>CM034710.1:65528817-65546927 GCA_020142125.1 Phrynosoma platyrhinos
GGAACATTACACATGCAAATGAAATTAGTTAGTAGTTACCTCTCGCAGTTCACCAATTCTACGAAGTGCTTTATCCTGACTTTGGCTCAATATTCCCTGAAACAGAATAACAATAACAATAGTAATAGAAAGAACAACAACATGCTGCACATCCAAATCAAGCCACTTGCAAGCTCCAATAGATGTTTTCCCAGAAAATATCACAATACTGAAACCTCATACAAAATAAGTATGAAGGGTAAAAGGCTCATACTAAAGAAAGCTTAAGGAACATTATTTCACTGTCTCTTCAATAGTTTTCTGTGACAATCTGTACTTAATGTATTTAGTTTAAACATATTTTTTAAAATTTAACACTTTTGTTGTCCCCAATAGCAAATTTGTTCTAACAGAATTATTTTGCATTTCTTAGTTTCCCATTCTTTCCACTGCTATCAGCATTGCTTTATCTGTCAACAAGAGGTTTTATTGTTCTGACCACTGGGTGACTTTGGGCAAGTCACACACTCTCATCTTCAGAGGGAAGCAAAGGCAAATTCCCTCTGAACAAATCTTGCCAAGAAAATCGCATGAAAGAGTCATCATAAGTCAGAAATTACTTGAAGGCACACAACAATAACAATAACTGAAATATTTTTTCTCACCTGTAACTTTTTCTTTTCTTTTTGCACAGCTTGAAAGGCAGTGATCAACTAAAAGGTATATAATAGGCAGTTAGGACTGAGCAAACAAACCACATAGAACCTAACCTACTTGAGTCAAGCCATTTAGCAAAATTATTTCTCATCACTAATAAAACTTCTTCTCCATCACCCATCTCTGAATTCCCTATATTAATGATATTCAAAAACTGTAAGTGTAACAAATAATCAATATTCCATTTTTATTGTAATAAAAATTATTGCACAATTTTATTGTAAAACAATATCAAAAGGAAGTCTAAAACAATGGCATTTTACACTTTCAACCTTATTAATTAATCAACCCACATATTATCAATACATGGACCACACCCATTTCAATAAATTAGTACAAACATATTTGGTAAGGATTGACAAAATTAGTAGATCAGTATCATCTATAATTACTAGACTTTATATGTTAGTGATACACCTATATTGTAACAGAATGAGAGAATATGGACACAGTGCCTGGAAATCTTGAGGCGAAGCAGACATTTTTGAGGGTGCAAGGCCAAGCATCATCCCCTTAGACCCACCACCACCACCACCACAACAAAACATTTCCTTCCCACTAGGTTAAGTGGTAAATTATTCTAACCATTGTTCAGAAGTCTGCAGAACATCCACAGCTCATTTTCAAGACTCCAGATAACCATAGCCAGAGCTAATAGTACAAAATAATATTTTAAGGGACAAAGTGAAAACACTACAAGCTTGGCTGAACTCTTAGAAAACAAATGAGTTTTATCTGAATTCTCAGTAAGAAAATTTGGACATAGCAAACAAAGTGCAAACATAGGCTAGTGAAGTTTGCCTACCACTATGTTGCACAGCACTGTATATTTAAGCTCCTGACTGGACAGGTTATGATAGGACAACTGGATATGATTTGCCAAGATACACATAGTGTCTGGCTTCAATATGTATCTATGGTCTTCTTATGAAGGCCATAATATACCATATATACTTGTGTATTAAGTCAAGAAATTTAGGTCAAAAAATTGGCCCCAAAAAACTGGGTCAATTTATACATGGGTCAATACGGTACTTCGTCCCCAGCCAGGCTCCTTCCACAAGGGACAGCCCAGCTGGGGAGAGGCTGGGAAAGGTGACTAATCACTCCACAGCCTGTGCTCAGCTGGGCTCCCTTCGCAGGGGAAAGCCCAGCTGGGGCAAGGCTGGGAAGGGTGGTGGATCGCCCTGCAGCCTGTGCCCAGCTGGGTTCCTTCCGCTGGGGATAGCCCAGCTGGGGACAGGTTGAGAATGGCGACCGATCACCCTGAAGCCTCTCCCTAGCCAGGCTCCCTCCTTAAGTCTGACCCTCGACTCATCCATGGGTCACATAAAAATGCACAATTTTGGCCCCAAAGGTTGAGGTCGACTTACAGGTGAATATATACCATATAATCTACAACAATACATTTGCTTTTCCTTCTGTTTTGTATGGTATCTGTTGTTCTCTTTGAGGGAGAGGGGTAATTCTTTTTTAAAATCCAAAATGTAGAAGACAGTGTTGCCAACTCATTGAATTCTAGTGCTGACTTCTCAGTTTTTTCTCAAACCTGATAAAGGTCAATTCTTGCAAATAAAATCTGTAGCACCAAAATATCCAGGCTGCACTAAGGTACCATGTTTGGGTTTTTTCAGGGAAAAATAACAAAAGCTCTTGTGAGATCTTATATGACTAACAAATTTTATTTGATATAGGTTTTCATAGACTGAAACCAACTTTTGATCTAATGTCTCTAAAGAAGTTGGCTGCAGTCCAGAAAACCTTAAACAAAATCAGTGGAATTAAATGTTAAGCTGCCAGGTTGTTTCAGTTGATGGGTTCTTCTAGCAGTTACTGCTTCTTATATAGTTTCCAGCTCAGCATGGCAGGAATTATTTTTGAGCAACCAATGACTCACCCCATCACCATGGGCAATTTGTTACCTAGTTCTTGGTTTGTACAAGGATTGTAATATTTGACAGTTTCCATTCTTATTTTATTTCAGAGAGAAAGAACATAATTTAAATACTGAAGCAAAAATAAATAGATAAAAGGAAACCAGTACGGTAATTAAAACAAGAAAAGGGGTAGAAATTCCAAAAAAGGAGCTACTAATTTATAGGGCAGAAACATTTGCCAAATAGGTTTAGTGTTAAGTAAATACTAAGTATTGATACAAATATGAAGCTCCATGTGGAGTCACTGTTTTAATTCTGATTCTAGCAGGTCATGGGAAAGCAATGGCTAAGCAGTTTCAAACCAGAGTCATAGCACAGAAACAACTTCTGTTAAGTCTTGCATAATAGAACAGAACTAATTTAATAAACACAACTAACTACCATATATATTTGTGTACAAGTTGAACTCGTGTCTAAGTCAAGGGAAAGTTTTAGGGTCAAAATCATGGATTTTAATATGACCCATTAATAAGTCAAGGGTAAAACGAAGGGGAGGAGGAGGACGGTTTAACATCAGACTGAGGAGGAAGGAACTATGGGAAAATGGTACTTGGTGGGCATGGATGATCCAGAGAGAGACAGGAGCAGCATGAGATGAGATGTTAACATTGGACTGGGAAGGAAGGAACTGAGCAACATGTGGTGCTTGCTGGACAGGGACAATCCATAGGGAGAAGGAAGGATGGAAGAGAAGGGTTTTCTATTGGACAAAGAAGTGAATCACGTCACATGTACATATACACACATTCCTATCTGGCAGCTCTTTCAAAAATCACTGCCAAGGCAGGGGGAGTAGGGCATCAGGGACAGTGCTTCTTCTAGGATCCTTCTGAGCTGTATTACTCTTTTGACCTGTACATAAGTTGACCCAGGGTTTTAGGGTCAATATTGGGGTATAAATTTCTCGACTTATAGTTGAGTATATATGATATATAAATAATATCCCATAACAATTTGCTTCACTGACATGAATATACACAGGGCCCTTGGTATCTGCTGGGCTTTGGTTCTGGGGAGGCCCTGTAGATACCAAAATTCGTGGATGTTCAAGTCCCATTAAGTACAATGGATAGTCAAATGGTGTCCTTTATAAAATGGCAAAAATAAAGGTTTGCTTTTTATATATTTTAAAAATATTTATATATTTTAAAAACATTTATGTATTTTAAAAATATTTTCAAGCCATGGATGCTTGAATCCATTGATAAAAAAATCCGTGAATATAGAGGGCCGACTGTACCAGCAAACAATGATTATTTCTCCTGTAGTTAGTTTTGATTTCCACATCAATCATGATGAAATCAAATATTTTCCTACCTCAGAGTACTTCCCTCTGTAGCTGCCTAAACTTCTTTCCATCCTACGCAGTCGTTGCAACAACTGTTCCTTGGGGAGGCTGTCCACATTTCCAGGCAATTCCTCAGCTTCACTTTCAATGTCAGAAGGTGGGTCAAATGTTGGGCCAGGAGAGTCATAATCCAGTTTGTTCAGTGAATCTCTGGAAGAAGTCCGCACTAAAGACTCTTTTGAAGAGGAGCGGAACAGAGATTCCTTTAAGGGACTACGAAACAATGATTCCATTGAAGGAACCCTAAACTGCAGTTTCTGTGCAAAAGATTGGACATCAGCAGGCTGCAAATGCAAAATACAATCATTAAGTGCCTATAACACTTTTTCTTCAAGATTTCAAAATACATATATGGAGTGTTTCCCCTACCAAGAGCAGTTTACTTCTGAAAGAAAATAATTATGAAGTTTATAAAATGCAAATAATTCATTAATATGTGAATAAATGTTGTTCTTTTAAGCAACAACAACATATACACTTAATTTCCAGGAATCTTAAATAATATGGATCATACTGGAATAATCTGGAGTAATAATAAACATTCTGAAGCATAAAAATAATGTATTTCATATGGAAAAACTAGAATAGCCTTAAGCTTAAGACATGTATGAGATACAAACATATACAGTTGCCCCTCTGTTTTAGTGGACTTCAAGTCCGCATCCCTCGCCTGTTCATGGGCAGGAAATGGAGGGGATAAAATCGGGGGTACCCCCATTCAAGCCTATGGGGCTTGTATATTTGCAGTTTTCCATTTTCGCCAGGGGGAGGGGATGGATCCCCCTCGAAAACAGAGGGGCAACTGTAGTTGCTTTTAAGGGAGAGGTGTCACAGCCATAAGACAAAAATCAGTGGCTATAAAATAATACAGTTGCTACACACCTGTGGAGAAGACATTTCACTTCCGCTATTATTAGTGCTGGGCATTTCTTGCTTAGATATATTCTAGAAGGTACAAAAAAGAAACAGAAAATATCAACAACAAAGTAAGAACACTAAGTTCTAAGCATCCCATTTAACTTATATAAAGCAATCCATTTCTTTTAGTAAAACATTAGTACTTTACTTTTCAGCTATTTATTAAGATGTTCTCATGCACACTGAAACAAGCATGTTAGGCAGATTGGTGAATCAGTTTGGTGTAATGTACATAACTATAAAGCAGCTGTGTTTAATGAATTAGTGCAATAAGAAAAATAGATTGAGATGTTTTCTTTTAAAATTTGGTTTATAGTCAGACTTTACTCCTTTTGAAGAATCTCAAAAACTAATTAACAGTCACAGCTTTGTATAAGATATCTACAGTAATAAAATCTTGAGAGAGAAAAATTTCACAATGAATCATAACATCATAATAAATAAACTAACCATACAATACTATCAAACTTCCTACATATACATTAAGGTTTGTTCAAACACATTGGCCAGGACCAAAACCCAACTAATTTAGACACATCCAGGACATGCTCAGAAGATATTTGGGAGGGTTTTTGTTCGCTGAATAGGCTCTTCCCATGCCATCTCATAATTTGCTTTCAAAAATCTTCTCTGATTCAACATACTACTTGATGGTCAACTATATATGAAGCACTGGCCAGGTTTTG
Organism: Phrynosoma platyrhinos; assembly: GCA_020142125.1. Classification (NCBI taxonomy): domain Eukaryota; kingdom Metazoa; phylum Chordata; class Lepidosauria; order Squamata; family Phrynosomatidae; genus Phrynosoma; species Phrynosoma platyrhinos. The sequence goes on from CM034710.1 coordinate 65,534,403, forward strand.
TTAATCATATGGAATTAATCATGCAATGACCCAGTCACCATATCTACAATTTAGAAATTATTACAACTACTATCTGAAAACTAAACAGCTAGCCAAGAGAAATATGTGGGGATTCTGCTGCACATCAAATATCTGGTTCAGCTAATTTAAAGCAAAGCAAAGCAGCTTCATTTATATACTGCTTCATATCGCTCTATGGGATGTCTAAGCGGTTTACAACTGTAAGCTCATTGCCCCCCAACAGTTGGGTACTGATTTTAGCGACCTCGGAAGGATGCAGGCCTGAGTCTAGCCTGAGCCCTGGCTAGTACTGAACTCGCAACCTTGTGATCTATGAGTGAGTGGCTGCAGTACAGGCATTTAACCACTGTGCCACCAGGGCTCTTTAAATAGGACATACTGGCTTAGATGTTAATAATCATATTTCATTAGCTATATTTTGTGTACTTAAAAGACTATAGGACTGTGTACTCCCATTCAATTCTTCCCACATTCTAAGGATTAGGTCAGCAGGGCACACAACTGACTTGTACAGACAATTGTCATGTATGGTCCAATTCAAATACTGTACCCTTCCTTGGCAGCCTCAGAATCGGCTTACACAGCTCTGCCTTTTGGTTGCTCTGGCTTAGGATCTGCCCATTTTTAGGAAAGGATACCTCTACATTTGCAAATGTTGTATGATCTCTTTTAGTTGAAATTGTATTTATATTGTAATATAAATATGTGAGACAGCTTAGTGTAGTGGTTTGAGTGTTTGACTACAACTCCAAAGATCAGGATTTGATTCCGTGCTTAGCCATCAAACCCACTGGGTGACCTTGGAGAAGCCACATGCTTTTAGCCTCAGAGGAAAGAGATGGCAAAGCTTCTCTGAACAAATCTTGCCAAGAAAACCTAACTATAGGTTCACCTTAGGGTTGCTGTAAGTCAAAAACTACTTGAACTCACCCAACAACAACAAATATAAATATATATAATATATATTTGTTTTATTATGTATTTTATTTATATTATAGTATATATTTATATTATATATTTTATTATCCCTACTTTGAAGACATGAGTTGATTGTGGAACTTAAATTTGGATCAACTGACAGGTCCACACTAAGAAAATATTGCCATTTTCAATACTGCAGCCTATTCAACAATTACCATTGAGTGCATTATAGCAATATTTAAGTAGCAACACCTTTTAGTGTTTATACAGTTGGCTCTCCTTATCCACAGATTCTTTATCCATTGATTCAACCATCCATAGCTTGAAAACATTTTTAAAAGATATAAATTTAAAAAAAAACACCTTGATATTTTATATAAGGGATACCATTTTACTGTTATTTTATATAAGGGACATCATTGTATTTAATGAGACTTGAGCATCCATGGATTTTGGTATCCATGAGGGACTCTAGAACCAAGTCTCAGCAGATACCATGGGCCCACTGTATATTTACCATCAACTCTTGAGTACCTCAAATACTTCTACTAAAAAGCATTAATTATGTCCTCAGATAAACTAAAATCAACTATTGTAATTAATAAACATGTGTTGGAAAATACTATATTTGATGTTAATGAAGCTATTAGAAGAATAAAGAATTAAGATTGTCCTGTTCAAATCAATCAATGGAAAACTGGTCTGACTTCAGTATCTAATATCTCTTTAGATCTAAAACTAGGCTTGTTCAGCAAAACCTGCTTCAGGTCTATTCATTCATTCATTTAATTTATATACCATTTTTCTCCCATAAGGGACAGAAAACAACCCATACACTACACTAAAACAATACAACTAAAAGCATTCCAAAATACAAAAATTAAAAAAACATTAATTGTTTCCAGTCCCCATAACAAACTCTAGAGGTCTAAGGAAACCTTCTACCAACAACATCCAGGTGTCATGGAAGGATCAAGTGGGGAGCTCGCTTAGGTGTGGATGGGGCTTCTTCTGGTCTTTTTCAATTTAAAAAAAATTACCCCAGCCAAAAACAGATGTGCGGTGGCAAAAATGTGACAGACTTTTGTCCCATATTTTCTAAAGGATGCAAGGGACCTTTTCCAGACAAACAAGGGGTGTTGGAGAGTACAGTCAGACCTGGGATATCCAGGGGATAAGTGTGCAGCCTTATCCCCTGGACCTTCGCAAGTTGCTCAATTCAATGTTAAGATTATGTCCACAGTCAATCTACTATAGCTTTATGATTATATGAAAACTATTGTTAATGCTAGTTTTTCCTTATCTGTAGCAGTAATTCTGTACCTATACTGAATTAGATTTGTGTCTGAAGGGGTACAGGCCTATTGTGAAAGATAAAATTCACTTTCTCTCCTTAGAGGACCCTTGTCCTTATCTGAAGGAAAAGTACTTTCAGATACAAACTATGACCACAAAAATAAAATCCTAGTATCCTTATATGGATGCTAATTACAATGCTTTTGAACTGCTTTATTTAAATTGGTTTAAATTGGTTTATTTGATTTTACTGTACACCACATTTAGAACCTTGGACATAATGTAGCATATAAATATTTTAATAAAGATAAACAAATAAAATTATTCTCTCAAAGTTTCAAAGAAAATATGTTCAGGTTGAGACTATCCATTTGCAATGCGAGATTATTTTTCTTTCATAGATCTAAAGAATGGAACAAACATGCCTGCTCCTACAACTAGAAAAGCACTCTGCCCTTCCTGCATCCACAGTAATTTGTTTCTGGTGTTGCCACTGTTGCACAGTCTAATTTAGCACGAAAGAAAGCAATACTATATGCCAAGGGTAGGCAACCTGTCCCCTTTAAGGGCCGAGGGACTTCAGCTCCCAGAAGCCTCAGCCATGTTGGCCAATAGTCCCATATTGGCCAATAACTCCTGGAATTTTGGGAGCTGAAGTCCCTCGGCCCTTAAAGTGGACATGTTGCCTACCCCTGCTATATGCCATATTATATGCAATACCACATACTATAAACCATAATATATGCAAGAATTTTAGCAAGTCTATCTGTAAGCTGATTATTCAATTACAGTGTGCCCTCCACATTTGCAGGGGTTAGGGATGCAAGACCCCTGCAAAAGATGAAAAAACACAAATATGCATAGCCAGTGGTGCCCCAAGCCTGGTATCACCCAGTTTGAGGGGGCAATGGCAGGGGCCTCCCCTGCCTTCCCCACTCACCTGCTCACTCAGCTGGCTGTCTGCCTAGGGCTGCCAAGTAGTGGATAGGCAAGTGAGGCGACGGAAGGGAGAAGGGGTATGACACATACACCCTTCCAGGATACTCCATCCCAGGCTTTTCCCCCAGGGGAAACATCTGGGACAGAGGAGGGGCATACACAGGCTCTTCCCTGCTGCTTCGTCCTGGGATTTTCCTCTGGGGAAAACACCCAGGACTGAGGAGGGGGGTGCACGCAGCCTTCCTGGCTATGTTGGGGAGAAGCAGTTGCCCTTCAAACATGGACAAACTCATGAATAATTAATTCCATGACTGTTAAACCCACAAATGTGGAGGGCTGACTGTACTACAATTATAAATGATATATGTTATTATATAGTAGCCATATTATAAACTACACAATCTACTGCGGTAACATCAGCCCAATAATGCAAAGAAAAGCCAGCTGTGATAACATGTCTCCCTCGGCCACAGTTATGTAGCTCCAACAGTGTTGTTATATTCAAATGCCAAAATACTGCATTTGACAAAGCAGTCTGAAGTGAAATCAGTAGATGATCATACAGCAAAACTGGCCTGAACCACCAGATCCTACTATGGCTTATTTGTCTGTTCTGATTTAATGAAGCATCAACTAAAGAATGAAAATGAAGTGATTAAGACACAAAGAAAGTTTGTATTACTACCAATGATCTAGCAACAGGATGCTTCCAACATATAAGAAGCCAGCAAATTGCTGAGATGGTCAAAATATGGAAACATAGTGCAACAGGAAAGAAATAAGTTTTCTGGATAGATGCAAAACTATACCAAATTGTTTGAAAACATAATGATTTTATAATAGGATTATCCTTTAAGAAAATGGTCCCTGATCTTTAAGGAAAAAATAAATTTCTTTTCAAAATTGTTTGAAAATAACTATTTAATTCTCTCAAGTGCATATATCTTATTGTCAAGAACAGGTCAATTACAAAGAAAAAAGGGGCAGAGAAATTTATCCTCCTTTTCATTTGAAAAATATCTTAATAACCAGTCAGTTATTCTCAGCTTTACTACAAAAATTCAAAGATTGACTTTTTGAAAGAGGTGTAATGAAAGCAGTGTTAATGTTTATGTTAAATTAAGCCAGTGTTATCAAATACCTCAACCACTGGTTAAACAAACATGTGCCCTGAATTTTAGAGCAGGATTAGCAATACAGCACTCAGTCTGTTTTAGTAAGAATTTAAACAAAAAGCAGTGCTCATTTTGCCTTCTATAATTATTGTATCCTCTTGTCCCAGTCAAGTTGCCACTGTGACAGACAGAGCGGGGGACTCACCACACTCTTATTCTGTGGCTTAGGTCGTTTGTTGGAATCCAAAGCAAAGACAGTATACTCAGAAAGAAAAGCAGGCTCTGATATCATCCCAGCTAGCAGCTGTATCATTCAGTGCAAAAAGCAAGATGAAAAATAAAACAAAGTAGTGAGGTAAAGGGGGAAGGATACAAAAGCATGTTGCCGTTTTATTTCACAAAATATATTTCTGCATAATGCGTACAAAAACTGCAAAAATACAGAGTTACCAACAAAAATACATTAACAGAATGCAATTAAAGTCAAATGGAACACTTAAATCAACAAAGATGTATGTATAGGCATGAAAGGATAAAAAAATGAAAACTCGGCTATAACTACTTTTAAAACAGTGTGTGTGTGTGTGTGTGTGTGTGTGTGTGTGTACACATATATAAAATTGCATACAGCTAGATGACAGAAACATTTTCATTTATATTCATTCATTTATTTATTTATACATAAATATATTTTATTTATATTTAAATGTATGTATAAATAAATAAATATTGATAAGTAATATACAAATTTTTTTTTCATTTCAAAGAACTTGCTCATTAAAATTCAGTGAAAACATCTAATGTTTTTTCTAAACTCCTATGTAATAAAGACTTACTTGTGCATTTGCTACACAATGCTATTCAAGATCATGGTACATGCAATGTTCATGTAAATTCAGCACCATTTTACAAAGCAACATTTAGGGAATAAGTACTACACAAATCAGTGCTTAATTTATATTAACTGGAAAAACATATCTCTAAATGAAACAATGGCACAGATAGAGCCTGGTTTAAATTATAATTTCAAAAACTCATAAATGAACACATTAGTTTTAAAGAGGTGTGAAGAGAAAAAATGTATTATTGAATTTGATATTTTGTATTCCTGAAAACAAAGAAAGATGACAACAACATGAGCACACATGCATGTACTCATACAGGAAAAACCCAAAGGAAAAAAGACACAAATCCTATTATAAGAACCTCTGTAGCTTTGCTTTGCTTATGTAAAGTATTATAAAAGGTAAAGATAAAGGTAAAAGGTTTCCCTTTGACATGAATATCTAGTCGTAACTGGCTGTAGGGGGAGTGCTCATCTCCTTTACTAAGCTGAAAAGCTAGCATTGTCCGAAGATGACCATGGCCATATAGCCAGCATGACTGCACAAAACACTGTTACTTTCCCATAAAAGTGGTACCTACTTATCTACTTGTACTTTTAAATGCTTTCAAACTGCTAGGTTGGCAAAAGCTGAGAGTAGTGACAGGAGCCCACACTGTCATGCGGCACTTGTGCCTTAAACTGTCAACCTGACAATTTTCCAGTCGTCAGAAATGTTTTATCTGTTGAGCCACTGCATCCCCGTAAGGATTAGCAACAGCTAATAATTTATGGCAACCATATGAATCCAAAACCTCCTGTTGACCTATCAACAGCCTCACTCATGTTTTGCAGATTCATGATTCAGTGAGTGTATCTACAATCCTAAGTGAGTGTATCTACAATCCACAATGCAATCTTCTTCTTCTCTTACTGCCTTCCATTTTACCAAACATTATAGTGTCTTCTAATGGGTCATGTTGTCTCATAATACGTCCAAAATATGATAGCCTCAGTTTTGTCATTTTGACTTCTAGGGAGAGCTTATGCTCCATTTGCCCTTAAACCCATTTATTAGTTATTTGGACAATCCATGGTACCCTTACAACTCTCCTCCAGTACCACACTTCAAATGAATTGATTCTCATCCTGTCAGCTTTCTTTGCTGTCCAGCTTTCACAATCAGAAATACTAAGACAGGGAAGATCCTGACTTTGGTATTCCATGAAATATCTTTACACTTGAAAATCTTATCTAGTTCTTTCACAGCTGCCCTTCTAAGTCCTAGTAATCTTATTTTTAGACTACAGCTTCCATTTTGATTTATGACTGAGCCAAGGTATCAAAAAGCTCTATTTCAATGTCTTCTTCATCCTCTGTAAAGTTATACATCACCCATTGTCATTATTTCTGTTTTCTTAATGATCACTGTAACCCTGCCTTTTGCACATTTTTCATTCTCCTCATTAACTATTATGTTTTAACTATTTTTTGCCAGTAGCATAGTACCATCTGCGCATCTTAAAATGTTGACACTCCTTTCTCCAATTTTCACCTCTCCTTCCGAGTGTAATCATGCTTTCCAAATTTAACAAATAGTGTAATAAAATGCAGCCTTGCCCGATTTCTTTGCCATTTGGAAACCATCCTGTTTCTTCATATTCTGACCTGAAAGTATCCTCATTCAGACTATAAGTTATGCATCAGAACAATCAAATATTGTGATACCCCCATTTTTTTAGAGGTATCCACAATTTTTCACAACCTACGCAATCAAGAGTTTTGCTATAATCTATAAAACACAAGCTGATTTTCTTCTGAAATTCTTTAGTGTGTTCTTTTGCGTGTATATCTAGCATTTCTTGCTCCCAGAACCTTTTATTACTGGACATCCTTCTGGAGAATTTAGAAATGGAAGTCCAAAATCATCTGGAGAACCAAATTTAGGAAGCACTGGTAAGCATTTGGTATGCTAGTACAAGAAGCAAAGAGGATGTGTGATGCAGCCTGCAGTTTATTTACAGTAATATAGGATTTGACAAATTGCTGTTTTGTGCAAATGAAGCCAAAAACTCAATACCTCTCTGTTTAGAAGCTCCAGCAGTGATTCACTTTGGGACTACAGATACTAACACAGGGGTAGGCAACCTAAGGCCCGGGGGCCGGATGCGGCCCGCCGAGACCTTTGGACCGGCCCCAGGCCAGTCCTGCCACTGCCGCCCACCATGATGATATTGATTATTGCTGTTATTACTTGTTCTTGGGGCTTTCTTGGCAAAATCTCCACAGGGTTTTTGCCATGGCTTTTCTGGGGCTGAGAGAGTGTGCATGCATATTTTTTTAATTTTTAATTTTTTAAAAATGTTTTAATTTATTTATTTATTCATTTATTTATTTTTGGTGCTTCAGCCCCCCAACTGTCTGAGGGACAGCAACCCGGCCCCTGGCTCAAAAAGGTTGCCTACCCCTGTACTAACACCTAATGTTAGACAAGAATTTCAACAACTGTGTCTCTACCATCAACCTGATCCTAGAACAGACCACATGAATTCACTTTCTTGACATCTCTCTAGAAGTACATGATCAAACCATAAGCACCACATTACATCGAAAACCAATGGATCGCTATACATATTTACACATTTCCAGCCTTTGCCCAGACAACACTGTACTGTTTATAGCCAACTCTCAGATACAATCACATCTGCTTGGTCACACAACATAGGGACTCAAAATTCACACCAAGCATTTCTCCAATCGCAATATGCACCCAAAGAGAGTTTTAAAAATGGACAAAGTACCCAGGAACAACCTAATACAGGACAAACCCAAAAATATAATACAAATGTATAATAGCATATAAACATATAAAGTAGAACATCACTAGTTGTCTAAAGAGCTTACTTCTAAAAGTAATAAAACATCATTAATGAACGACAACCTTTCTGGACAATTATACTACTTTTTCTTAAACTTTCGGTAGAAGATCTATACAGTGCTTGCTTACATTCTCCAACCTTAAATTCATGATCTACAAATAACACAACATGAATGCAAACATGGGGACCACATCCTGCTACAAACCCACAGACCAATTTTGTCTTCACATCAATCCTGGCAGCATAATCATGTGTCCTAATTATACTACTTGCAGCATTAGGGGTATATTTACTTGTTCATCTTCCAACGTAATATATGCCATCTTCTGTAAGCAGTGTCCCTTCACATTCTGCATTATACAAATGGGGCAGACTTATACCAGAGAATAAATAGACACAGATTTGTGGCTTTATAGAAATAGCAATTGTGATGAACTGGGAGATCCTCCATTCATCTGAAGACCTCTTCCAGACAGCAAAGGGTTAATGGCTGGAGGAAGTGTATGCTAATGAGAGTTACATCACATTCTAATGAGGTTACATCACAGCTGATGCAGATACCAACTGACCAATCAGCTGACCACACCCGGGAACTTCGAGAGATTTCAATCAGAGGTTTTAAAAGGCCTGGAGACCATGCTGTTTGAGTCTTTTCCTTTGCTCAGCCATGTGGCCAGGGTCTTTCCTTTGTTTGCAAGCCCATCTGTTGGGCCTGTGCCAAGGGAGCAGGTTTAAGAAATGCAGGTCAAGCTAGGCCATGGAGGCCAGCTCCCCATCCCTTAAATCATCAAGACTGCAGATCCCATCTCATCATGAGTAGTGTAGAGCTATGTGTTAGTTAGTCCACACAGGCCAGGCCTGCACAACATACAGCCCAGGGGTCGCATGCAGGCCACCAAAGGATTTTGGACAGCCCATAACGACATGGAACGACTTCGAAGCTCCTCTACTGCTTGGCCTCCTGAAGAGAGGGCCACGCAGAGGAGGAGGAGGAGGAAGAGCAAATGCTTGCTCTGCAAAGCTCCTCTGCCATCTGGCTTTCTCCTAAGGAGAAAGCTGAGCAAATAAATGAAATTATTCTCTCAAAGTTTCAAAGAAAATTTGTTTAGGTTGAGACTATTCATTTGCAGTGTGAGATTATTTTTCTTTCATAGATCTAAAGAATGGAACAAACATGCCTGCTCCTACAATTAGAAAAGCACTCTGCCCTTCCTGTGTCCACAGTAATTTGTTTCTGGTGTTGCACAGTCTAATTTAGCCCCAAAGAAAGCCATACTCTATGCCATATTATATGCAAGACCATACTATAAATCAGGGGTCAGCAACTTATGGCCCGTGGGCTGCACCTGGCCCGCCAAGGCCTTCTGACCAGCCCCTGCCCAGTCCTGCCGCCACTGCCATCGCCGCAACCAAACGTGCACAACAGCAGGCGCCATTTTGGAACGCCCAATGGCGCTGGCGTCGTGCGCATTCGCACGGCGCTGGCACCATTGGGCTTTCCAAAATGGTGCCCCGTGTCACGTGCGCAATGGCGGGCACCATTTTGGAACACCCAACAGCTCCAGCGCTGTTCGGCATTCCAAAATGGCGCCCGGCGTAGCGCTCGTGTGTGCACAATGGCGGGACGCCATTTTGGAACACCCAACAGTGCCGACATTGTGTGCATTCGCATGGCGCCGGCGCCATTGGGCGTTCAAAAATGGCACCCCGCGCCTTGCGCGCATTCACACAGCGCCGCCATCGTTGGGCATTCCAAAATGCCATCCCGCCTTTGTGCGCACGCATGTGCAATGCATTGAGCTTGAGCTTGTTCGTTTGGAGGTTCTAGCAGGGGAGCGCAGCTATCGTATACCCTTGACCGAAGAACGGTACACTCCTTCTATCTGGGATGGTCGTCCTCTTCCACCGAGCGCGCAGCTTCGGGAGGGACGCACATGGAGCAGTGAGGGAGGAAGGGGACACCCGCCTAGCCAGCCAATCAGCCGAATCAACCCTGGCGATCAATGGGGTGACAGATGTCGCAGCCAGATCGCCCTCACATCCAACGCATTGAGCCATTTTGGTGGGAGTTTTGCCCCCAGAGCCATTTCCCCCCCTTCCCGGCCCGCCGGCAAAAGAAGTTGCCGACCCCTGCTATAAACCATACTATATATAAGAACTTTAGCAAGTCTATCTGTAAGCTGATTATTCAATTACAGTGTGCTCTCCACATTTGCAGGGGTTAGAGATAACCATTTCCTACTCAAATTCTACTGATTACTTTTTTCACTGAAACTCTTACTGCTATTCTTATGCCATTCCCAAATGATCTATGCGGTTAATAAAGATGACTAAACTAGGAGGTACACTTTCACTGCAATTCATTCTGCAGTTGAAAATAGCACTGCAAAAATAAGAGCGCAGGATTTTAACTCAGCAGCAGTATTCATATACGCAAAACAAAACAAAAAACCCGACATGTTTACTTGAAACGAAGACTATAATTCAGTACCGACTGACATATGATGAACTATAAACTAATGTGTTCAATGAATAGAAATGATAAATTATGGGCACATGATACTCCTCCATGAAATAAATACCAATATTCTGGTGAATAATATATTGTTATAGAAATACAGTTGCCCTTCCCAATTCGCAGGGGATCCATTCCGTTTCCCCCCCCCCGCAAAAATGGCGGCTCACTAATATTCGAGCCCCACTGAAACTAATGGTGTGCGCACGGCCATTTTAACTATAGCTGTTGTCCCTCCCCGTAAAGAGCGAGACCGCAGACCCGAAGTCTGTGAATGGGGAGGGACAATTGTATACATTGTTAATTCTGTCTTCCCTTAAAAAAAAACAGTATTTTTCACCAAAACTTTTTTGTTCATAAAAATACATTTCTGATTCAGTGCCTTTAACATATGGTCAATAGCATAGTTAATGAAAAGTGCATAATTTAAATTATTTCTATTAAATTCAGATTTTGTTTTAAACTACACCATTTTTAAGAAGTGACACTTCTTTTTACTTAAAAATGTAATAAATTCAAGCCTTAATTGTTTTTAAGTTTACCAAGACTGGCCTTGCAACATGCTTTCCCAATGTTTCTGAAATGCATGCCAAAATTTTTAACTCATAAAGATAGAACATTGAAAAGAAAACCCCTCTACTCAATTTAAAAATGAAGTTATCTCTCAGCAACTACAGTAGAAGAAAACATATATTTAATACCCATCTGTCAGAGATTTATTCCCATTATATGGGATTCAACACCTTAATCTGATCATCTTTAGCATTTATTGCTGGGCTAATTAGCATGGCAGGGGATCTGAAAACTATACCATAAAGTAGTCTTATGTTGAAACTTGCATCCTTCTGAACAGGCCCTTTTAAAGTTCCACTTGGAACTTTCATACTCTCTCACTCAGTAGTTTTGTAAGTTCATCTTCTTACACTATCTTGCATTGTACATATATTTAACATAGTTTTAAATATTTTTCATTGAATTTTGACAAATATGGGGCCTTTATAGACCACCAGAAATAATGCAGCTTGAGGCCACTTTAACTGTCCTGGTTCAGTGCTAGGGAATCATGAGAATTGTATTTTTTCTGGGACATTGAGCCTTCTCTGTCAGAGAGCTCTGGTGCCACAATAAACTATAGTTCCCATGATTCCTTAGCACTGAGCCATGACAGTTAAAGTGGCTTCAAGCTGCATTATTTCTGGCAGTCTTAAAGGCCCATGTTTCCTCTTTTCTCATTGTTTCTGGCCTCCTCCTTTTTAGCTGCAAGATTTTCAGCCCACCTCTTTGCTGGGTGTTAAAGCACCTTCGTCATTTTGCTCTACAAGTGAAGATGTTCTGCTCCGAACTACTGCTGGTGAAGTTGTAGAGGGTCCCTGTAAAGTAACAAAAATAAAAAAAACAATTACTTCTCATATGCAAATATCTGACAACATGCAGCACTGTTTAAACCCAAAATCTCATTACTTAAAGTATTTCCTGATTATTATTTTTAAATTGCAGATTCTATAACACTACTTTCAGGACTGCTAGTGTCACTTTTATGTCAATTCAAAGTTATGAAATAATCTTGAACAATAAATTCCAGTATCACTGTTACAGGAACACAACATTTTTGTCACATTCGGTCAAGAATACAGCATGTTGTCAATTCTGTGGTGTTTCAGGTGAGGAAATCAATCTGAACAAATTCATTAATTGTTGTAATTATGTTTAAAGGTTTTGTGTTTCCCATTAATATCTAGTTTCCCTGCTTTCTTTTCAACTCCATTTACTGAATTTGAAGAAAATAATGCCAATACAGTAAAAACAGGTCACTAATTCTTTAAGGAGAAGGAAGAGGAGGTGGATGACATTTTTCATCCTTCCTTATATGAAAATCTCCCCACAAACAGTAAATCAGCATATGAACCAAAGGGAACTTCTCTGCCCTACCAGCTATTTTTCTTGTTATTGAGACTGCTATTCTGCACCTGCAGTCTGATGGCAGTGATACAACCTACTTCACCATCTCAGCAGTTT
>CM034710.1:65554029-65564969 GCA_020142125.1 Phrynosoma platyrhinos
TGAGTGTTGGACTACCACTCTGGAGACCTGGGTTTGATTCCCTACTCTTCCATGAAACCGACTGGATGAACTTGGACAAGTCACATACTCTCAGCCTCAGAGGAAGGCAATGGCAAACCTCCTCTGAACCAGTCTTGCCAAGAAAACCCTAGGATAGGGGTTCACTTCTTATCCGCTGCTGCTTCCTCCTGCTGCCTCATGCCACACTACGCCACCCCTTCCTCCCCCCTCCTCCTCCTCCTCCTCTAACCTGACTTCCTCTCTTCTTCCTACTCCTGCCTCCCGCCACACCACCTCTTCTTCCTCCCCTCCTCCACCCGGCGTATAAGACGACCCCCAACTTTGGAGAAGATTTTCCAGGGCAAAAAAGTAGTCTTATACACCAGAAAATAAGGGAGTTAAACTGTAGGCCTCAAAAATAATTCCTAATGCAAATAAATTGCATTCTCCTCTTTCTTCTGTTCTGCTCCAGCAAAGCAGCAGTCCAAGTGAAGAGGTGATACATACATCCAAATAAGCTGTAGTGAGAAATGTTGTACTCCAGATGCTTTTGTGGACATGTCCCAACTTCGTATCATTGGCCATGCAGGCTGGGGCTTGTGGGAGTTAAACTATCTGGACAGTCTGCATTCACCTATCCCTGAAGTAAACCATATGGGTGTTGATATGATCTATCCTTCGTTGTATGAGGGATTATTCTAGTGCATGTTGATTGTGAGTTTCTAATCTGCACTGGTGGATGTGAATACAGAATCAAGCAGTTGCAGTTGTCTGAGACAAATTTAAATCTAGAGATTTGGTCTCTCAGGATACTAGATATTTCATTTGCATGCAACATTAGCTTACGAAGAGAAGAAAATGTGTTCTGTCTTAAATCCTGACTCTCCTAATTAAAAGCAGAAATTCTGCATTTGTCCCTTCAAGCCAAAATACAATATAATACAAGACTGTGTTACACAATAAAGGAGACTTTATGATGCTCTTTTCCTTCTCCACCCTCAGCACAAACAAAACTCCACCCCAGTCTTTGGAACTTCTCGTACATTATTCACGGCATTCTAAAGATCTCTAATTTTCTTATACAAAATAAACTCTCCTTATTAAGCATATAATGAAGTATGTGAGTTTCAGAGGCTTCAAATGTGTTAAGTTCTTTGCCACGTTTAGCTAGGTACAGTGAATGATGGCTTGAGAATTTCTTTAAAGCAACAATGTAAGGGAAATTTCTTCACTCTCATTTCAAGCAGATTAACAAATTGTCTTCTAATGCATAAGGCTGTAATCTGATGTTAAAAGCATTAATTTCAATGACTAATCTGCAACTTTACGAAACCTTTCAAAGCATGTGATTCATTGAAGTAGAAAATAGGTGGGAAGCATAATGAGGGATGAGAAGTCATTCTTATTAGAGAAGTCAGCCATCCAGTGTCTAAACATGGTACTTAGACTATAAACACATGGACACCTATACATTAATTACAATAAGCATATTTAAAAACAGATAATCCACAAATATTCCTAGAGTTTCCTTAGTTTCAGGTGTCTAGATTTAATGGCCTTGAAAGTAGGTCTCTGCCAGGGGGGCAGACACACATTCCCTTTTAGGTGTCTTTCTCATTACACAATTATAGCAATTTGAACCCACTTTATAACTGCCTTGGCTCCATCTTCAGAATACTGGGATTTGCAGCTGAGGAAGAGGTATTTAGAATTCGTTGTCAGAGAGGTCTAGGGCTTCACCAAACAGTAAATTACAGGACTCTATAGCAAAGAGAAATGGTAGTTAAAGTGGGATCAAAGTGCTATGACAGAGTAGTGTGAAGGAGACAGGAGACTGTCACATCTGGACGCTTTTAGCTGAAATGACCACAAGATGGTGGTATGTATGCTGTTTATGTCTACAGCTGCAAGCTGCCAATCCACAAGCATAAACACAGCAAGGATTTCTGAGCAAGATCCAAATTCACAAGATTGACTAAGCAGACGCAGAAGTTGTGTGTCAACATTTTCACTTGCACTGCCTGTGCTACTAGTCTGTTTGCACTGATGTGTTTTGAAACATGGTGAAGTGTGACAAATCTAATGTCAGGGCACTTCTTCTTCTTTACATATGAATCCTCCAGACCAGAATGTACGGTTCAACTCTGGCCCTCAGACTTTTGTAAATTTGAAAGATTATTACTACACAGTTGGTCCATAACAAGAGCCTTCATATAGTGACTAGTAAGGAATCATCAGCATGGGCAACTTTTCAGGGACTGGACTTATTCCATGCTTGTCCTTGCTTTAAGGTAGGAATAGGCAACCTAAGGCCCGGGGGCCGGATGTGGCCCCCTGAGGCCTTTGGACCAGACCCAGGCTGGTCCTGCTGCTGCCGCCGCCCCCTGCTGCGGCCCGCCATAATGATATTTATTGTTGTTATTACTTGTTCTTGGGGTTTTCTTGGCAAAATCTCTACAGGGTTTTTGCCATGGCTTTTCTGGGGCTGAGAGAGTGAGTATGCATATTTTTTATTTTTTTATTTTAAAAATATTTATTTATTTATTTATTTATTGGTGCTTTGGCCCCCCCAATTGTCTGAGGGACAGCAACCCAGCCCCCGGCTCAAAAAGATTGCCTACCCCTGCTTTAAGACACACAGTGTTGTTGTTTCTGCTTATAGCACTTCTCTCATCTATCAGTATTGTAGATGTATAAATAAAGGGACAGCACTATCAGTCACTACTTATGTGACAGGCATACCTCAGTTGACAAAGAAACCCCTTTTTACGAAGTTGTTTTTAATGCCTCCTGCTCCCTTCTCTTCCTTATCATCTGTCTGCCTGGAAGTTGTTTTTTTTAGCAGCATTGACTTTGGGAGGATTATGAAGGAGGGCAGGAGAAACACAGATTTTCAGTGTCGAGTTGCAACTGCGCATCTCTAGTAAATGCTGCAGTAAAAGCTTGAGCTGTGAAAGAATGGGATTCTGCTCTAGACAAGACTACTGTACTTGTGTATGCCTGCCTAGAACAAGTAAGGTAAATAGCAGCTTTCTCCAGAATTTGCTCAATGAGCATGTGTGGACAGCAAAACAGAGAGAAATCAGGACAACAGATAAGCTTGCCTCATTAGCTACCCTTCAGCATGTTAAAGAACCATACATTTACATGGCCAACAAAATGGAACTTTTAAGAACAGTGATAAAAGAAAGAAAAAATCCCTAGGATGTTTTGGAAGAAGTTTTCAATTTGGCTCTAAAAGGGTGAAAATAAAAATCCACCAAACAGTGATACCTTTATTGGCCAACCAAAATGCACTTGCTGCAATACTTGCTGCGAGCTTTCGAAGCTCCACTGGCTTCTTCATCAGGCAAGATGTTACAAACCAAACAGGAGAAAAAAAAATTGAAATGTTAGTCAGATGCCTGCATTTTGATGTTTCTGTCCTTTGTTAAGATGGTAAGTGAAGAGTATCTTTTGCAGACTGGACCTGAAAATAGTTTTGTTTAGTTAAGCAGTGTTTGCCTAACCTGGTTGCTTCATTTCACATGTGGATATTATTAGTTTAGGATAAAAAGTGTGCTGAAACATGTTGAACTCCTCTTTTTTGTGTTGCACTTACCCCTGCTTTTTCTAGGTTACTTTTACCTCTAGTATCAATTTTGTTGTTGCATTAGTTAAAGAACTAATACCCTGAAACACATCTACTCTGTTATGTGAAGGATACCTATATACTGATTTATTCACTATATGTTGCTGATGTGTTCAATGAGGGCCTAAGGTGACAAATAAAACTGTTATCAGCAGCAACAGCACCACCACCACTAGGATTTATACCAGGGGTAGGCAACCTTTTTGAGCCGGGGGCCGAGTTGCTGTCCCTCAGACAATTGGGGGCCAAAGCACAATAAATAAATAAATAAATAAATGTTTTTTAAAAAATTAAAAATTAAAAAAATGCATGCACACTCTCTCAGCCCCAGAAAAGCCATGGCAAAACCCCTGTGGAGATTTTGCCAAGAAAATCCCAAGAACAAGTAATAACAACAATAATCAATATCATCATGGCGGGGGGCGGGAGGGTGGCAGCGGCGGCTGTGGCAGGACCAGCCTGGGGCCGGTCCAAAGGTCTCAGGGGTCCGCATCCGGCCCCCAGGCCTTAGGTTCCCTACCCCTGATTTATACCTTATCTTCCAAAACTGAGATCCACAGTTATATTAAATGAAAGAAGAACAGAACTAATACACCAAAAAGACACACTATTACATGATAATACTAATTATTATATTTATTTATATCCTACTCTTTTCCCAGAATTGGGACCCAGAGCGGCTCACAATATTAAAAGACCAGTACAATTAAAAACATAGAAAAGTAGTACATTAAAGTAGAATTAAATTATTACCATATTAAAATAGATAGCTTGTTAAAGAATAAAATACAATTTAAAAAGATAAAACTGTTTAAAGTTGTTTAAAACTCTTTTAAATTAAAAAAGAGAATTAGGGAGAATTGTAAGACCTCACCTGGAATTCTGTGTCCAGTTATGGACACCTCACTTCAAGGAGGATGTTGACAATGTTGGAGCGTGTCTAGAGGAAGGTGACCACAAGGGTGAAAGGTCTGGAAACCATGCCCTGTGAAGTGAGACTTAGGGAGCTGGGTATGTTTAGCTTGGAGAAAAGAAGGTAAGAGGTGCTATGGTAGCCATGTTGAAATATTAGAAGGGGTGTCATATTGAGGGTGAAACAAACTTGTTATCTGCTGCTCCTGTGACTAGGACATGGGGCAATAGATTCAAACTACAGAAAAAGAGATTTCTCCTAAATATTAGGAAGAACTTCCTTGTGGTAAGACTTCCTTATGGTAAGAGTTGTTTGACAGTGGAATAGGCTGAAGGACTGTAGTGGAGTCTCCTTCTTTAGAGGTTTTTAAACAGAGGTTGGATGACTATCTCTCAGGGGTGCTTTGATTCTTTATTCCTGCATGGCAGAAGGTTTGGACTGGATGGCCCTTGTGGTCTCTTTCAACTTTCAAAAATTAAAAGCACAAATTACAAACATGCAAGTAAGAAAAGTACAGCACTCACTTGATTAAACAGATCCAGTCATCAACCTTCCAGTAGGCACAACACAGTTTAAAAAAAAACAGATTTAAAACATTCCTCTGTGTCACACTTACAAAATCTAGCCCATAGAAAGGAGGGAAGTCCAAAATGCAAAGTATATCGGCTGAAAAATCTTGTGGCCAAATCTCCACAGTGCTTAAAATCATCACGATTTAAGCAATGACCCACTGGGACAGATTGGGAATGTCCAATTAAATTGTCAGTATTCTGTTAGAAAGACCATCTGTGAGGTACACTGCTATCTTACCTTTACTTCAATTTATTTCTGTACTCTAATTACTGATTTATCCACTTTAAACTGTCATACTCACATCAGAGATTAATTTCCAGTTCACCCCTTATCACCAACTTCTCCCTGGGCTGGAGAGCAAGAAGTGTTAGGCATCCCTCTTACATTTGACCTAGTGTATCTAGAAGTACAGCAAAGAAATTATTCCAGTCTAAATCTAAATATTAGAGGCATGCATGGGAAAATGCAGGCAAAGTCTCTGATACTCTTTGTATTGGTAAGGAGTGGTTAAGGGGGACTTTATGCCTCCAATCACCAGGGAAAAAGTGGTTCTGATATAAAATGAGCAGAGAGACATTCCTTTGAGTTTGAGACTATGATAAAGCTCAGATTGAAAGCCCCTGGGGCCAGGATTGGGTTCTGGGACTCCCAATAGTGGATCCACTGTTGAGATGATTCATCCTGGTGCTGCAGCATAACGGAAAATATTAAGTTCATGGTATACTTCTGAGTCCCTCGGGCAGAATTCTAATTTTAGTTTTCATTAGTCACTACTGGCTTGCCAAGTGGAATAAAACAAAGCTGCAGATCAGAGGAAAATAACACAAACAATAAGGTTCTAAGCTTGCAGTGCTACTACTCACTTTATCGTTTTCAGCAAGGAGGGCACACAGCTTCCTTTTTGGCTTAGGGTGGCTATGAGGTTTTTAAAAATGGCTCGTCTTGGCTACAGCTGGCTTTTGCATTACTGTTACACTTAAACATGTAAAAAATAAGGAATATCTCATCCAAGATGGGCTTTGCTGCTGAAAAGAGGATTTTAAAAACAGTTTCCCCAAATATTTCATCAGGTAGATGAGAAAGACTTAATATCTAGCTATATGTGTTTTGTTTAATATCTGATTGCTCCTGGTAGTTATGTAATTTATTCTGCCATTTCAGAAATTGTGATAAGCTGGGTTGTTGTTTTTTTCATTTTAGTCTGCTAAAGTTTATTTGTCCACTGTGTTATTTTTGCTTTATTTATTAATTTTGTAATTTGCTTTGCATATTTTTCTATACAATCTTTCTAGGCCACTTTTCTATACAGGGGAATCAAGAGAGTGGCAGAGGACTGTCTAAAATATTTACATCACTTACAAATGGCACATGTGAGACACTACCATCTTGTATTTCTAGCTGAACCTTTCTGTATAATGCAGAAGCTTCCCTGTTGCCAAACTAATAAAATGTAGGCTATTATCCTATACATACTTACCTTGAAATATGATCTCTTGAAATCTGTTCCACTTTTTCCCTAGTAAATGTGTTTGAGACCAGATTCTACACATCTCTTGACCTCTAAACTAGGGGTGGGAATCATGTGATTCTCCAGATGCTGTTGGACAGCAATTCCCAGTATCCCCTTTCTTTGTCCCTGGGTGGCCACATGCACGCCTCGCCATTGGAGAGAATGCAGGCTTGCCATCTGCAGATGCTCAGATCCATATTTGGCAAGACAGTGGATACAGAGGGTTGGCTGTGTATCATCCAGAAACTATGAATATGCTAAGGTCTTTGCGTGGTCACCACTGTTCTTGTACACTTATTCCCTAGTTTGTTTAGGCTTGAGCAGTCATGTTTTATTTTTTTACAATGGTGGGAGGAGCAGTTTGGATCTCCTTAGTAAGGCCAGCTCTACCATAATGCAGAATGAGGCAGATGCCTCATGCAGCAGGTGTGAAGTGACATAAAAGAGCAGCACAATGTCATTTATTTAATTTATAATTTTTGGATTTTTACTACCAATGAGTGGCATTTGTAGGATTTTCTGTCTAATGTGGCAAAGTTCCCTGGGTATATTTTCACACGATGTCTGCCTTGACTTGGCTGGCTGGATGCCATTTGCTATCCTGTCTCAGGCACTGAATAGTGTTTTGAGCTGGTGATGCTTCTTAGGAAACTGATCCCATAGTTTTGGGACTATTATAGTGGAGGCCTTGGTCCTTGCAACAGAGATTATAATTTGGTGCAGCAAAAAAATATATATATTTTCCTTATTCAGGAGGAATACTCCTGGTTAACAAAAAAGGAACCCAATCCACAGCTTTTGTTCTTATTTGCCTTGTCACTGCAATATTGATGGTGTGCTGCTTAGAAGTAATGCCATAAAAGTAATGTTACAGTACTTCTAACTATACTGAGGGAGTGAAGGCTACACTGTTACCTATAAATGTTTGACAACAATACTGTTCATTGTTCAGAGTTTGCACCCAGATGAAGGCATTTTTAGTGGGTTTTGGTGGGTTACTCAATAATGTTGAGTAACATAACAATATTACTAGCAGCTAACAAATACCAAATTATTTTTAAAAAAACTAGTGACCAACATTCCTGTGGGGCAGGGAGCGCAATGGATGATAATGCATTGCTTGCACAATCAGTGATTCCATACTTTGAGCTGGGAAGGAGTACTTCCCTTAGCCTAACACTGAATAATAGTTTACAGAAGCAAATCTACCAGCACAGTAATAATCTCTGAGCTGAATGTTCCTGATCATTATTAGATGTCTTAATCCAGTGGACACACTCAATTGCTTTGTGCTGTGCTCTATCCCTATGTTTATTGCATATCCAATCATTCTGGTATCGCATCCTGTTAAAGGGGGACCACAATACAAATGACAGTTCTCAAAACTTTGCCTAAGGACCAAGTTAATGGTTAGGAAAATATGCCCCACTCCAGATTATCTCCTAATTCTATGACAGCCGCTTTAAATCGTTTTAAACCAGGGGTAGGCAACCTTTCCCCTTTAAGGGCCGAGGGACTTCAGCTCCCAGAAGCCTCAGCCATGTTGGCCAATAGTCCCATGTTGGCCAATAGCTCCTGGGATTCTGGGAGCTGAAGTCCCTCGGCCCTTAAAGGGGAAAGGTTGCCTACCCCTGTTTTAAACAGTGTGATTTATAAATTATAATCAAGTGGGAAAGCTGTATAATGTGTCTGCATACAGATACCTAGTATTGATGGTAGCTTCTTTCCTAGCCTGATACAATGCATTGCATTAGGTCTACACTCATCCCTCCACATTTGTGGCTTTCACTTTTGCAGATCTGCTTATTCACGGATTTTATTAATATGTTATCTCTAGGAAATATCTAGGTCCTCCAGTGCAACTCTATGGTCAACTTTAACCAAAAGTCACACTGAAGGACCTAGAGATTCCTAGAGAGAACACTCCACTAGGCATCTATAGCTCCTCCAGTGCAAATCTGTGGTCAATGGAGTTTATCGCACATCGTTCTCGGAATGTGATGGGAACCCTATGAGAACGGAACGGAACGCAGTTTATGCCACAGTATGCTTCCCATCGCGTTCCCGTTCCATTCTGTAACCTTCCCTTCCCAGTTCCAAGGCAAGAACTGTTTCAAAGGGTTCTTAGCCAGGAAGAACAGTCTCAGACCGTTCCAGGTGATGTGTGTGTGATAATCCTACCGGTCTTAATCAGGCCTCAATCAGTCCTCGTTTTCTGATTGGCCAAGACAACCTCCTCCCCTTCCCTCCTAGAACGTCCACAAACTCCTCCAACTCCACTCTTCCAGTGTCGACGCAAGGAGGTAATTTTTAAAATATTTTTTTATTTTTGTAGATTGAATTGCACCATGTTTACAACAAAATATAAGGAATGCTTGCTGCCTAATCCTCTTGGTAGTATTCTTTCAAATGTAGACATTTGCATTTTGGGTTTATCCTGTGGGTTTTTACATGGCTCTAGCAAAAACACTAAGCTACATTTCCCATGATTCCCTTGCACTGAGCCGGGGCAGTAAATGTGGACTCGATTTGCAATGTCTCTCGCAGCCTGCACAGGGCTATTATCTACTGAATGTCGATATTGGGGCTTTGCAGACTGCCAGAAATAGTGCAAATTGAGTCCACGTGTACTGCCCTGGCTCAGAGCAAGGGAATCATGGGAATTTTTTTTTTACTTTGCAAGGTCTGTCCAGAAGAGGCTTGCCATTGCCTTTCCCTGAGGCTGGGAGAGTGTGACTTGCCCATAAACACACCAAGGTGTACAGAACATAGGCAAGGAGCTGGTAGGACTCCATACTCATAGGAACTTACAGGAAGTTGTCAGAGGTAATCAGACCATAGAGTGATGACGTCACATCCTGCGGTATTGCAAGCCTTGCCACAGGGGATGAATAAGGAACTGCTTTAGCATTGGTACCGCTACAACAAGTAAATGCTGTGCGATAATCTGAGTTCCCAGAACATTCCCATCGCATTCTCAACTGACTAATGCGATAACACCCGTTCCCATATCGTTCCGTTCCAGGAACTCTATGGGAACGTTCCAGGGACTAGTTGCGATAAACTCCAATGTCTGGTTGATGTTGACCACAAAGTTGCACTGGAGGACCTAGAGATACCTAGAGAAGTCTTCTCTCAGGTCAAAACATAGTGCTTTTGTTATTTGTGGTTTTTCCACATTCATGAGGGTCCTCTGCCCCTAACCCCAGCGAATCTGGAGGGACAAAATTTGGGTGCTAGATTGTTCAAGTGGGACTTGTTAGGAACATATCTAACTTGTTCTTTAAAAATACCATTGGCTCCTGGTCTGTTTACTACCAAAGTACTAAGACAAAAATTTAAAAACCCTGCTCTCCTTGGGACTAAGGATGCCTTAACTAATTTAATTGCTCCGAATCCCACTTGAATTTTTATTCCATTCCTTTTATTATTCTTTCTATTCCAAATTAATATGTTAATTTGCATTTTGGAAAAATTAAATATAAACTCAGCCATGTATATATTTGAAAAAGTGCATATATTTGAAAAAACACATATACTATCACATCTTTTCATATGTATTTTTCTTAATGCACATATTTTTGTATGAATTTTCCTCATGCACACATTTTGTACATATTTTTCTTGACTAAAATATATGTGTGTGTGTTTTTTCAAATATATGCATTTTTCCCCCTAAATGTATGCATGATTGAGTTCATACTTAACTTTTCCAAAATGCAAACTAACATATTTCAAAATACAAGGTGTGTTTTGTTTCTGGGGGTGTGAAATGTGGATAGAAAGAATATTCACAATTATTTCTTCCCACATCAAAAAACAGGTTTTACATCCCTAGTGTGAAGTAGAGGCTTTCATCAAGGATCTTGACTCCTCACAAAACTATTTTCTTCCTATTTGGAACCCGGGCACTTGAGAGACTGGCTGTCCTTCATAAACTTGTGTGTACATCCAAAATGGCCCATAGCCTGCCCAGCAGGGTAGCTCACCCTTAAATGGCAGGATAAGACTCATATACACCCACCCATCTCTGACCAAGCTGTTGGTGGCATGCTAAGCAAGCACACAATTACAAGAATTCTAGTGCTTTTGCTGTCATTTAGAAGAAGCAACATGACTGCACAAGGGTAAGACGCAGTTTGATTGACACAAGCTTATGGTAAGTTATGATGCAAGAATTTTGTTTCATTTTAGCATCATTTTTTTCCCAGGCCTACCTGGTTGAAAATGCAATACCTTCTTAGAGTTTAAGGTGGTTCTTTCTCAGGACATTATCACATGGGGGCAAATCTGCTGGTTAATCCACACAAAAT
>CM034710.1:65591507-65622301 GCA_020142125.1 Phrynosoma platyrhinos
TTTTGAATGTATTCTAGCTTCTTTGTTCAAGATTTTGTCTGTCATATTTAGGAGATATATCAGGCATCATTTGGAATTTTATCTCAAAGATTTGTTCAATTTCCATATGTATTGTTTCCCAAAGCTTTTTGATCTCGGAGCATTGCCACCACATATGAAACCAATTTCCAATTTCTTTGTTACACTTCCAGCACTTCTCTTTTTTTGTAGATTTTTGCTAATCTGGATGGCGTTAAGTGCCATCTGTAGGTCATCTTTAAGTAGTTCTCTCTGAAATTTTGACATTTTGTGAACTGGAATGTCTTCCTTCTGGAGTGTTACCAATTTTCTAAGTCAATATTTCTGCCGATATCTTTTGCCCATTTTATCATTTCATCCTTAACAATTTCTTGTTCTAGCTTTCTGTTGAGTATTTTATAAATTTTTGAAATTTGCTTTGTCACTTTTCCTTCTAAGTTTTTATCTAATTCATTTTTTCCCAATTCGAAATTGAATTCCTTTTTATCCAACTTGAATCTTTCTGTTAGTTGGTGATAAATCAACCAATGACTTTTGGCTTTAAATTCTTTTATTTCATTTGGATTCTTCATAAAGTACTGATATTGGTTATCTTAGAAAGACTAGCTTTGAGAAGAGGTTCTGATGTTGGAATGGTGGTGAGAGGTGAGAGACCTATGTAGTAAATATTAATACATTTTGTCGTTATGGGATAGAAAGATATTCTGATCTCTGCCTCTGTAACTGGAAGAAATTGTGATGCTCAAGTAATTTTTTTAGGTGATGGGAAGTTGCTGCCCTCTTGCAGTGAGAAGGTTAAAAAACAACAACACAGAGCTCTCCCCCCGAATGTAATTCTAAACACTTTTAGCAATAAATCCCATTTATTTTAATGATATTCACTTCTAAATGTTTGACTCATTCTACCTGCTTTGTGGCTATAGAGTACGTTAGACAAAAATAATTTTATCCAATATAAGTGCTGATAATACTGTTGGCCCTTTTCTTGACTCTTTTGCTGAATTAGTTGTGATTAAGAAGACCAGTTCAGTTCAATGGGTCTTAGGAGGACTAATATTGGATTAGCCCAGCATATTAATAAGCAATTTTAAATGAAACTATTTTCAATACAAAAAAGAGCCCTGGTGGCGTAGTGGTTAAATGTTGGTACTATAGCCTCTCACTAACAAACCACAAGTGAGTTCAGTGCCAACTGGGGTTCAGGGTTGACTCAGCCTGGCATCCTTCTGAGGTCGCTAAAATGAGTACCCAGCTTGTTGGGGGCAATTAGCTTACAGTTGTAAAATGCTTAGGAGTGCTTAAGTGCACTGGTAAGCAGTATAGAAATGTACTTGCTATATTGCTGCTGCTATAAAATACAATTTTATATTTGAGAACATTACATTTACTGTTGTATCTAAAACGATGAATGTCTGTTAATTATTGTGCTAGAAATGTTAAATATCAGTCCTAACAAATTCAAATTTTAGTATGATATTTTCTTTGTGCCATTTTAGTTTGTATGCATTTGATCTTTGAGAAGTGATTAATTACTTTATGGTAGAGTTAGAAAGAATATAGGAGGCAAGAAAGAAGATAGGAGGAAATTCAATGCATTTGAGATGAGGTGCTGGAGAACAGTGCTGAGGATTCCACGGACAGCCAAAAGAACAAATAAATGGGTCCTAGAGCAAATCAAGCCAGAGATATCCCTAGAAACCAAGTCTTAGACTGTCATACTTTGGGCACATCATGAGAAGGCATGAGTCGTTGGAAAAGACAATAATGTTGGAAGGGTGGAGGGAAGTAGAAAGAGAGGAAGGCCACATGCTAGATGGATGGACTTCATTAAAGAGACCACGAACATGACTTTGCAGAGTAGTAGAGGACAGGGGGCCCTGGAGATAGCTCATCCATGGGGTCACCATGGGTCGAGATTGACGTAAACTCTAACGGAAATATGTGGTATTGATTATTTGAATAGAAAAAATAATTAAAGAGAGTGATTTTTAAAAATGTATTGTTCTTATTTTATATTTAAAACCACAAGCTATTGAAGTCAAGCTCTCCAGAGCTGTTTGCAAGAACTTAGAAATTTAAGTCAGAAAGATCTTTCAGAATATTGATAGAGTTGTGGGAGTTTCCACTTGTAAAGCAGTCTGTGGCACTGATCCAAGAGAAGAATTTAGTTGTTGTCATGGATCATTCTAATCACTGTATATTGAGTGGTAGCGAACTAGTACTTCGAGAAAAGCCCAAGGACCTAAGTTTGGTGTTACAATTTTTTTCTGCCCAAGAGATGAATAAGTTGTGGGATAGTAGTTAGTTGCCAAATGACTGTGGTTAGATGGTGGAAAACATTGTTTAATATACTATAAGATGAATGTGAGAAGATATGAGGAGTTTTGCTGTGTGGTTAAATAAACGTAACCAGAGGTGTAGAAATTAAGCTTTACTACCAGACATATGGGTGCATTTTGAACATCATTTTCACTTTTCAGCTATTTTAACAATGATTAGGTATTATGTTCTCAAGACATATGTCATATGAATTAAACACCACATCAGAAAACAAGATGAATGTACATCAGAGAAAAAATATCCTGAGACTAAAACCATCAAACAGAAACCATGCAAAATAATAAATCAAAACATTTTAACTTGGTGGTAGAAAGGAATCAGTGATGGAGCAGAATAGTTTTCATAAGATGAGGAGTTGTACACTGTGTGCTATCACAGAGAAGGGTCTCACTTTTATTTTTACCAGTTGCACTGTGTGATCTCCAGGACCTGATTTGCTGTTGGGGAAATATAGGGAAGTACTTGTGGAGCCCTAAGGGCTCCTCGGAGCTAGTTTCAACCCAGATATATCTGGTTAAAAAGAAACTAGGGCTGGGAACAACTGAGGTTTTGAGAACTCACTTGGTAGACAGTACTAGGGCATATTAATCAGTGTTCTGATAATGTAAGTGACTGTATATATGTATAAATTGTTTCATTGTGAAGTTGATTTGTGTGCATGATGTAACTACAGTGGGTCCCCTACATTTGCTGGGGTTGGGGGCACAGAACCCCTGTGAAAGTGGGAAAACCACAAATAAAAAAATGTTTTAACCTAGAGAACGCCTCTCTAGGAATCTCAAGGTCCTCCAGAGCAACTCTGTGGTCAACATCTGCTGGACATTGGGCAAAGAATTGTGCTGGAGGACCTACAGATGCCTAGAGAAGTGTCTCTCTAGGAATCGGTCTTCCAGCATGACTTCTGGTGGCAGTTGACCACAGAGTTGTTCTGGAGGACCTAGAGATTTCTAGAGAGAACATATTAATCAAATTGGTGAATAATCAAAGTCGCAAAAGTCAAAGCCGCAAATGTGGAGGGCCAACTTGTAGTTACATTATTCTCTAAAGCAGGAGCAGGCAACCTTTCCCCTTTAAGGGCCGAGGGACTTCATCTCCCAGAAGCCTCAGCCATGTTGGCCAATAGTCACACGTTGGCCAATATCTCCTGGGATTCTGGGAGCTGAAGTCCCTCGGCCCTTAAAGGGGAAAGGTTGCCTACCCCTGCTCTAAAGTATTTCCATCAGGTTCAAGATACTGTGTTTGTTCTAGATGAATGTTAATGATCTTGGTGTGGAGTAATTCTCTAGTGCCTTTGTCATGGACTGATCACTATCTACTGGGGTTTACATTTGCTGGAATCTGGAGTCTGTGCGGGGGTAGGGGATTGATTAAGATGGTCCTCCCCAAGAGACTGATGTATCCAGATAGTTTCTTGATGACTCTTGTAGCATTTGCCCTGGTTGACTTCTGGAATGAGAAAATGACCAGAGTGGTGGACATAGTTGGTTCTGGCCATCCCTTCCTATGGAGTAGAGCAAAACTAGGCTCCTAGTTTTTTTAGGAGCTGATGATGAAAAAAGTGGAATGAAGATTAGAGTGATAATGATGGAAAATTTATAGTGACTGACTGAATTTTGATAAGAACATTCGTAAGACGGCCCAACTCTGCAGTAGTGGTTGTGTTGAAAAAGGCATTTTTCTCTGTCAGCATTTGTATCCTAAGTCATCTAGTAGAATTGTTTTGAGAAATATAGAGCCTGTTACATTTTGGTCCATGCGTAGAGAATGTACACCACTTAATAGGTGTCTGTAAACAATTTGCATGGCACTTTGCAGATAAAATCATTCAGTAATATTATGACTTGGATGTTCTAGTTCAGTAGTTCTTAGTAGTTCTGATGTGTGGGACTGGTGTTTCCCCCCCTGATGTGCCATGGTCGGGTAACATATTTGTGTCTGTAGGCTATAGCTGTTTCTTTCCTGGAAACTCTGTGAACCAATGGAAAATAATGGATTATAGACTATGGGGGGGTTGCAGACTGCCAGAAATAGTGCAAATTGAGTCCACTTTTAGGGTTAGGGTTAGTGCTAGGGAATCATGGGAATTGTTTTTTTCCCTGAGACATTGAGCCTTCCCTGTCAGAGAGCTCTGGTGCCACAATAAACTACAGTTCCCATGATTCCCTAACCCTAAAAGTGGACTCAATTTGCACTATTTCTGGCAGTCTGCAACCCCCCTATGTCTTTTACAGTGATGAACAAAATGTTTAAAACAAAGTGTTCATGTATTGATTCGACCCACATAATTTCTGGAAATTATGTGGCAGATAGACTATGGGACTGAACAGATGGCCCTTTTAATCTACCATCCAGGCGGCTTCAGAGTGCGGCATTCATTCGCCACATGTCCAAAAACTGGCCTGAAGTTGCTGTGGCCCCAGTGAAGTCGCCCCTTTCAGCCCACTTGTTCTCCCCTATGTTCAGCAATTTCACTGAAAAATGACATTGTTATAGGTATGGGAGGTTCTTACATTAAAATCAGCTATGGCAAATCTGTAAAGTGGTGATATGGTGGAAGTACTGAATTAAAGTTTGCTGCAAATTGGTTCAGTGGTAGCTGTTTCCTGGTAAAACAATGTTTGCAAATTATTGAGTTAAGGTTTCATGCAGCTGAATAGTAATTGTTTTCCCTAAGTTTTCATGAGAGATAGACACTGCAAGTATCACTTCATTCCTGCCCACATGAATATTTAAGACCATATGCACTATTAAAAAAAGGTGGGGGAAGGTATTTCTTGTGTATTTATAGTACATTCTTAATTTGGCTACCTCAGTATGTTACATACATATGATCCACATTCTGTTGGCCAAGGCATCAAAGCATATGATACTCAGTGAAATTGGAAATGTATTGTGGGATGGGGTAGAGACAGACTTGTGTCTTGCAGAATCTACTTTTTTTGCCAGAATCCTGACATCCACCAATGGAAGCCAGGTGTAAAGTAGTGGCTTGGGACAAGAAAGAGTACTTCTATAGTTATTACACAAACATACCTCTGTGCATGAGCTAACAATCTAGTAAAACTAAAATTTCCTCCTTGTTATATCTGTCCTTTAAAACTTTTTACTTAGTAGCCAAGAAACAAAAGAAAAGTTTTTGTTGTTTTAAACAGGTATTAGACATAAACCCTAAATCTAATGCAAATCATGCAAAAGTATACCATAGAGCAGGGGTAGGCAACTTTTATCTACCTCAGGCCAGTCCGCTGGTCCAGAGCTCTTCCGCAGGCCGGGGGGGGGAATGGTGCTGCGCATGCTTGCGCATGCGCAATACGCTGGAAGTACTGCACATGCATGTATACTCACGTGCATATGCTCAATACTTCCAGCGTACTCTGGCACATGCGCGAACGAATTGCGGACACCATTTTGGAAAGAAAAATGGCGGTTGCGACTCGTTTGTGCATGCGCCGGAGTACTGCGCGTGCACAAACGAGTCGCGACCACCATTTTGGAAAACAAAATGGCGGCTGTGACTTGCACTGGGGTGGCAGCGGCAGCAGGACTGGGCTGGGGCCAGTCCAAAGGGCCATAGGTTGCCGACCCCTGCCATAGAGCCTAATCAAACTTTTCCACATCCACCCCATCTGTTTGCTATGAGTGAAAGAGAAGTGCGAGGATTTCCACAAATCAATCATGTTTGGAAGCTCAAGTTGAAATAGCCTCAGATGAAGGAATGCTTGATGTGTTAGATATAGATGTATGTGTTTCATCTTCACATTGAAGTTAAGTAGTGATTGGATAATGAGAGAACAGAATAAATATTTGATTATAATTATTCTTTGATTGATCGTAATTATTCTTCTGCTGGACTTTTTCTTGTACAGCTGAACATCTCACCCATCTAATACAGTTGGTCCTCCGTTTTCATGGGGGATCCATTCCGGACTCCCCTGTGAAAACAGAGACTTGCCAATATTCAAGCCCCATAGGATTGAATGGGGCGTGCTCTTGCAAGTGTGCAGCCCATTGATTTCAACGGAGGTCACCCCTCCATGAATATGCAAAATTGTGGACTTGAGAAGTCCATGAGAACGGAGGGGCAACTGTATTGTCTAGTCTTACTCTCCAGAGCATTTGGAAGAATGCATTCTATTTTTCATATTATCAGCAATGAATCCTCAAATAAATTCCAGTAGTTTATAGCTGTCTTACCAAGCCAATCCAGTGTAGTTTGAACATATGTGGCGCTATCAAAAAGTTTTAATTCTCACCTTTTAAAAAAAATTGACAGAAAGTTTGTTTTGATTTGCAGTTGTTAACTTAATCTGTATGTAGTCACCAGATTTACCCATTTCCCCCAGCATTTCTTGATCTTCCAAATACCTGCTATTGTAGAATTCTACAGATTGTGCCTTACAAGGGGGTATTGTAAAATAACAATTATCACCTGGAAGTTTTTATGCTTTATAGATGAAATTTTGTCTGTGTCATCATTGGTCCCTAAGTGCTTGATGTTGAGAAAATCAGCTCATTGTGCCCTCTATTTTTGTGACAGGTTGTGTCAGAAGTGACTAAAGTGTATAATCCTCATAAGTGCAGTCTTCTACAATAATGGTATTTGGAGGGTTAAGAAATGTGGGGAAAAATGTGTAAATCTGGATGGTGACTACAGAGAGATAGGTTAACAGCTACAAATCAAAACAAAACAAACAAACAAATTAAAGGTGATAATTAAAACTTTACGATACCTCCTCATTCATTTATTAGTAAATCAAACTGCTGGAGCTCAAAAAGGTAATTGCCTGTAAAAGTATTTTAAATCTAACCTTTTAAAAATGTTTGTTAGGGTACAATCACTTGAACTCCTAACAAAGTCATATTTCTGCATTTGTTGCATGAAAGTAGATACCGACCACAAATTGTAACTCGATTGTGTGAAGTTAGATTTGCAATACTATTTTTAGATTGTACTTCTGGTTGATTGGCATATAGAAACATCTTTTATGTTTGTAGGAACTATCTGTAGTATTTTCTGAAATTTGATTAACAAAGTTTTCATAAACATGTCCCACTTTGTTCAGTGGCATTGATATCCTTTTAGGTATAATTAGTAGTATAGTCTAAATCTTATTTTAAAATTATAAGTGAGCCTAGTGAATCATGTGATCTCATTTTCCCATTGAAAATGGAAATGTGCACTTTATAAGTTATGCAAAAGAACCCACCAGTGAGGTGGAAAGGTGGAAGCTCTCACGCAGATGAGGATATGATGATATGTATGTTTTTAAAGTAGTCCTGTTATTTCTCCCCTCCCCCTTTATTTCAGGTCTGGAGACTTTGCTCTAACCTCATCTTGTGAGAGAATTACAGAAGAGTGTGTTTCAACATGGGGACTCCAGGATCAGGAAGGAAAAGAACTCCAGTGAAAGATAGATTTTCTGCAGAAGATGAAGCTTTGGGTCATATTGCTAGAGAGGTTGGTATATTTGTACATATACTCACAGTTAAAGTAAAATTATCTGAAGATTAAAATTTTGATAAAGAAGTTTTGAGCAAGAGTGTAGGAGCTTAGTTCTTCTTTTTTTAAAAGCCACCCCCCCCTTGGGCTTTTGCATTGTGATTACTTTAAACATTATTTATTTATATCCTATATTTCATATTTCACATTTCTCGCAATACGGGATCCATTATAGAGGCTTGGCTGCCTTTGTTCTCTTACTTTCATCAAATGCTTACTGTTGAAGTTATTAGGACCTGTTTTGATAAACTCAGCTGTTAGGTTTTTCAGCTGACTCTGATTCTTTAGTTATATTGGTAGCAGTGTTAGTATTATGTTGTATTCCAATATAAATCTCTTCTGTGTCAGGGGTTAGGTTTTAAGTGTAGCACTTTCAAATACTAGTCTTAAATGTTTACAAAAGAAATAAAGAAACCTACTTCACTGAGATATTGCACATGTTGTGGACCATTGACATGTAACATGATGAATACATTGTTGGTAACCATGCACTCCCAGCCCTGGAGGATATTTTGTAACTTCTAAAAATATATTGGAGGGAGGGAGGGAGAGTGAGATTGAGAGAGAGAGAGAAAAATTAAAATCTGCAGTCCTTTTTGTAGTCTTTCATTTACCCTTCCTCTAGTCACTTCTGCAATTGACTGAAGCAGGGGAATGGTGAGACCTAGCCTGGTTTCTTCACTTGTAGAATATGACCCCTGTTTTTGATGGGAAAGAGTCAGAAATATCTTTATACCTGAGCTATCATCTCTTCCCATTCCAAGCCACATAGTAAAGAGGCAACACCATATTCCCAGAATTCCCTAGCAGTGAACCAGGGCAGTTAAAGTGATCTCAAACTTGATTATTTCTGCAGTGTGTTTTGGACCTGAAAGAAAGAAGCTGGTAGTAAGTCTACGGAAGCTCAGGCTACCAACCTCTTTCTTTCAGTTAATTTTCATGAATGTTTTTCTTCATCACAATAAGGTTAAAATATGACAGATAGTTAAGAGAAGGGGTATCATGTTGGAAATCCCAGTGTATATACATATTATCAGATAAATTATGAAGCAGTATTTAAGAATACTTTAAACTCAGAAACTGAACATTGTGTAACAGGCAATATTGTAAGAGATGACAGAAACAGAAAATTTGTAAACTAGTTATTTAAAACAGACATAATACACTTGGTTCTCTGTATTCACAGTTGCTACATCTACAGATTCAACCATTCATGGTTTGAAAAAAATTTTTAAATCCAGAAAGCACACCTTGATTTTTTGTAAGGGACACCATTTTACTATGCCATTGTATATAATGGATTCATGGATTTTTGTATCCATGGGGGATCCTGGAACCAAACTCGAGACCAAGGGCTCACGGTGCTTCTAACAGGTTACATCAGAAAACAATTTGCTTTGCAGATGCATTTTGAAATTTCACTGCATTTCTATGAGGTAGCCTTGATCAGTACTTACTTAAAAGTTATTGATTCACTTCTAATAAAAGTACTGTCAAATGAGAAATTTAACTTATTGGGTATGACCATAATTAAAGCAGATGTTATTTTAATGTTATAGGCAGAAGCACGGTTGGCAGCTAAACGTGCAGCCCGAGCAGAAGCAAGGGATATACGCATGAGAGAACTGGAACGACAGCAGAAGGAGGTACTGGAACTTTAATGTTTAGAACAACATTCAGAGTTTTTCACTTTCCGAAACATATTGGAGTTGTAATACCTAACCAATCCCTTTTGCGTTGTGACACAATTCTGAATGCTATTTGGAAAGCTCATAAGATGTTTTTCCAGTTAGTGCAGATTTATTCAACCCTAAAACAGCTTACAGTTTTTACAGTTGTGTTCCACTTATGTGAAATTTCAAGTATAGTGTATGTATGAAGCTAAATGGCCAGTCAGCATGAAACTTGATTTTTTGAATACTTCTTGGGTTTGATAGAAAAAGCTGTCCCTTATTTTAAAGAAATGTGTAACTGTTGACTAGTAGTTGCAGCACTTGGCACATAGATCAGACTTGCAGCAAACATCTGTATAGGAGGCCTTTAAGTGATATTTATTCCCACCAGAATAGAATTTACAGAGAAATTGTTTTTCTTTTAAAACTGGAAGTATTTTGGGTCTCTTGAGTTTTTGGGAATGATGATATTGCAGAACGCTGTGAGGTGTAAACAGACTGGCTTGGATCCAGATTTTTGTGCAAGAAAAGGGCCACTTGAGCAACAGGGAATTGCTCAAGTGGCTTTCAGTGTCTGCATCTCTGCAGAGATTTACCGAGATAATATGGTGTGGGAGTTATGGTATTAGAGACCGTGGTCCAAAACAAATTGCAGAAAAAATCCAGTTGAGACTGCTTTAACTGCTGTGGCTCAGTGCTAGGGAATCCTGGGAATTGTAGTTTATTGTGACACCAGAGCTCTCTGATAGAGAAGGCTAAATGTCTCACAAAACTACAGTTCCCAGAATTCCCTAGCACTGAGCCAGGGCAGTTAAAGTGGTCTCAAACTAGATTATTTCTGTAGTGTGTTTTCGCCCTATAATTGCCAGAAGCAGAAGACAGTAATTTCCTCAATTGTTTCTTCATAGACCTCACTTCCATATCACTTTATTTTATGAAACTGCTGTGCTTTTAAAATTTAATAGCACTGTGGTATGTTATAGTTTTGCACTTATTCCACTTGGACTAGTGACATAGAGTTACTGATATCTCAAGTTCTGTGGAAGGGAATATGGAATCCTGAAATCCAGGGCAGTTGTGTGTTTTTGTATGTGTACCTGGTCAAAACAAGATATATTTGTGTGGACCTCAGATTTAAAATATTGCCATACCAACATAATACTATGTTCTAGTAGGCAGAGCTTATCAGATTCCAGATCTTACGATAAGTCCAGTGAAAGTGAACTCTTACTGCATAACAGATTATGAACAATATTGATTTAACTGCAATTTTTGCAATGTGGGAGTAACCTGCACAAACATGTAGAAAAACATTATTAGTAAATATTGATAAACATTTATTCTGTCATTGTCACCCAGAAAAGCACAGTGTAAATTACTCTCAGAAGAATGTTTTATTAGTACGGTTATATTTTTAGTAAATCTAATATGTTGCTTTATAATCACACTAATATTTTTTCTCTCCATTGTGTGTGATGAAAGTTCAGAACTTATGTGGTGATGAAATAAAGCAACATGAGAAATCAGCATTAGGTCCACATAAGCTAAAGCGTAAGCAGCATTTTTGTGGCATCTAAATGATAGCTATGTCATTAAGAGGAACTTGAATATGTTGTTACTAAGTTACTGATCCTATTACTAATATCAATATTACATTACTATTTTAAATGGAAAGTAGTTTCTTTTTAAAAACCATTATATTTGAATAATAATCTGTATGAAAAGTCTGACAAGCCTTCATTTAAGAGCTCATTATTTTAAAGACTAATTGTTTTATAGTATACTTTTATGTTGAATTGATACTAATGCATATAATCCTGAACATAGTGAGAGCAAATCCAGGTTTAGTTGCCTTAGGGTCTGTACAGACTGCCAGAAATAATCCAGCTTGAGGCCGCTTTAACTGCCCTGGTTCAGTGCTAGGGAATCATGGGAACTGTAGTTTATTGTGGCACCAGAGCTCTCTGACAGAGAAGGCTCAGTGCCTCAGAAAAACCTACAATTCCCATGATTCCCTAGCATTGAGCCAGGACAGTTAAAGTGGTCTCAAACTGGATTATTTCTAGCAGTCTGTACAGCCCTGAGTTTAGACTACCTTCACTTAGATGAGTCATACAAGAAAAAAATGTCTAAAGTCCTGTTTATTACAGTGGCTGTGCTCTAAGTACGATTATGTTTGGATGCAATCCATGATGTGAATAATTATTCATGCATCTTAATTATTTGTCTGTCCTGTCACTTCTGGTTTTTCTTGTTTTGTGTTTAAATTGACCAATAAGTAGATATTTAAAATAGAATTATGTAGGTGAGATGAGAAAGACAGGTTTTTAATAGAAACTTTGTTATTCATATAATATTACAGTATAGTATGCTTTGCATTTTTTAAAATAAAATACATATGAGAGCTGGTCAAATATTCTTGTTGGAAATGCTTTATGTGTGAATGTGTGCTTTACTGTGAAATAAGATTATTTTTAACCTTTTGTAGCTTTTTCAGCGTTCTTATGATAGAAAATGGGGACATATCCAAAAATGGATGGTAGGACAGGATTGCCTGTTGTGTGGTGTTTTACACTTGGAAAATTAACCTGATTGGAGTGCTTCATTTACTAATACTTTGTATAGTGTATAAACCATAATGTATCTTGAGTAAAAACTGAATAAAATTTGAAGATATTTATATAAGGAAAAAGAGAAAAAAATCAGACTAACAAATGCATTAATACAAAAAGTAAACAATATCTGGATCGCAATTAAATTATACAATATCTGGATTGCAAGCACTTGTGTCACTTTATCCCATCTTGCATTATCCCTGAAAGAGCTTCTGCTGAGGTTTGGAGGATGTAGCTGACTTTGCTAAATAGTGTGGGCTGTGGCTTAGTTCGAATGCAGCAGGACAGATAGAATTCTGTTAGGCAAGGTTCCTTTTGCACCCCATCTCCTCTTGAGGAATGTGTTTGCATGAGTGACATTTATTCATTAATCTTTTAATAGCAGGAAAACATTATTAGTAATGATGTAACATGTGGTATAGATGAGCTTTCCCTCCATAGCTTCTTGATTGTAACTCTAAATTGTAACTGTACATCTCTATTGTGTTTATTATTGCATGTAATTACATATACTTGATTTCCAAGTATTGTGATGCTAAATACTGAAATTAAAAGCTATTGTCTCTGTGTTAAACTGGCAGATACCTGTAAGTGATGCTTAACAGGTTAACCTTTGGACAAGCATGTGTGCAGATATGATGCTGTATAAATATTTTATGCCTCCACATTGCCTGAAAATCAATGTGATACCATTAGAAAAACCTAGATGTTGAGATTTAGATCTTTTCAGAGTTTTTCTCTTTCTCTCTATTATTCTCAAAGTGGCAATATATTTGTCAGTTTCTATAATAATCATGTAATTAATATATGCATTGGGGAGAAATGTATTGCCTTGCTTTACTCTGTTCAGTTCTGCTCTATTCTACTCTGTTAAGCGGTGGCTCAAGTGGTTAAGACACTGACTCTGTTGGTTGCAAGATTGGCCAGGTTGGCAATTTGAGGCCCAGGTGCTGCATGATGGGGTGAGCTCCCATCACTAGTTCCAGCTTCTGCTAACCTAGCAGTTCAAAAGCATACAAATGCAAGTAGATAAATATGTACCACTTCTGTGGGAAGGTAAACAGCGTTCTGTGCAATTATGCTGGCCACATGATCACAAAGTAGTCTCTGACAACGCTGGTTCTTCAGCTTAGTAACAGAGATGAGCAGCATCCCCTATGATCGGACATGACTTGACTGCCTTGTCAACAGGGAATACCTTTACCTTTACCTTACTCTGTTCATTATGAAACCAGT
Organism: Phrynosoma platyrhinos; assembly: GCA_020142125.1. Classification (NCBI taxonomy): domain Eukaryota; kingdom Metazoa; phylum Chordata; class Lepidosauria; order Squamata; family Phrynosomatidae; genus Phrynosoma; species Phrynosoma platyrhinos. The sequence continues at coordinate 65,604,890 of CM034710.1, forward strand.
ATAAATTTGTATAAGCATACATGTGGCAGAATTTTTGTGTAAATATTTTGTGTTCAGTTTTCATTAGTTGTTGAATCTCTTATAAGTCAATCCATTAAGTAGCATGTGATATCACTCCTGTAGATATAATTTTTGAAATTTTAACATATTTGTGGGTTTTGAATTGAACATTGCTGATGTGTGAATTGTGTCCATTTTAAAAAATAATAATTAGATTTTACAGATATATAAAGCAGAGCAATAAGAAAAATTAGAAATAAAATGGAAAAAGAAAAAGGAGAAACTAGCAACAAAGAGGAAAAAAGAAAAAAAGTGACTTCCAATCTTCTCAACAGTGGTTATTAACCTATATTACTCTTTAAGAGAACCTTCAGTGCTTTCAATAATTTATCCATTAACTTTCTTTAAAATGCAATTATTAATAATCAAAAATAATTTTCATATAGTCCCTAGAAAGTCAGACTTTCTATAAATTCATTAAGAATAATTAATATACTTTCTTTATAGCCTTCCACTGTTATTGTTAATCCTCCCCTAACCTGAATTAATCATGGCTATATTACTTTGCCTCTTAAGTGTGTGCCTCAGTTAAACTGAACAAATGGCTTCCTTAATTATCTCACTTAATAGCCATCTGTCATGTTGTTTGTTGTTAACTACTCTCGAGTTGACCCCGACTCATGGTGACCCTGTGGATGAAACATCTCGAAGACCTCCTGTCCTCCACTGCTCTGCTTAGGTCCTGCAGATTTAAGCTTGTGATCTCCCTGAATGAGTCCAGCCATCTAGCGTGTGGTCTGTCTCACTTTCTACTACCTTTTAGCATTATTATCTTTTCTAATGAGTTGTGCCTTCTCATGATGTGGCCAAAATATTACAGCCTCAGTTTCTTCATCTTGGCTTCCAGGGAGAGTTCAGTCTTGATCTGTTCTAGAACCCATTTGTTTTTCAAATGAGTTGATTTTCTTCCTATCCAATTTCTTCATTGTCCAGCTCTCACATCCATACATAGTGATGGGGAATATAGTGGCTTGGATGAGTCTAACTTTAATGCTCAGCTGTAACACTTAACACACTAGGATCTTGTCTAGTTCTTTCCTTGCTGCCCTTCCCATTCCTAGTCTTCTCATTTCTTGACTGCAGTCTCTATTCTGATCAATGTTTGAGGCAACATACAGGAAGTCTTTGACTATTTAAATTTCCTTATTATCTAGGTTGAATTTATGTAGATCTTCTGTAGTCATTATTATTATTTTTCTTTATGTTAAGCAGTATCCTATCTTTCTACTTTTGTCTTTAATTTTCCTTAGTAATTGTTCCAAGTAGCTGATAATTTCCATTAGTAGTATGGTGTCATCTGCGTATCTTAGGGGGGTTGCAGACTGCCAGAAATAGTGCAAATTGAGTCCACTTTTAGGGTTAGGGAATCATGGGAACTGTATTTTATTGTGGCACCAGAGCTCTCTGACAGAAAAGGCTCAATGTCTCAGAAAAACAACAACAAATACCATGATTCCCTAGCACTAACCGTAACCCTAAAAGTGGACTCAATTTGCACTATTTCTGGCAGTCTGCAACCCCCCTTAGATTGTTGATGTTTTTTCCTTTTATCGTCACCCCTTCTTGTTCTGAGTATAAACCCGGTCATCTTAATGATATTTTCTGCATACAAATTGAACAAACAGGGTGATAGTATGAAACCTTGCTTGTTCACTGTTCCAGTTGGCAATCATTCTATTTCTCCATATTGTGTTCTAACAGTAGACTCTTGTTTTAAGTAAAGATTCCTTATAAGGACTATCAAATGTAGTGGCACTCTCGTTTCTTTAAGAGCATTCCATAGCTTTTTGTGATCTATTAAGTTAAAGGCTTTGTTGAAGTCTATAAAGCACATGCTGATTTTCTCCTGCAATTCTTTGGTGGACTTTGCTGTCATACTATCAATTAGATCTCCCCCCTTCTATCCCCATTCCCTATTATCCAATTCTGATACTGTGGACCCTTCCCATCCACAAGAATTTGGTTCCAGACCCCCCCCCCCATGGTTAAAAATGTGGATGCTCACACCCCATATTATTCAATGGCAGTGATGTGCATGCAGTTTGAATAATATGGGGTATGGTGATATGCAGACAAACCAATCCATCACCAGCCTGCTAATACAAATAGTCCACTGTATTCCTATCCCTTCTGAGTATATAAATCATCTCGTTTTTTTTTAAAAGATAATTCCATAAATCTGCCCACTGTGTTTTATTTACCATTTCCTTTAGACCAGGAGAGCAACAGTCCAACAGAACCCATATTGATATGTTAAACCATAATAACCAAATCCAATTACTTCCACTTTTCCCACTTGATTTTCTGCCACATCTTGGATACCCTTTAAAATCCCGCACAAAACATAAAGGGGAAATAAGCTTCCATAAAAAGTGTTTGCGTTAGTTGTCAAACAATTGAGTCAAGTCCATTATAATGAAAAAAGAATGAGTTGATGGGAGACTGAAGAATGTCTTTGACAGTCCAGATCTATCCAAAGATTCTCAGGTAAACATAGCTAAAGGGACAAATGAGAGAGTAGTCAGAAGATGAAGTCAAATTGGTCAGACACTATTAAATATATAACTGAAAGTGAACGACACATTAGAGAGGTTCCTCTGATGTTGTTCATGTGGTATACAAAAAGGAACTGAGGGGAAATGCAGACGGGCGATCCTGGGCCGCCCCAGGAAATGGAGGATCGAGGCCGAGGCAGCCGGACGCATTGGCCCCAATCCTCCCTTTTGCTGCCTTGGAAAGGAGCACCAAAATGACGCTGCTTTCAGAGGCAGCAAATAGGCCACCCCAAGAACTGGTGTGCAGCTCTTTGGAGCCTCTTCTGGCGCAGCGCGTCAAAACACTGCACCCGAAGGATGTCCTGATGCCACATGCCGGAAGGGGTTGGGGCGCCCAGCGTTTGGCTGCCCCTCCCCTTTCCTGCCTCCAAGCCGGCGCAAAGTGCCGTCTGTAGAGCCCCTAAGTTAAATAAGCGGGAATACTAAGGAATATATCTCATAGTGGACAGAGCTACCTCCAAAAAGCTTATATAACTATTCTAGAAGGTTCTGAAGATGCACTGCACAAACTCAGAATACTCCTAATTGTATGAATTCTCACAGATGACTACTCGAAAACTACAGTTACAGGTATGCATCCTGTCCTTATCGTCCCTTTTTCCTCTTTGAAAAAATCCCAAAGGTTCCCTCCCAACAACATTCCCCTCTATTCACTTTCTCTCTGTCTTCAATAATTTTCTTGTCTGTATCTTCAGCGGTATACTCCATATTCTCCCTGGATGGCTGTTCCAAGATTGTTCCTAAATCTTCATCTTTCTCCTGTTTTGGTTGCAGAATTTCTCCTGAGGCTATATTCTCACATTTCAGATCAAATTCTCTGTCTTCATTCCCTTTCCAGATTCCATTTGTTTCTTCTGCTTCCTCCAGTACAACCTTCCAATCACTGTTTTTGAATCTGTTAGACTAGAATCTGAACAATATTTCTTTATATGGATTTTAACAGATACAATTCTTCCCAGATCTGCCAAATCCCTGATTCTTTTCTTCCATTTGGCTGCTCCCTCCACATTCTTCTATTTAATAAAATTTTGACATGCAAAGAGTTAATCCCTTTGCCTTTGAAGTAGTTCCTCCACTACAGTGTAGCAATGGCATGGCCCAATGTTTAGTTTTTATTTCAGCTCCCAGTCAAAACAATTTCACTTCCTCATGACAAACCAGACTTTTTTTTAGTCCAACTTTAATCAGAGCGAATGCTAAAATAAACCAATTTCCACTTTTAAAAAGTTATTTGTTGCCTTGAATCCCATTTTGAGAGAACAGCAGGATATAAATCCAATAAATCAATACATACCTTCATTGTTTCAGATTTCTATATCTTTAACCATCTGAAAGCTTTATTATTTTTTCCCTTTACATACCAATTTAAAAGACTTTCAACTTTAAGTCTACAAGTTTAAAAATCAGTGTTTTTCAAATTAAACCCTGAAACACAGGTGACTCACCTAAAGCATTGATTAACCATTAGTCTTAAAATTCCTTTTCTCCCTTAGTTCTAGAAGATAGTTGAAAAAGAAAGTGCAGTTGCAACTTAGTGCCCATTAGGTTAGTGTACAGCAGACATCTATTGAAAAGGTGTCAGCTGTCCATTCCTGGAAGTCTAGTCACATCACTATTTTTGTTTAGTAACCAGATAATTGCTTTGGTATCTGTATCAACTTATATTTTTGATGGTTACAAAGTAATAATTATAATAATAAAAAACAGTGCAGTGTGATACATAGTGTTTCAAATTGCCCATCAACCATGAAGCTCATTAGGTGATTTTGAACCTGTCACTGTATGATAGCCCAACCTACTTTGCAAACTGTGGTAGTAAAATGGAAGGGGTGGAAAAGAACCACATGTGCTACACTGATCCCCTTGGAGGATGGGCTAAATAAACACTTAATGAACAAAAATTATGTTATAGTTGCTAAAATGAGTAGAACAGATAGTTGTCAGTGATATTTCCCAGGGAAATTTTTGCTGTGCATATACAAGTTGACTGGATAGTGACAAATATTTGAAGTGTGTGTTTCACTTTTCCTAGTTGCACAGATGAGTATTTCTTGCATACCAGCTGTTAATCCTATCACATAGCTACCTCTGCAAAAGATAATTTAATTTTTTATATTTCTTATTTTAAAACTTTTAACTGATTCCCAATTGGCAGATGTTTTTTTGAAAGTTAACAAGTGCTTATAAAAAGCACTTATAAAACGCTTGCTAACATGGTTCCTCCTACAATACATTTTGTTAATATCTCATTGCTAGTATCAAAAATTAGAGTAAAACTAAAGAAGTACACTAAATCAATCATCATGCCAAAATACTATCGAAAGAATCTCCCTGATAAAATGTAAAGACCAATAAGAGAACGTGCTATATGATCAAGAAAAATCAAATTAAAGATGATGGAAGCAATATGTTGAGGAACTATATAAAAGAGATGAAAGAATAACAGATTCATTCAAGGAAGAACAATTTGAAGGTGAATCCACAATTTTAGAAAGTGAAGTTGAAGCTACTCTCAGTGCACTTTGGACAAATAAATGTCTGGGGACAGGTGGCATATCAGTGGAGGTGTTTCACATTACAGTGACAGAATCTTTCCAAATTCCAGCAAAAATGGAAAACCAAACAATGACACACAGGTTGTAAACATTTAATATACATTCTGATCCCCCAAGAAAGGGGACAGGAGTGATTGTAGTATCTATTGAATCATTGCAATTATCTCCCATGGAAACAAAGTGATGCTGTAGATTTTACAAAAAAGACTTCACTGTATATGGAACAGAAAGGTCACATGTCTAAGCTGGCTTCTGAAAAGGAAAAGGCACTAGGGATCATATTGTAATGATGTGTTAGATAATGGATTCCATCAAATAATTTCAGAAGAAAATCACCTTATTTTTTATAGATTATAGCAAAACTTTTGTTTGTGTAGATTATGAAGATCTATGGAACATTCTAAAAGAAGTGGTTTTCTCACAATATTAGATTGTCTTAATGTATAACTTAAAAATACTCTCTCTTTTCTTGTTAACCTCTATACCAGGGGTAGGCAACCTATCCCCTTTAAGGGCCGAGGGACTTCAGCTCCCAGAAGCCTCAGCCATGTTGGCCGATAGTCCCATGTTGGCCAATAGCTCCTGGGATTCTGGGAGCTGAAGCCCCTTGGCCCTTAAAGGGGAAAGGTTGCCTACCCCTGCTCTATACTTACCTTTTCCCTTTTCTTTTTAAGTAACATTGGTGTTTCCCTTCTTAGGAAGATTCAGAGAAGGCCAGGTATTCACACCGCTCCAGCCGGCGGTCATATCTGGTTTGTACTAAATTGTAAAGTCAGTTTTCTTTCTTTCTTTGTTTCTTTCTTTCTTTCTACAATGTGTCATTTCTTTTTTGAATTAATTTTGTAATTAGGGGGCAGATGACTTGGCTTCCATTCGAAGTACTGCTATTCAGAGGGTTAGTACCAACATTTTTTCTTTTATAAAATACATTTTATTCATGAACAGTGTATTCTTTTGATTTCTCCCTTTAAATAGTTTTTATAGGACTGATATAAACACAGGGGTGTTTGCAAAGTTTTACAGAAAATGTAACCAGAAAAATGTATTGTCATGCATGAAATGTAAGGGGAAAATAATAGCAGGATTATTGATGTACAGTGGTCCCTCCACATTCACTGGGGTTAGGGACAAAGGACCCCTTTGAATGTGGAAAAACTACAAATAAAAAAACCCCTATTTCTACCTGAAAGAACACATTTCTCTAGGTTCTTCAGTAGAACTCTTTGTTCAACTTCTGCCAGAAGATGATCATATAAACATGCTGGAGGGCCTGCAAATGACTAGAGAAGTGTTTTCTCTAGGAACTTCTACGTTTTCCAACGCAACTCTATGGCCAGCTTCTGGAAGTATTGCGCTGGAGGACTTAGAGCAGGGGTAGGCAACCTTTCCCCTTTAAGGGCTGAGGGACTTCAGCTCCCAGAATCCCAGGAGCTATTGGCCGACATGGGACTATCGGCCAACATGGCTGAGGCTTCTGGGAGCTGAAGTCCCTCGGCCCTTAAAGGGGAAAGGTTGCCTACCCCTGACTTAGAGATTCCTAGAGAGAACATCTTAATCAAAACCGCAAATAATCAAAGTCACAAATGTGTACTTCTGTTTCCTCCCTCTAACTTAATGATATACACTTATTCTTGTCTAAATACCCTGTAATTTTGTTAGTTTGATTTTTATGACAATCCAGTAGGATGATTCCTCTGGCAGAATTCTTTTTATCAATGGAACGGAGAAAAAGAGCATCCTTCTTCCAGTCATCATCATGACATATGCCAGGGGTAGGCAACCTTTCCCCTTTAAGGGCCGAGGGAATTCAGCTCCCAGAATCCCAGGAGCTATTGGTCAACATGGGACTATTGGCAACATGGCTGAGGCTTCTGGGAGCTGAAGTCCCTCGGCCCTTAAAGGGGAAAGGTTGCCTACCCCTGACATATGCCCTCAGAACTGATTTGAGAGGGATTAGAAACTTTACACAGAAGGTTTTTGGGCAGTGTACAAGAGTGGAAGAGGGAAGTAACAGGAAGAAAGTCCTGTTTTGCTTGAGGTCAGGTAAAGTCGTGATGTTAAATTTAGGCTTTTGCAATGCGAGTCTGCTAAATTTTCCTTTATGCTGAAAGTCAGGAGTGATTGAGAGGAAAAAATAGTACAAAGCAGTAAAATGGAATTGATGCTTGACTCACAAGTACCTTAAACCATTCTTTATTTAGGTGATATTAATGACTATGTATTATATACTGTTAAAATAATTAAGGTAGAATATTGTGGAGAAATGGTGTATCTATTTAATTCTCAGACTATAAAGAAAGCTGCACTGGAGCAATGATATTCCTGATATTCCATCTAGAATTAGAGCAAGGGTCTGCTATGAAAATGTTGACCTCCCTTTCTTCCTTACCTGTTCTTCCCCACCACTCACAATGGTTTACCCTAATCATGGGGCTATACAGCTATCATAGCTTCAGTTTCGAGTGGGTTTAGAAACCCTTGTTTACAAGATGATATTATTGTCATTGAGAGTAATAAGTTCAGACATAATGCTATACAGATGAGTGGTTGGGCATAAGCTTATGGCACATTCCCATTCCACTCAGCATGAAGCTTTAAGAATGTTATTTGTTTGGCTTATGAGTTTCTGTTGAGAGAGAAACTGAGTCCTGCAAGGAGAATTTTATATGAACTATTTTACGGGTTAAAACGAGTGGACAATGGTCTGGGGTAAAGGGGCTGTATTGACTTACAGGGAGCTTGGAGGATTGTATGACACACTCCTCCTCTTGAACAAACATGCCCCTAAAGTTCCAGATATAGAGTGTGATGGGGACAATTTCAGTGTTTTTGGTCTTCCTTTAGACCAATTTAAAGGATAATTTCACTGTTACATGTCCTGCGATAGCCCATTTCAGGCACAATAGAGGCTTTTTTTTTTTTTCAATAGCAAGTGACTTGGAAGTGAAATTAAGGGTCACTCTCTGTTAGGAAAGTGCCTCTCTCTGTCTTAGAGTGAATGGGAGAGGTTAAAAACATGCCAAATTTGTCCCACCCCCATCCCCTGCAGGGGAATTTTGGGCCAAAATTTCATTTTAAAAGAATTTTAGGCTTTGGAGGCAACAAAAAATGTAATTCACCTTCCCTCTCAAGTGATGGACTGCACTCTGATTTTCCTTTGCCATCCCGCCTATTGATTGGAGTGATAAGATTCATAATGTAACAAACTTTCAGGTTAGGTTAGGGAATGTAACAAACTTTCAGGTTAGGCTGGGATATGGAACAGTTCATATTGAGATTAAATATGTAATATAACTAAAGTGTGATATTAAAATTGCAATCATAATTATAACATTTTAGATTAACATACAGTTAAAGTCCTATGTAAGAATAAACTAGAAACCTAAGAAAGAAAAAAGTTATTTATAGCAACATTTTTTTTCCAGTGACCTTTAATTTTGAGGTTCATTGTCTTTCTGTAACTTCATTCTTAAGAACTCTGCCTTGGATGCCAGTGGGTCACACAGGAACAGAGCAAGTACATCCAGGAGAAGAGATCTTGTGGTGCGTACTTTGAATGAGCGTGCTGTGGTTTGTTTAGATAGCAGTTTATGAGAACTAGTAAGAGAAAGTGAGTCAGTATTTTAATAAAATATTCAAACTTGCATGCGGAAGACATTTAACATGTTATGTAAGAACTGTGTACTTAGAAGGGAGATGAAAACTCAGTAACATCTACAATCACAATCCTTAAAGCTTGAAATTTTTACATACTTGAGAAGAGTAAAGTATTTGTCTGAAATACAAAATAATAATAATAATAATAAATTATTTATTTATAGCCTGCCCAATCACAAGGAATCTGGGTGGATTACAGCAATAAAAATACATAGAAATACAATAAAATTCAAAAATTAGTCCCTTTCCAAGGAGATGATGTGAGGTAGAAGCTATATTTTTATTTCTATTAGTTGACATCTTTGAAGATAGCAAATTTTAGTGTCTTCAAAACATCCATAAAAGTGTGTGTGTAAAAAAAGTATTAAATAATATTTATTATTACTAGCACAAACAGGAAGAAAGCAGCAGGAGTCGGTAGTTCCAGTGTCTCTGGGGTAATGAATTTAGAGTTTTAGTCAAAACCTTAAAGGAACCTTTTAAGGTTCGAGATCTATTTTGGGGATAGAACTCAACACTTTGGATAGTTCACTTTAATGTTCACATTAAAACCCAGAGCATATTCACCAACCTCTCTGCATGGACACCACCAACCATTACTGAGAGGAAGACCTTATTAATTCCTTTAATAATGAATATCTGCTCCTTTACAAGTCAGTCACAACACCATCATCCAATATGTTCCAGAGGACCAGTGGGCTTTGGGGACTGGGTCTCATCAGCATACTGATGAAACTAGTTTTCTCTTCTTTAAAAGATGCCAAGGAAGCTATGAAACCTATATGTTGGGTGGGTACTGAGTAGCCAGAAGAGGCTCAGTCCAGACAAAATTGTAGTCTTAATGATCAGTAAAAAGGCTAACCTAGGATTGCTGGTGAAACCATCTCTAGGCAGGGTTGGACTCCCTCTGAATAAATGGGAACACAGATTGGTGGTTGTCTCAAATCCATTATTGATCTTAGATGGTGGTTCAGAGTACTTTAGCTCCTTTTTGGCTACTGACGTCTCCTTTCCGGGACAAAACTGATCTGGCCCTAAGTACTCTGTGTTTAGTGTAGCATAATATATTCTGTGCAGGTCTGTTCTTGACAAGTGTCTGGAAATCACAGTTGCTGTAAATCATGGGCATCAGACTTCATTCTGGAGGACATTTTATAACTCAAACAACCAATCCTGAAACAGCTTCACTTACCGTATATACTCAACTTTAAGTCAACCTCATGTATAAGTCAAGGGCAGGTTTGGGGACCAAAATTAAGGATTTTCATATGACCAGTGGACAAGTTGAAGGCAAAACATCTCAGTACCCTTCCTCCCCCTCCACAACCCAGCTGTTCCCCTCCAGAGACAGGTGAGCTGGGGAAAAGGCTTGGGGGGGAGGGGGAGGGCTTGCCCTGCCCCCCCTTACCCTGGCTGACCTCCGAGAGGCAGCCCAGGTGGGGACAAGGCCTGGAGGGCAGTTGCTTGCCTTCCCTCCTCCTCCACACCCAGGCTGTACTCTAAGGGGTAGTCCAGGTGGGGATGAGGCCTGAAGAGCAATTGCTTGCCTTCCCTCCTCTTCTACAGCCTGCTGTCCCTTCAAGAGACAGCTGGGCTGGGTAAATTAAAGTATTGACCCATGTATAAGTTGACCCAAGTTTTTGGGATCAATTTTTGACTTTTTTAAAAAACTTATACATGAGTATATACGGTAGTTCCTCTCTTTTTCTGAGCCAAATTCAAGGTATTGATTATTATCCATAAAGCTCTAAACAGCTTGGATCTAGGATATCAAGAAACCACCTTCTCTTAGTTGAATATGCCCAGACACTCTGTTACATGTGCCATCTCGGGGTGAAATAAACTGTCAGGAACCCACACTGGGGCCTTCGGTGTAGTAGCACCCACCTGTCCAGCTCATTTTCAGTGGAGGTTAGGGTTGGCACCGTGTAGATGACTGGTGTTTAAAAAAACTATACTATTCTATCAAACATGGATTTTGATATGACCCATGGATAAGTCGAGGGTAAAACCTAGGGGCATGTAACAAAGAATCTAAAGGATGAAACAAATGAAAATCATGCCAAAGAATTTACAAAATTCCATCAGGCATAACTGTTTGTGCTTACGCTAAAGGTCGGATGGATGAGAGAGTAGCAGGGGGAGGGGTTGTTAGTGCTTCCAGAGATTACTTTCTTGTCTTTCACCAAGAGATGGTTCATTTTTAAAATAAGAATATTTACAATACTTACACTGACCCATTGATAGGTCTACTCAGGTTTTTGGGTCAATTGACTAATGTTTCTAGACTTATACAGTATATATAGTATTTTACCAGTTTTGTTTAAATTTATTTAAATTCTTGTATTTTATTATGATTCTGATCTTAGTACATAACTCAGCCTCAGAGGAAGGCAACGGCAAATATTCTCTGAAAACTCCATGAAATGCACACACACACTCTGGAACTACATATTAATGTGATTACATGTATGTTCTTCCCACAATCACACATTTTTAGTAAAATAAAGAATGAAAGACCAAAATGCAAGAAACCAATTTCTTTGCAAAACAAACAAGGTCACTGTCTGCCCATTTTCAGGTGAAGATATGAGATACAGTAGGCAAGAACCCGAGTAGTTACTTTCCTGTTCTCAATATAAATATAATTTTCTATCATTATTACCTCTACAGAATTTCTGTGAAAGGTGCAAACTTCAAATGGACAGTAACAGAGAAAACAGCATAACATTAATATCCGCTTTGTAACTGTGTTTTATATCAGCTCCACCTTCATATTTCTACTCCCTTTCCTCTATTGTATAGGGTTGTGACGCCATTTATTTTTTCTTAAACAATCTCTGCAGTTTTTCATTTTTTTTTCTTGTGTAAGTAAATATTTTTTAAAATGTTAGAAAGCATCCCTTTAAACTGATACTTTGGAATTAGAAATTTATGTGGAGGGCTTATGAGTATTGGCAGTCATCCTCTGTTCTCAGGTGTATTGTAGATGGTAAGATTGAGGCTCCAATTGCTGTACTTCTGGATGAACTGACTGCTGTTAAGTTGTGTATGAGTACTTTATCCATTGCCAGCCATACTGTGGCATAACTAGCTATTCTGCCTATGTGCTGCTTTTTAAAGAAAGACTTGTGTGCGTCATTAAACATAACATTCAACACTGTCATCTGCGCTCAGCATTCTGTGGTGATATGTCTGAATATGTGTCAGTGGATGGCATTGAATAATATGCAACAGGGAACAGAAACACACTGAGTATGTTACAGAGTACATTGGTGATATGTGCTATTTATGCTTATTTGTTTTACTCACTTGTACTTTTTGTATTTTTTTTCTCTTTAGATCATTAGCAGACTTCATGTTTAGGAAGTACTTTGCTAAAATTATTACATGATGGATTAAAATTGTTTGGATGCCATTGCTCCTTGATAATTCTAACTTTCTACATTTTTACTTAACAGAGCCATACTTATGGTGATGCTTATGGTGGGAAGAAGCCTAGCTCTTACAAAGATCTATTGGTTAGTGATTTCATATAATAATAAGTGGGCTTATTATTCCTTAACCCCTTATGGTTTCTTTATTCAGTATTTTACTACATTGACTGCATAGGTGCTTCTTCAGGGTGAACAAAACTTACTGACAGGACAGATTCTGTCTACTTTGTGAAATACTAGTTAAGCTCATAATCAGAAATAATGGGGGGGGGGACACGGGATGAGACAAGAAATTACTGGTTTGCTATTTGTCCAGTATTTAGGGCATTTTGAATTTCTAACTGTGTTCTTTCATCTTTGAAAGATGGATATGAAACTTTGATCTACAGGCATACCTCAGTTAACAAAGACTCCAACTAAGAAGCTCCTTTTTACAAAGTCTTTTTACATCCACACATCCTTCTTTTTTCTCCTTGTCCTCTGTCTAGCTGCAAGGTTTCTTTTTAGCAGCATTGGCATTGGGAGGATGGTAAAGGAGAAACACAGACTTTTGGTGTTGGATAGAAGCAGTATGCCTGCAGTAAACGGTGCAATAATATGAGCTGAGAAAGAATGGGATTGTGCTCTAGCCCATCCTACTCTACCTGAGTATGCTTCCCTACAATGGGCAAAGTAAATAGCAGCTGCCTCCTGAATCCTTCCAGACCATTTGTGAATAGCAAAACAGAAGGCAGAGACTATAAGCCTGCCTCACCAGCTATGCTCATCATATTAAAAAACCATAGTGCTATATGTTTGAATATTCAAGTGGAGAATGATAAAAGGAAAAATAATCTTTGGGTGCATTTTGGGGAAACTTGAGTAGTCTCTAGAAGAATCTTTTTTGTTTGTTTTTACCTTTTCAAGGTTTTCCCGACTAAAGTGCTTAGTTTCACATACATACATACTGTTAGTTCTGAATAAAAAGTTTGCCAAAATAGGTTGACCTACTCTTCGTTTGTTGTGGTGTTGGAATCTATCCCTATTCTTTCCATGCCATTTCTGCCTCTGGTACCAAATTTTCTCTTAAATAATGTCCAGGAACACATCTGTTTCATTGACTGAAGTTTACCTGTATTAATCTCATTGGTAAACCCAATAAACTTGGGGTGGTAATCACATGGTCCTTCAGATACTGATGAGGTATGGGTCTCACAACTCCTCACAGTTGGTTATGCTGGCTGAGGTTGCTGGGACTTTCAGCCTAAAAACATCTGAAGGTGTGCTTGATTCCAACACAGCTTTAACGTCAAATTGTTGTTTTGTATTTTTTGTCTGTTGCCACAATCTATTTGATTAAGCCTCTCAGTAATGAGTGCTTGAAATTCCATTGAAAAACAGCCTATATAAGGTCAGATGCTTGAACTAAAGTAAACATCTGAAACTGCTTCAATAAATTATTGCAACAGAGCTGAAATGTCTTGATTCCTAGAAAACATTTGTGTACAACTGCAGAACAGTTGGTGGGTTTGAAAACAGCTGTTTTTACAGATAATCAGATCACAGATGATTAAATTCTGTGAACTGTCTTGCCCCCAGGCCTAAATTGCAATTTAATCTTGTGAAATAATCAAGATTGAACAGCTGAGTTTATTTTCAATACATGAGGGTTATGGCACTGAACTGGAAGTTAATAGCTGCAGCAGCAGTCTGACTATGTGTGGGTACTGAAATATACTGTAGTGAAAAATACTTCCTGTTTGCTAACTACACGCACTTTTTAAAAAAGTGAGTGTTATTGATACTGATCAATACAAGTGCTTAACCAGTTTTTATGTGGTAAATGTAGCTGCCCATTACATACAATGTGGGAATAATTAAATAACACATAACATATTAATGTGTAGATGGCTACTAGCTCATCCAGACTTAATGTTCTGTTTGAATGCCTTTTAAAATTTTGTAATTTCTATTTATATTTGACAGAGTGGATTTTACCATGACCAGCGAAATTATAGCAGTCTTAGACATAGCAAACCACTTTCTACCTACCATCCTCGGGTTTGTCTCATGATTTTTATGAGTTTTTTTTGGATAAACTGAATACCATAGTCTTTTTCATAGTCATGACTTACAGCATGGAAGCTAACACTACCATTGCAGAAAAGCTTTGCTTGTTTTTTGATGTTGTAGTTTGGATTAATATATTGCTAAATATCTTGTGTTCTTTTTAGTCCTGCATACTTGCTGTGTGAATCAAATGGTGGATTAGAAGGAATGCTGGGTTTTTAAATTCAGAATAGCATTTATTAACTTTGTATGATGCGACTGCTGTTTTGAAGTTAGCTTATTTTTGAAAGCACCATAATTAACTGATTGCTGTATTGTGCTTTATTAATCACAAACTATTTGTACTGAAAATTCAGCTCAATCCTAATTAAAATATTTTTTAAAGTTTTGTCTTATTGCCAGTTTTGATTCATTTGGAGTTCCTTTGCATTTTGATCGTTTTACTTTATGACAATACTAACAGTTTTGTATATGTGTTTGTATATGTTATATACAAAATGAATTGTGCTTCATTTTAGAGCGTCATATTTAATATCTTATTTCTGTCACAGTCGTCATCTCTGTACAGTGATCCTATGGCAACAACTAAAACTTACAGGGTTAGTAGAGTGTGATATAACATTCTACGTTTTGGTATTGTGAAATTCTGTAAATCTAAAGAAAGTGCTCTCTGCTGTAGGTGTCTCCAGATGTGAACACTGGTTTGATAAGAAGTGCCAGTTTGGTTTGTATGCAGATTTGCATGCTTGCCTTTATTTTGCATTCTGAGAATAGTGTGATTTGGAAGCATTGTGTGTTCTGATTTGGGAAAGCTAAGCTTATAGTCTAAAGGAGAAAGTCATTTTGAGGAAAGACAAAGTATACACACAGTGTGGAAGGTTAAAACTGTAGTGTTTTTTTTTTAAAGTTGACACATTTCAAATCTAATGACTATGTGAAATATAAAATGTACCTGATACTGTTTGTATGCATCAGTATTGACTGTTTCTTTATATACTTAGTGAGGTTCATCACTGCCTCTCTGTGCCTGGGAGATTTGAGTCTTGAGAATTGTTCCCTCCCCGTAGATAGTGCCCATTGAGCTGTAGCTTGCTTGGGTGTCAGTGGTACATTAAAGTGGCCTGTACGGTGCCATGCAGCTCCATTAATTTCTTCAGGATTAATCAGAAAAGTTAACCCTAGATAGGCAAGACATGACTTTGGTTAATACTCCAATGTTGATTGTAGCTTTACATCGGCCGTTTGTACTGCCCTCAAAATGATATGAAGACAAGTTCATGTAATCGTGCTATGAATACTTATTTTACAACTTGGTTATCAACTTGGCTGCAATTGAATTCAAACAACGAGGGGGCTTTCAGAGCTATTAATTAATCTCTGTTCATAACGAAAGGTGTTTTATTGTTCATAGGCTCCTGAATGAGCAAGGATTCATTTTGATAGTTCCTGAGATACGTCCAACATTTGTCCTAGGAATCTCTACTTCCTTTATTTCCAGCAGAAACAGATAATAAACAAAATATCATAGGAATGATTCAAGGCAAATCAATCATTGCCTAATTGGAATGGGAAATACT
This sequence comes from Phrynosoma platyrhinos, assembly GCA_020142125.1. Lineage (NCBI taxonomy): Eukaryota > Metazoa > Chordata > Lepidosauria > Squamata > Phrynosomatidae > Phrynosoma > Phrynosoma platyrhinos. Next base: position 65,620,780 of record CM034710.1, read on the forward strand.
ACTTTCTATTGTACTGTTTTTAAACTGTTTATTATTTTTAATTATGAGTTTTAAATTGTTCCTAATGTTATTGTCAGCGTAAATACTTTCTAATGTTAACCTATTGTATGTTTTAACTATTGTGTTTTAATTTGTAAGCCACCTTTAGTCTATTTGGGGGAATAGATAGGATAATTATTATAATGATAGTAGTAATTGTAGTAGTAGTAATAGTAGTCGTTGTTATTGCCTAGTTAGCAGGAAAGAATCCTAGATGAGAAGATTTACATGAGCAAATATTGTATGTAAAGAGATCTTGTAGCATCTTTGAGACTAACTGAAAGAAAGTTGGCAGCATGAGCTTTCATAGGCTAAAGTCCAGTCCATCTGCCATGGTCCAAGCCCCAGAGAGAGAGAAGAGCTGCTGGATCTGATCCCCTTCCCCACTGCCATTCCCTTATACTTTTGTGTCATGTCTTTTTAGACTAGGGGTAGGCAACCTAAGGCCTGGGGGCCGGCTGCGGCCCCTCGAGGCCTTTGGACTGGCCCCAAGCCGGTCCTGCCTCCGCCACAGGCACCCGCCATGATGATATTGATTATTGTTGTTATTACTTGTTCTTGGGGTTTTCTTGGCAAAATCTCCACAGGGGTTTTGCCATGGCTTTTCTGGGGCTGAGAGAGTGTGCATGCATATTTTTTAATTTTTTAAATTTAAAAAATTTTAAAAATACTAGTTTTATTTATTTATATAGCAACCTGGCCCCCGGCTCAAAAAGGTTGCCTACCCCTGGTCTCCCCATGTGGTAACTTCTGGATTATAGCATGAAATTTGTAATATTTCTGCTTTATCAAAATCTGATAAGGTTTTTGAACAAATGGCTGATGCCTAAACATGAACCTGCTGAAATGGTAAGCTTGTGGGTGCTGGACAGTCATCAGAAACTTTCATCAAAGAGATGGAAAATTTTCAGGGTAGTATACATAAGCATTGTACTGTATTAAAATGGTGGGTTAGAGTAAATTAATAATCTGCCGTTAAATGTTTATGAACTTTAAGAAAATGCATGCTCAACTGCATTTTTTATCTATAGTAAACACTTCTGATATTGAAATGTAATCATATTAAAGGCAATTGGTTTTTATGCTTTCAAAATTGTGAATTTTTGGTTTTGGTTGACATAAATCTTTCAGCAATATCAATAATGGATGGTGAAAAGAATAATTTTTGGGTGTTCTACTAAAGATAACACAGCCTGTGCATGTAGTGTAATTTAGTAAAATTTTGGTTTAAAACAGGGGTAGGCAACCTTTCTCCTTTAAGGGCCGAGGGACTTCAGCTCCCAGAATCCCAGGAGCTATTGGCTAACATGGGACTATTGGCCAACATGGCTGAGGCTTCTGGGAGCTGAAGTCCCTCGGCCCTTAAAGGGGACAGGTTGCCTATCCCTGCTTTAAAATATACAGTCAGCCCTCCCTATCCATGGATTCTTTATCCACGGATTCAAGCAGCCACGATTTGAAAATACTCAAAAAATACATAAAT
>CM034710.1:65622470-65652080 GCA_020142125.1 Phrynosoma platyrhinos
GGGGGGGGGGAGTCCTGCAGATACCCCTGCAGATACCAAGGGCCCACTGTATAGCTTTTAGTAGAAAGTGCATGTGTATTTGCATTTGGGAAAGGTACTGAAAGGGTAGAGGCAAGAGTTGGGCAAGACATGTGTTCCCTTGACAGAAATCTCTTGGATTAAATGCTGATGGATGGTCTAGAGATGAAGGTGAACAAGATGAGCCTCTTTTGTCTCTTTCTTTCCACCCATTGTCCAACAGGCTGCCAGTAGTTGGAATTATCATTGACCCTAGATGTCTAATCCCATTCTGAGGTCTCCCCCTCCTTCCCCCCCCCCCCATCATACCCTCATAGTTTTTCATCCTGTTTGCCTTCTTTTGCCTTTCTTCTTTCTGACTTTCTTCCTCTCTAGATGCCTGAAATTGGGTTGGGAGACTGCATGGTTGACAAGTCCTGTTGTATTATCTAGCGCTTACAAGGCACTTAGACAATCTGTCTTGTTCTTCAGTACTCTGACTACAAATAGTGTTTTCTCTGTTCTCCAGGCATCGTTATATGGTGGTGAATTGTCTAAGTCTTATAGTAATCGGACTGTAAGTCTACAGAGGTTTTGTTTTAGTTTTATGGAATATATTTTGAGTGATAAGTAGCTGATAAAGCAAATACTTTCCTTTCCTTTTGAAAATGTTTTTAGCCTTCTGAATATAGTTATTATTCTTCAAGAACAAGTTCAGCACGAAGTAGTCCAGTGGTGAGAGGTTTATTGCATGTCTTATGGTTTTCCCCTTTCGTTTAACCATTTGTTTGAATCACTACTGATAAATGCATGGATTGTAGATTTCTGATTTGTTTTACAGAAAATTATGCAAAACATTTATTTGAAATTAGCATCTTTGTTGGCTGTCTTCTGAGAATGTTTGTACACGTATATTTTGAATATACGATATTAAGCAAAGAAACAACTTGAGCAGAAGTAGAAATAATATATCTTTCAAAATTACCATAATGATTTTGGGACATGTGAATAATTAGCATCGTATATTTATTACATGTAGTGTAGAAGTCATTCTTCCATTGGTTTCACATGAATAATGTTAGTTGTTGAGTCAATTTGCTTTAGTAAGGAGAAAGGACAGTTCAGTATTTCCATCAAGCACATATCCTTTTATATAATATACAGACTGCTTTAGGAACTGTCGTAGTTTCCAGAATTACTCTTTTAAGGATACACAGGATTCTCTTTTAAATACTGTAAGAATGATCTTTCCCCACCAAGTTAAATTGGAATATGATTGGCATATGGGAGCCCTTTTTCTCCTGTCCTCCTTCATTGGTGAGGAGGCTCAGCACTGGCCCATGATCCTCTTACCTTGGATTGGAGAGCATTACATTTTCATACTGTAACTCACCTCTTTAACTTGGTTGAGGACACTAGTTCAGAATTGTATCTTTTGATCAAGAAGAGTGGGAAAGGTTGGCTGGAAATAGATGGCATGAAATCACATTATGTGTTAATGGGGATCTCTACCTGCTTGGGTGGTGCATCTGTGCAGAAAACTATATGACATAATTCTGTTTTATTGGCGTTTTGGAAATGCTGTGTCATATATTCATATGAACTTCATTAACATTACTAAGATTTATAAACCTTGGTTTATTCATTGCCCCAGAAAAGGCAGACTACTTGAAACTTTTAAAAGTAGATGTCCAACTTAGTGCTAACTTGAGCTTTTTGCATGACAGTCTAATACTGTGAATGCTATGAGAGCCAGCGTGGCACTGTGGTTTGAATATTGAACTATGACTGCAGACCACTGTTGGATTCCCTGTTCAGCCATGAAATCCACCGGGTGGTCTTGGGCAAGTTATACACTCTTAGGCTCAGAGGAAGACAGTGGCGAACCTCCTCTGGTCAAATCTTGCGAAGAAAACCCCTTGATAGATTGCCCTAAGTCAGAAATGACTTGAAGGCATACAGCAGGGGTAGGCAACCTTTCTCCTTTAAGGGCCAAGGGACTTCAGCTCCCAGAAGCCTCAGCCATGTTGGCCAGTAGTCCCATGTTGGCCAATAGTTCCTGGAATTCTGGGAGCTGAAGTCCCTCGGCCCTTAAAGGGGAAAGGTTGCCTACCCCTGGCATACAGCAACAGCAATGAATGTGATGCCCTGTAGTAATAAGACAGCTATTTGACTATATAATTGTTCAGTAAAAGTGCCATATAAACATTCATAGTTATTGTGCTGAAAGGAAGTGCTGTTCTTCAGTTAGCTGGAATTAAAAGAACAAAGTATGAACTGAAAGTACCCAGGTTGCATCTTTTCAGCATGAATTCAGTTTGTGAAGATAGGGCACATATTAGGGCAGCCACTTAAATTCTGGGTGCACATACCCCTCCCCAGAACACAGAAAGCTGTTCTCTGCTCCTCACCCACCAAATGTTTGTTTAATATGGGGGCTTTTTAAAGTTCAAAATGCTGCCTGCACACTCCAGAGAGTTTGAGGGTGGCAACTTTACCACATTTTTCATACATCATGGCTGTTTTAGACCCAGAAGAGGCCTTTTTCAAACAAGAAAGGTTAGTTGCCTACAAAGAGGCCTGTGACCTCATAGGAATGGAGGCATATTGGATTGCAAGAGAGGGGTCCTTGTTGAGATGCAAATGGACTTTAAATTTCCTGATCTTTGCAAATATCCCAAAAGCCACATGGCCAGAAGGAGGAGGGGCCAGCCTGCAAAAGATACCTTCCACTTACCATCTTAACTAAGGACAGAAACAACAAAATGCAGGCATCTAACTAACGTCTCCAATTTTTTCTCCTGTTTGGTTTGTAACATCTTGCCTGATGAAGAAGCCAGTGGAGCTTCGAAAGCTTGCAACAAGTATATTGTGCATTTTGATTGGCCAATAAAGGTATCACTGTTTGGTAGATTTTTATTTAAATTTGCTAAATGGCCAACACAGCTACTCCTGCATGTAGCTTTGGGGGAAAAGAAGCACTAGACTTAAAACACTGTGTATGAGAAGGGGGCAAAAAAATAGTTGGAGGTAGGCTTGTGGAGTTGAATTACCAAGCCCTCAACTCCAGTTCCAATTAATCTATTTTTGTACTGTCTGACTTCAACTGCTTCATAAATGATAAATGTTAATTAGTAATAACAAATTTTCTATAGTAAAATGATAGCACAAGGCATTTCATCACCACTTGAATAATCAATTTAGTCTGATAAGACAAAACATAGGGGTCAAGTCTCTGGCCGCTCCAGGCGCAGTTGCTCTCCATTCAGTGTGGGACCACTGTAACCAGACACTGCACTCCTGAGGCCGGTTGACTCTGTGGTTCTGAATAGGAGTGCTTTTTTTTTCCTGGCTGTTCTGGGCTGTTTTAGGTGGCTGCGGTGAAACTTCAGCCCGATCCAGGGGTGTGCACCATCTGTACACCATTTCCCTAGATCGGCCTGAAGCCAGAGCTTTTGGTCTGTGTGTTTTGGGCTGTATTTGATTAAAATGACTAAACAAAAAACAAACAGACAAGCAAAAAACAAAAAAAAAAACTTTACTAAATTCCTGTGAAAGTAAATGCAACAAATGCATTTAATGATTTTTTTTAAAAAAAGTTTTTAACAGAAACCTAGAAGATACCGAAAAACTAAAGAATGCAGTATGACCTCTTTATCCATGGGACCAGTAACTGCAGTCCACTTACCCACATCCAAAAAAGGTCTCTCTAGGCATCTGGAAGTCTTCCAGTGTGACTTTGTGGTCAACTTCTGCTGGAAATACAGGATTTGCTATTATCTGTGATTTTCACTATCTGTGATAAGTCTGGAAACTTAGCCCTGTGGATACAGGGGTTGTTTTGTATATAAAATTAGGACTGACAGAATATATTCTGTATATCATTGTAATATTAGAAGTAAAATTCTTCTTACTGCAACTCCTCAGCCCTGGCTGGTGTTTGTGGAGGCACATGCTGCCTGTGGGCCACACTTGCTCTTCCTCTGCCCTGGAGAATTACTCCCTAAATTTCTGAGCTATGCTATGCAGAGTGCAAACATTCACATATGTGTCTCTTCATCCAGCCCCAAACAAATGTAAGAGAGAATGCTTAGTATTCCATGTCAGCATAGTGCTCTTGCACCATTCTCCAGATGTGACAGACTACAGCTCTCATTATTTGTGCTGGTCCATGACCATAATAAAGATTTGTTCTATTCTATTCTAACTTTCATTACTATTATCATCATTATATTATTGTCATTATCTTACTAGCATTAGCATGGGCAATGCCATACTTTTTAAGCATGTTAATATTGTAGTCTAACAACTTCTAGAGTGTATTATGTTGGAAGGAAAAGCTCTAGAGTGACCACAAAGCAAAATTCAGGATAGGGCCAAACAGGTAAGAACAGTTTTGATTCTCAGTAATTGGAATCGTGATGTTAGGGAATGAATTAGCTAATTGTGTGCCCAAATGAGCCCTTTTTATCCCCTCCCTCACATTTAAATGAAAAACTCTTCTATGGAGAGAAAGCACTACACCAAATAGTCAAGGTTGCAGTATATCCTGACACTGTGTAGCTGAACCCTCATGGCTTCTGTGTGTGAGATCTGCTATTAATGTATCTCTGTCTGTGGTGTTCACAGCATTGTGCTGCTTCACTCTTACTTAGACATGGAATCACATGTATTGTACTTAATATTTATACAAACAAATGTATGTCAAGTAATAAGTTATAATGATTGATCCTTGAATCTTATAGTTTACAGACGATGAATCAGGGAGCGTTACATCCTCTGACCGTGCTGTTCGAGGCCGTAGGGATAGTGTGGTGAGCAGGGTTGCATGATTGTTACGTGCTTGCTATATTTATCAGGTGAAATACATGAAGTTTGAGAAGCCTGATTCTGAGCTTAATAGTCACAATCCACACTGTGCACAATGTTGCTTGAAGTAGTTTTGTTCTGTTTTATTATTCCTTAAATTTGGGTAGCATGATTTGCATCTCAGAACATTTGATCTGATCTCACATCCTAATATAAAAGCAGTCCCTCTGTATATATTTTTGGTAGTATTTTTCTTTTCTTCCTGACAATTTTAAATTAATGTATCCCTCAGTTTAAATAAAGAATTGAGTATAATTTTAAAGTAAAAAAAGAATTAATGGCATACATAAAATAAATAAAATTTAAATATACACATAAATACAGAGAGTTAGATTTGGATGTGTCCCTTTAGTGGACGAAGAACTCCTTTAGTTAAGAATAAGGGGACAGGAACAAAGTGGTCTGTTGAACTCAATCTGGATGCATTGTCCTAAATTATAAATGTAAAAAAACCTAACATGTTTATCTTACATATTTTAAAGGAATACAGTGTCCAAGTGAGCATTTTGATCCAAATCTAGTACTGGACAAACTGCTTCCAGTCAAAGGAGAAATAGTTAATTCTGTTTACTCCTCTTTAACAACAACAACAATTCCTTACTGTACTCTAGATGTCACCTTGTCTGTATACAGGATATTTCAGATTCATTTTAAGAAGTCTTTTGGAAGTATTTTCACTATTTATTTCTATTTGCAACCATCTTTCTTTTTAACAACCATGAGTTAGCTAAAGCATTCTTGCCAAGTCATATCCTAAGAGTGTCTTAAGGGTGAAAGAGGTAATGTAATTCCTACTTAACAATGACTCAGCCTTCTGTCCAAAACTATTAAATCAATGGATAATTCCAGATCTCAAAAATAATTCACCTGTTAATCTACACAGTCCAGCATCTCTTGAGAATAGCTGCATCATGTCTCATTAATTTGAGCATTTTGAGGCACAGCTATACATAACCTTGAAATGATTCCTTTTAGGCTTAGGATGTGTCTGTGTATGCCTCAGATGTGAAGCCAGAAATGCTTATCGATGGTGAGCAGTGTGCTGGTATATACTGTCCTGTTGTTTCCATTTAGTTCCTCCTGCAAGTGAAAGTTTTTGAAGTAACCAAAAACTTTCTGGGTAAAAAAGGTTAGTTACATTCAAAATCTGGCTTATTCTACCAACCCAGCATTTGAAGCTAGTTTTAGAGAAGCAACAAGCTAGGTTTGAAAATAACACCAAGGGCCAGAACAGACTGGCAAGAAGGGGCGACTTGAAGCCACCCCCACCGAAGACAGATTGAACCTGCAGCAAACACATGCTGTGGCCCCAATCTGCCTTGAACCTGGCCCAATTTTCGCTCCTTTTTTGAGCCAGGAAAGAGCTGCCTTTCCCAGCTCTGCTGCAGCCCCAGGGCGACTTCTGGCTGCTCCGGTGGTGTGTGATGTGTAAATGCCACCGGAGCATCTTGAAGGCGTCCACGTCTGGGCAGCTGCCCAGCTTCTGGGTGGCTTGAGAGTGTGCGGCATGTAAATGTCACACTCCCAAGACGCCTGGAAGGTATCTTTAATGGGCTGTCTGTTCTGGCCCTAAGTAATGCTAAGATTAGAGATGTGAAGGCTTGAAGGGAAAAAAAATCAGGAAGAAACCGATTTTTTCCTTGTTATTTTCCAAGGTTGGAAAAAGCTCAGGTTTAAAAACAAAACAAAACACCCAACTCCTTTCTCTCTCTCTCTCTCTCTCTTTTGTTTTGCTAAACTATGGTTGTTTTTTTAAATTAAAGTTTTAATGAAAAATTAATCTTGCTTATTGTATTAATACTATGAAACATTATATGTATTAGAAAGCTTGATCAACCAGGTTTGCAGGGAAAAGGAGGACATTACACACCAACAGTTCTAAAACTATTTGACGCAAAGCCAATAGTACAACTCCTATATAGTGCCCATCTAGACCCTTTCTCTAATTTTGCACTATTAGAACTTACACAATCAGAATTTATGAGATCAGTATTTGAGGTCCCAAAATGTGTTGCTAATGCCACTGTGTGATTGGAGACAGTTTTTTTTTTTTTAAATAAAGACGAGAATATGGATGTCCATACTCAATTATTGGCTCAGATTATCATTCTCACCTATTGGACTTGCCTTGCTAGTTTTGAAGGACAAAGTTCAGTCTAAATGGAATCAAATAGTTACAACTAAAATTCTATTCTTGGGCCTCTCCGTTGATGTCTTTGCTTAGCAAGTGATATGATCAGACTAAAATAGCTATTAAAATATCACTGATATAGAGCGCCAAATGGATTTAGCTAGGTCCTCTTCCTTTATTGCCAGTGAGAACAGTAGGATCTTATAGCTCCTATAGCATATATAAATAACCTAGAAGTGCCTAAACACTGCAGCGTCTTCACCTTTGCACTATGTCATCTTCCTTTAGCTGTCCTTGAAGGACACTATAGGAAGATCCCATATCTGGAAAGACACTGCCCCTGTGATTCTGGTCAAATAGAATCGGTGGAACATGTACTTTTTCAGTCTCTATTAAGGAGGTCACGGGAATGGGGTTGCAGGAATTAAGCAGAGCGGCAGAGGACAGAGGGTCTTGGAGATGTCTCATCCATAAAGTCACCATGAGTCGAGATCGACTCGAGGGCAGTTAACAACAAAAACTATAGAGACCAACATACTGATCTTATTTTGCCAGTACATCACAAACATCCAGGATATTCAGAATAGTATTTTTGGGTTTTTGCTGCTTTTAGACACTAATCCTACTGTAACACATAAAGTTGCTAATTTTGTGCAGCAGTAATTAAAATTAGATGGGTGATGACTTGTACCATGGATTAGTAATTGAATTTCTAGTTGGGCTTTGTCAGGATTAGTTGAGCTCTGTCCTCTGACAGATAATTATCTGTATCTGTATTTTTAAGGTATACTTACATGTATTTTTGCTTCTTTTTGTGAGTTTTTCATTGTATTTTGTATGCTGTATTTTGCTGTTAGGCTGGTCTGTTACTGTAATATCTATCTTTATTATTATTATTATTATTATTATTATTATTATTATTATTATTATCCCGCCCCTCTGCATAACACAATCTATATCTATTGTTTTGTAACATTACATCATATAAAGGCTTTGATATGATCAACATCTTTCAATAAAACACCTACTTTTTAAATGCTTTTTACTCCTGTTAAATCTGAATATATGTTTGTGTGTGTGTGTGTGTGATAAAAATACAAAGTACTCTCAAAGTTGTGTTGGTTAAACTTAGGTTAATTGAAGGATTTGTTTCTGAATGGCATTTCTTGTACTATAAAATGAAGTGGTTAAAAAGAAGCAATGAACACTGGATACTGTTAAACTGTTAAAAAATTGTTAAAGTTAAAACGTTTAAATTCAAGCAGTCATCCGTGTTCCAGTAAGATGACTGGAAAATAGTAATAATAGCCAGATTTAAACAACAGCATATAAATATATTAAAAAACCCAGGAGTTTTTTTTAATCATTTGGTTTAAACCCAGGTTTAAACCAGCCAACCCTGTTTTTTCCCCAGAAGCCCCCCCATAAACCCTACAACAAACAGAATGTTTTATTTTATGATATTAAATCAAATATTTAAGACAAGATGTTCACATAGGTACCTCAAAACCATTTCTAAAAGCTGTGTCTGCTTGACACTCTAGAGGAGACAAAATAATTTTTCTGTTTCACTATTATCAATGTTCACGCTAACATAAATGTTGATGTTTTGTTTTGTGTTTTTGCTTCTCCAGCTGGCAAAACTAGTTTAGCTTCTCTTGCTTACTGGAGGAGCCAAGAGGGAGAGACTGAATTGAGTGTTTCTGAAACAGCAGTATATTTCAGAGAGAAATCCTTTTTTCTGATGGCAGACTGGAGATTTTTTCTAGTATTAATAGTGTGGTGCTTTCAAAGCACCAGTGTGGTGTAGTGTTTGAGCATTGGTCTACAATGAAAACTCACTGGGTGACCTTGGGCAAGTCACACTCTCTCAGGCTCAGAGGATGGCAATGGCAAACCCCCTCTGAAGAAACTTGTCAAGAAAACACTATGATAGGGCTTGCCTTAGGGTCGCCATAAATTGGAAATTACTTGATGGCACAGAACAACAGCTCAAAGCACCAGAAAGAGACATTCTGTAATGTAGCAGTATCCCTGTAAGGAATTAATCATGGTGTGATACTGTTCATAAATAATTTGGGAGTCTCTTGAGATATTGGATTTAATTTCTCTTAGTATATCCCTGAAACATAATTCAATGCATGTTTTTAAATATGGTGTTCTAGTCTTAAAACTAAAACAAAGGATAACAAGTGCTTTTGACTTTGGTGAATGTCTGTGTTTTAGAGCTTTCTATATATGGAGATTGGTAGTAAAAAATAATTAAGTGATTAGTGCTCTTTTTAAAAATGAAGGTGACAAAATACAGTCTGCCCCTTGACATTAGTGGGGGTTAGGGGATCTAACACCCTCCCCACGAAAATGGAAAAACTGTGAATATCTCTGTGCCCCCCCCAATTCAGTGCCACAAGTGGCTGATCATTACCCTTTTCTTTGGCCAACAGTCCCAGTACCACCCTCCTAGTTGTAATAGAAGCAGCACTAGCAGCCACTGCAGCCACGGGATTATTTCTTCCATCCCCCCTTTCTCCTTCCCCTCCTCTGCTAGCAGCCCCAGCTTCCCAGTTTTCCCAGGATTCTTCTGCATATTACATATCAAAGAAGGGGTGCTGGGGCTTCTGGCAATAGATAAGGGGAAAAAACTGGGAGAGGTTGGGGGCTCTGGAGCCATTGGCTGCTGGGAGGAGGGGAAGGAGAAAGGAGGGGTGTGGAGAAATGATTCCATGGTTGCAGCAGCTGCTACTGCTGCTTCTGTCTATACAACCGGGAGAGTGATGCTGGGGCTGTTAAGGAGATAGAGGGGGAGGAGGCTGACCTAGTTCAGCAGCAGCTAGTGCAAAAAGACACAAATAAGCAAAACCGCGAAAGAGAAACCCGCGAATGTGGATGTGCAAACTCCATCTCCCAGCATTTCTGATGGTTATATTCATGTGCATGAGCAGAATTTGGCTTATATGTTTAAGGATTTAATCTACATAGTAACCTTAGCATTGTGATTAAATCTTTTGTCAAAACATCTGCTCTAAAACAGATTGATAAAAAATGGATGGTTTCATATTCAACAGCATTCTTTAAATGCTGCTGAATGTGAGCGCCCAGGGTTCTGTGGCTTTCAGCGTATTGCTGCAATAAGAGCTGCCTGTTCTGAGATCCAGTGGAATAGAAATGGCAGGTACATGACCCCTTGGTTATTGTTGGACCACAACTTCCATTTTCCTTCTTCATTGACTGTGTTGGCTAGTGCTGCAACCTCTGAAGGGCCACAGACATTCAGACACCCTTCTCCCTTTCAGAGCTATGAATTTCTGTCTAGTCAATTACTGATTCACTGAGTTTTTAAAATACTGTTTTGTTTTTGTTTTTGTTTTTATTTAGGAAGGGTGAGAGGTTGTATACATAGCTGTGGTAATGTAAATTGTGTATGTAATTTGATACCATGGAAGGAATAAAAAAGTATAATATGGTCAAATTACATTGCATGTTTCTGAAATGTTTTATTCTGTCTGTCCTTTTCTCTCCATCTGTTGTCTTTGTCATTGAAGTCATCTGACTTTTCTGATCACAGTGAAACTGCAGCTGATTATTTCAGCCGTTCTAATCGTAGGGGAAGCATTGTGTCTGACTTGGATGATGTCAGCATTCCAGACGTGAATAGTGTGAGTGTGTTTGGTATTGTGCTGATGTCATTGTTGCGGGTTTGGTAGTATCTTTTTCCTTTGAATAAGATGCTAGCATTCTAGTAAAGCTTGGTTCTAGTAACATAAATGAAACATACTATATATAGTGCATTTTGTTTCTAACAGGGTAGAATGTTATACAAGTTGATTGAAACACAGAGTCTAACTTGCATGGCCAATAAATATAAATATATTTTATTCTAAATAAACGAAGATTGCTTCTGTATATTTGAATGCTAATGATGCTATTAATCTCAGGTATACCTGATATTTACACAGCATTATAAGTCAATGTGTAATTTGAAAGCATGGAAAGATTTTGGCTGCAGTGTATTGCTCATGTTGTAATTACTTCTACAAAATTAATGTATTTCTTGTTGAAAAAACATATATTGAGTACTGTGATCATTAAAAGTTATTTACCACTGTAAAGATTTGGAATCAGTTTGAACTTCTACTACGTAAATATTCTTATTTATAATATTTATAATAGTATACATTTTTATTATTCAATAGGAAGGACATATAATCTTCAGTGCAATGTAAAAAAAAAATTAGTGTGACCTGTGTGACAAGTGTACATACAACATTTTTTCTGTCTACGAACTTCACCATGATTTACCAATTCAAACCCTAATTTAGAGTTTCTATAGTAGTGTATCCAGATTGTCATTAATTATGGTTAAGGTTTGAGTTGTATTCCTTTCATGATGGTTGAAGCTGGACTGTTAGGTTAAATTTGTGTGTGTGTTAGTGTTAGTTGCTCTTGCCAGAAGAGCATTACAGACTGTGAAGCTCAAAAATCAGTTAGCCCAAAGGAAATTCTACTAGGAATTATTTCTTCAAATCATATGCTGTTAAAAATCAGTTCAATTCATAACTGATGTAGTATGGCAGCAAGCATTTAAATTAGTCAGGAACTGACTTTTCCTACTGCACATGTAGAATTAGTAGTTGGGGAGCCAAGGCACTGACATTCGTATGTGGAAGTCTTGTTTGCTCCATAATCCTCAGTGGCTAAAACAGAGCTTGGAAGTAATGCTCCAGAAGAAAAAATGTTATTATTTGAGAGAGTAATGAATAATGTAGATCAAGTAATGTAATGCTGCTGAAAAACAAAAATAGGCATACAAAGTAACTTTATTGATTCCTTCTAAAACAGAATGCATAAAGTATAGCCTACCAGGGCCATTTTTGTGGCCCACAAGGGGTCAAAAATACAAATTTTTTACTATACATTTAAAAAAAAAATTTTTTTTTTGGTTCCCAAATGAATGCCAATCCACTATGTTTGGCGGCCTAAAATAGTTTTTGCAAAAAGTTAATTTTTAATAGTGTTCCTCTAAATTGACCACAAGGAGCATGGGGTGCATTTTTGTCACATTTTGTGGGCCCCTTATTAAAATTACATTGTTGTGAAATCTAGTGGCTACTTACATTCACTTGCAAATAACATATATTCATTTAATGTAGCTAAATCTCTGGCTGTTCTACCAAATCAAGTTTCTGTAAAGTATATAGACACTTTTAGATGGATTGTTAACAGTCTATCAACTGTCCTGAAGAGGAAGAAATAAGATGGAAATGCTAAAGATGTCTGAAATGTCTCAGAGCATACTAGGCTTTGAGAAGTAAACATTACAATCTCTTCTGTCTGCAATTCAACATTACACAACATGCCTAAGAAAATGCCAATACTGCTTCCTTTCTTAACTGATAAATAGGAAACATTTGTAAAACAATTTGAACTTGTTATTAAGAATGTTTGGGATGTTTTTGACATTTGAAGTAAGCCTTTAAAGGCCTAGTATCATCCTTAGAATATATTAGATCTTAAGTGTTCATATATTGTGAAGACGCTTCATAAAAATTATTGTCATTTCCTCCTTAGCAGATAGACAGAACATCCGGAAATGTTGTAAAGGAAAAGAAGAAAAGTAATTTGAAAACAGTGCACATGTAGTTCTCATGTTTCAGAGGTGGTAGAGGCTTGTACTTGAACAATTTTATCAGCATAGGTATTCAGGATCAGTATGTAAGAGGATCTGTTTGAAAAGTTCAAATGTGCAGAAAATCATTTGCAAGGACATCTAAAACTTGTTCTGTACATTTTATGAGTGTTTTGAATGGAACTTAAAGAAATGTGGAATGGTAAATGATAGAAAAAAAGACCAGAACTAACATTCCAAATGTTATTCCAAATGTGCATTACAAGGAAAATACTTATATATTTATTGGAGTTATATTCCACCTTTTTCCCAAAATGGGATTCAAGGCGCCTTACAATAATTTTAAAAGATAAAACTAAAACATTAATTATGAAAGTTAAAATAATACTAATATTAAAACAAATTAACATAAGTTAAAAACAGCATAGTTAAAATCAATTTAAAAAGAAAAAGAATTAAAACATCAAAACAGCACACCATACTCCATAAGTAAAATTCACTCACCTACATAAATAAAAATGTCTTCAGCTGCCGGGAAAAGGATTCACAGGATGGTTTCTGCAGTTGAGTTCTAATATGTGGAATATCACTACATGGCTATTTGTTCTTAAAGAATTTTCATGTTGCAGTATTATGCTGTATACTGGAAATGTTTAACATATTTAAAATACGGGTTTTTTTGCCAGCACATTCAGGATATTAAAGTGGGCCCTTGGTATATTTGGGTTCAGTATCTTGGATTTGAAAAACTATGGCTTGAAATGAAGAAACATTTTATTTTTTTAAATCTGTGATTGCCTGGTTGGGAAGTAGCCCCAGGCCAATAGTAGAGGCTGTCTTCCTCCCCCTTGGAAGTCAGTCCCACCACAAAGCCACAGCCACAATGTAAACTCCTTCCTCACTTCTCTTTTCCACCTTCCCACAAGGAAGCCAATGCCAAAATTTAAGCCCCTTCCTCACTTTCACACAAAAAAGCCTCTGCAGAATTTAAACCCATGCCTCACTCCATTTTCTACCTTCTGAAAAGAACTCTACCAGAAACCCCTTTCCTGCCAATACACCTCCATGTCCCACTCTTTCCGTTGCCCCCTCCATGACAAGGGTCTGTGGCAAAGGGTTTAAAATCTGGCAGAGGCTTTGTGTTGTGAAGGTGGAAAAGGGAGCGAGGAAGGAGGTTTAAATTCTGTCAGAGCATTTGTGATGGGAAGGTGGGAAACTGTGAAGGAAGAATGCCTGCCTGGCGCCCAGACTTTGTCGCCCATGTAATTTTAAATGTTAAATGCTGACTTGAGCATTTTGGTATCTGTGGAAGTTATGGAATCAAACCTCTGCAGATATGGAGAGCCCACTGTATTTATTCCCTTCCATATGTTACAGCAATATTTCCCAATTTATTGAATTTTGACTTACTGGAACAATAAAATGGTAAAATACAATGAATGTCCTGTAGGTAGTATTTGCTTAACAGTTGACATAAAACAAATGAAATTCAAAAATTTCTTAGTATGTGTTTAAAACCATATTCATCATTTTGTCATCAATCATTAGGTAATGTCATAGATGCTTTCCATACACTATACTTGGGGCTAAGCACTAAGTATACAGTGGAGTTTTTCATACATTATATTCAGGGCTAAGTACTGTGTATTCCAGGATATTGGTTAAACTTGTACATAGCCTCTGAGTCAGTATAGGATTGCAGATTTAATTTTTGTAGTGATAACTGTTTGACAGAAGAGTAGCCTAAAAAGAAAGTTACTACAATTTGTAAATGCATGGCAAAATTTTGTAAGTTTGATAAATTGCTTTTATGACATTGTCTGATGTGTACTTGAATTTTCTGTATTAATGTGGGAAGAAAAATGTTAAAAAAACCTTTTTATTATTAAGTTATGTTCTTGGTTTGTAGTCATACTCACATAATGGGACCTTGGTCATTGAGTTTTCTCATTGAAAGGAGTGGTAGAATTGAATTATTTTTCTTTATATTTTCAGCTCGAAGAGAAGAGTGATAGGCCATATTCTGATTTATATATTCGGGTGAGTTTTTAAAAAGCAGTTTGGGTCTCAAATTATGGGTTATTTCTGCAGCTCAAAAATGTATGTTAAGCCCTGTACAGACCAGCCAAAAGGGCTGGCCTGGGGGTGGATTCAGGGCGTGGCAACCAGACTTCATCAGTCCTGACTCCGCCCCAATGACAGCATCATGCTGTGTGCCCCACTGCACAGTGGGTATTGTCAGGGCGCTCCCTTGGCACAGCATTCAGACACGCTGCGCCAAAAGAGCGCAGAAAAGCTGCTGCCACAACAAAGATGGCTTTTTGCCGCTCTAAAAAAGAGCGGCATCTGCCAGTTCTTTTTAGAACTGCAAAGTGCCGGATCAGGGCCAGGGGGTGCAGTTGCCATGGCCTCAATCTGGTAAGGAAAGGGGCAACAGGACACCACCCCTTAGGGGCCGTCTGTTTAGCCCCTTAGTCTGCAAGAGTACAGGCAGTACTCTAACCTGTGTTGTTTCTATTTTAAGTTAAATTTTCTCAACAATGCATTAAGCAGAATATGTTTGGATCAGGGATGGGGAAAATGCATCCCACTTCCTTCATTGCTGCTCACAAGTCTCCCAAAACCCTTCATTTGAAAACAACAACACTTTTTAAGCCAAAAAAAAAAAAAAAAAGTATTCATAGAATGCCCCAAACTGCAGCCTTTAACAGCATTATGCTTTACAACACTCCTCTGCCCCCCCAAACCTCCTTATTTGCAAAAATTGGTCAAAGACAGACCAAGAAATGCAGGAAGTAACTGTAAGCTTCTTACCTCAATTCCTGAAATGGAGGGCAATTTGTGTTCAGTAACCGTACAGTCTTTGAGAACATAATAATATTGTGGAGCTGTTCAAGTAGAAGAGGAAATTTGAAGAGGATATCTGAATGTTCTGGTAACTCAAAGATGAATCCTAACGAGAAGGGGGAAGAGAGCAGCGACAAACAGCAGATTTCTCACAGACAAGAATTAGCAACCTAATTAGCAACAGGAGAAAGAGAATGATCTGGGTCCAGGTACAAGTTTAGCCCTCAAACACTGGTGCAGCCCAGAAAATCATCCCCAACTTAATTGCAGATGCCCACCCCTGGTGTAGGTAATGCTGTTCCAGATCTACGGTTTATTGGTCATCATTGTTTGGAATATGCTTTTTAAAAAAGGTCCTGCACATCTTAGCTGCAAGAGGAGCCCTGTTTGGAAAGCAGAGTGAGTTAAGCCTGAAAGAATCATAAAGCACATGAACATATTGAACTATATAGGAACTTGAGTAATACGTTTTTAATGAGTAGATTAGCAAATGTACTTTGGACCATTTTATAAAAAATGAAACAGTGCTGTTGATATGTGGAAACATCGACTGCATGATTTATCTGGGAAATCTCTGAAATTTAATACCATGGCTTGCTTTCTTTAGCCAGCATCTCGCAATTCAGTAACACCTCTGAGTGGAAATTCATCAAGACGAGGAAGTGGAGATACAAGCAGTTTGGTGGATCCTGATACCTCATTAAGTGAATTGCGGGTGAGTGAAAACTGTTGGCCAAAAATAAAAGTATCTTCTTTATTTGAAAATTACTTGAAGAGGATTACATTTGCAAGACCCACAATTAACTTGTTTTTCAGAATTAACTATGTGTAATGGGATGGAGTGGATGTTCTGTCTTCAGCACACGAGTCCAAATTTAGGCATGTGGATAAAATTGTACAGTTGTGACAAGACCAGTATAAATCCTTTTTTTTTTATTTGTTAAGTGATTTATTGCAATCCCATTAATGAATTATTGTGATTTATTACAATCCCATGAATTTCTTAGTGTTTTCTTAAGCAAGGAGTACTCAGAGGTGGTTTTCCCAGTTTTTTCCTCTGAAATATAGCCTACACCATCTTGTATTCATTGATGATCTTCCATTGTAATACTAACCAGAGCCAGCCCTGCTTAGCTTCCAAAATTGACAGGATCTGATGCCTTTAGGGTATTTAGGCCTCCCCCTTTATAAGTATAGATGCAAAATTGGATTAAAACTAATCATTTAAACAGATTGGTAATCTGTCTAGGCCAGGGAAATCAATGGGAAGTTCTAGAGCCAGAAAGCTATAAGATAAGAACAGGAACATATTACATGCTCAAGAACAAAAATAATACACAGAAGAGCTATATAAAAGAGATGAAAAAAATGAATGATGTATGGAATGAAGAATCATACGAAGATGAATCCCATATTCTAGAAAATGAGGTGATAGCTGCATTAAGAGAAATTGAGAAACATAAATCACCATCATTCCAATTGAACTGCTAAAGCAAAGCAAAGCAGCTTCATTTATATACTGCTTCATATCGCGCTATGGTATGTCTAAGCGGTTTACAAATGTAAGCTCATTGCCCCCCAACAGTTGGGTACTCATTTTAGCGACCTCAGAAGGATGCAGGCCTGAGTCTAGCCTGAGCCCTGGCTAGTATCGAACTCGCAACCTTGTGGTCTATGAGTGAGTGGCTGCAGTACAGGCATTTAACCACTGCGCCACCAGGGCTCCTTTTGTATGCTACAATTCAACCATACAAAATCAGCTGTAGTGTTAACAAATGCTGGCCACAGATAGATCATGAAAAGCTATGGAACGCTCTTAACAACATGGGAGTTCCACTACATTTGATACTTGATGAGGAATCTGTACTTAGGACAAGAGACTATTGTTAGAACAGAATATGGACAAATAGAATGGTTCCCAGTTGGCAAGGGTGTCAGGTAGGGGTGTATTTTATCACCATACTTGTTCACCTTGTATTCAGAAAACATCATATGAGATGTTTAGACTTAGACTTAGAAGAAGGAGGAGTGAAAACAGGACGAAGAAACGTCAACAGTCTAAGATATGTGGATGACACCATATTGCTAGCGAAAAACATCATGGACTTGAAACAGTTACTAAGGAAGATCAAGGAAGGATTACAAAAGCAGTTTTGCTGCTAAACATACCCTCCCCGAAAATAATGATCACAGAGAACCTACATAAATTCAGCCTAGACAATGAGGAAGTAGAAATAGTCAAATTTCTCACAACTTGGATCAAACATTGATCAGAATGGGGATTGCAGTCAAAAGATAAGAAGAAGACAAAGAATGGGAAGGGAAGCTGTGAAAAAACTAGATAAGATCTTAAAGAGCAAAGATATAAAATTGAGCACTAAAGTTAGAATTATCCAAGCCATTGTATTCCCTATCACTGTGTATGAATGTGAGGGCTGGACATTGAAAAAAGCGGGTAAAAAGAAAATCAACTCATTTGAGATGGAGAAGAGTGCTGAGATACCATGGACAATCAAAAAGACAAACAAATGGGTCCATGAACAGATCAAGCCTAAGCCTGAACTCGTCCTAGAAGCCAAGATGATCAAATTGAAGCTGTCATACTTCGGCCACATAATGAGAAGGCATGACTCATTAGAAAAGACAATAATGCTGGGAAAGGTTGAGGATAGTAGAAAGAGAGGAAGACCGCATGCCAGATGGCTAGACTCAGGGAGGTCATGGGCATGAATCTGAAACTTAAGTGGATCAGTGGAGGACAGGGGATCTTGGAGATGTCTCATCCATAGCGTCGCCATGAGTTGAGGTCTACTTGAAGGCAGTTAACAACAACAACTGTGACCAAGTGGCCTGTATGCCTGGTGCTCAGTCTGCTGCTCAAGTGCTGCTGCTCATGGGTGAAACTTCTCTCCTTTGGGGTGTTTTATCTTTAAATCAGGTTTTAACTGAGTAGCCCTTTAGAAAACAGTTGCTTCTTTTTTTTGTTGGCTCTTCAGGAAAAAAAAGTCTGTAGAAGATGAGATGAGCCATTCTGACAGTTCACTTCAAAGTAGGCAGGGGAGCTTGATACTGGATTGTAGCCTTAGGGATTGGCTTTCTATCTCCTAAAGAACATTTCAGACTTGTGGGATCTACCTAGTTAGCCCTGTGAGATCCACCAAGGAGTGTTTGGTGCCGTCTACGTGAGTAGTATTAGGGAACTAAGGTGCCTCATGAATTCAGGCTCAGCTCTGGGATTTTCTATTCAGCAATAGAACTGAGTTCACAACCCTGCCCCCCCCCAAAAAAACACGTTTATAATAGTGCCATTTACATAGCTGCTATTCTTAAACAGTTGGGATTTACAAACATGGGGATCTGTTGCAGAATGACAAGAGATTTTATCCGTAGACACCAGTCTATCTTTTGTCTCCCACTTCTGTCCTAAAACATATCCCTTCTCATCTTTGTTACTTGAAGTCTGACAGAAAAAATGAAGATTCTACGTTGGATTTACTTCCAATTAAAAATGCTTAGGTCTGGGCTGTTGGGATTGTAAAATTCTATCATCTTGTAAGATTGCATAATTATTTAAATTAAAAATGTTTTGCATACTCTGAAATTAAATTTATCTGTTGTGCAACTAAATGATGTGCTCACAGAATAAGAAATTGTACAAGTTAAAGGAGGCTACAACAATATTTTCAGAGTATTTTCTTTTCCTGGGGAGTTAGGCCACAAATTTAAGTTTAGGTATTTAATTGCTTAAAACTATTTGAAAGTAAGATTATATTTATTATTGGTTTTTCCCCCCAATTTATGAACATGTTCTATCTTAATGATATGACTGAAATTCTTGGTTGTTTTCCACAGAATAATAGGCTTTGATTATTACTGTCCTATAATAGCTATAAAAAAGAATGAATCATGACATTAATTATACTATATTTCAGTATTGTTTAGAATTAGCTACTGTTGTAGAAACATTCCAGTTTACAAGAGTCAGTATTTATACATTTTCAGTGTTCTTAGATTTCGATTTGTGCTTGAAATTGGAATCTGCTTTTCTAATTCTTGGTAGTTTTGAGATCTAAGCATTTTCAGGAAATATCATAGAGTAATTTTGCCCACTGATTTAGTGTTATAGCAGTCATTGAATTAGAAATAAACATATTTTAGTTAGTTGCACACACACACACACAAACCCCCTTTATTTTGCTGAAGTGAAATACACTCAGACTAAATTCCTACTTAACAGAATTAAACTGAGTTCTCTGTGGTGTTCTTATGCAATGGTTCATTCTTATGTCCTGCAGGATATCTATGATCTTAAGGACCAGATACAAGATGTAGAGGGGAGATACATGCAGGGACTTAAAGAACTAAAGGTATCAGGGTTTCTCCTGAGCATGCATTCAGAATAATAATAAGTTGGTAATGGTGTTTTTGCCAGTGTCACTAACAGTGCTTTACTAACATGTTGCTTCCTTGAAGAAAAAAAAGTATGTCCCTAACCTACAAAACATAAACTTAATTTATATTTAATTTATATATCTGCTAGTGAATGTTTTTGTGGTGCTTAGTATTAATACTTGTAAAAAAAAAAGACAGTGAAATATCATATATTATAAAAGATATTCCACTAATACAAATTGTTTGAACAAAATAGCAGATTTTTTTGTGGGTTGTTATTAAAGATGAATACTGTTAACTGTATTCTAATAAGCAGAGACAGTTGAGTGTAGAAAAATACATAGACCAGAAATCATTTTATTTCTGGAAATATTTGGTTATTTAAACTATCGCTGTAAACACATAAGGACACTAGCTTTTAAAAAGTAGTTTAGAGTCTTATATATAGGTTTTTAGACAGCTCTCCATGGAATTTCTTTATCGTTCTGTCAGATGTCAAGATTAAACATCTTCTTATCATATTCCCAAAATAATTTTTGACAACATAACCAGTTGGAACAAGTGAAAGTTACTTCTTTCCACCAGCTAATATAGAATCAAGGGAAATTTTTGTCTGACTCTGTGAGACTTACTTAGGGCCTTTGCAGACTGCCAGAAATAGTGCACATTAAATTGAGGCACTGCCATGGCTCAGTGCTAGGGAATCATGGGAACTGTAATTTATTGTGGCACCAGAGCTCTCTGACAGAGAAGGCTCAATGTCTCAGAAAAAAATACAATTCTCATGATTCCCTAGCACTGAGCCAGGGCAGTGCCTCAATTTAATGTGCACTATTTCTGGCAGTCTGCTTAGGCCTTTAGAGAAGATAAAGATCTGATTTCCTTTCTTTAACAAAATGACCCTGATTACCATGATAAGAAATTACTTAGATATTAGGAACCTCTCTGCCAGAGAATGGGTTGGAAAGATATTGGAGTTGATGGTGATGTTTAAAGTTGCTCACCGGGTACATTAACAAAATAATAATAATTTAATTTAAAAACAGCACGCAGGAGAAGAATCCCTCAATGCTTTCAGATTTCCTTTTATCTCTTATGTAGAACAATTACTGGTCAACTTGCAGGTTCCATATATCTAACGTCCACATATCTGCTGTTCTCTTTAATCAGAAGAGGAAATAATCTAATAATAATAATAATAATAATAATAATAATAATAATAATAATAATAATAATAATAATTTTTATTTCTACCCCGCCTTTTGCCGTAGCAGTCAAGGCGGCTTACAGCTAAAACAGATACAAACCCAGACAATAAACAATAATACCCCCTATCAAAAATATATTAAATACAATCTTTGTTAAAACCAATTTTAAAACAGAATACAAAGACAGACAATGATTGCATCAATTAAAACTATCGTCACTTCATTTATGTCTTAACCTTCTTTATTCCCAGTTCAGTAGCTCTTTGCATGTTAACTCTTAATTTTTATTTTATGGTTGTCTTGATGTATATTGCTTTTAGGCTATTTATAACATTTAGACTGTGTTTGCTTTGCAATCAAAGCAAATGTTCAGTAACTCCTTTGTAAAAATAAAAACAATTAGGTAATAATTCAACATTTCTTCCCTTTTGCAGAATGCAGTCTGAATACTGATTTGCCGAATTTGTCTGGCAAATCCCTTCCGCTGCACTTCATTTTAAATCAGTCTACCTTAACAATCTTTTCTGTCTTACTACCATCCCATTTACATTCTTTACTACCATTTGTTAGTTAAGTGTGCATAAAATATGACATCACTACTTGATACACCCATTTCATAATTACAGTGTACATACATCTTGTGAAAGAAGTACCGTATTTCTTGGAATGAACATGAAGCTTTTAGCCATAATTGTTTGTGCTGTTGCTTCATCATGTTCCTTTCCCATAGTGTGTTCTTTTCTCTTACAGTGGAAATGCTTTGGGGCAGGGCATGTGTTACTCTGCGTCATATCTTCTATGGAATTCTGTTTTGAAGCATAGTCAAGATGTCAGTAGATAACTACAGTAATGCTCTGTAGTTTGTAGAAAAGAAATAATATGTACATTTTCAAAGTAAAATCAGTCTTATGAACTTCACATTTTAAAAAAAAAAGAATGGTGCCTACTCTTTATTTACAGAGAGTGAATAAATCCTGATTTGAACTGATTATATGGGCTTATCAGAATGCAGTTCTCTCAAGTCAGAGTGCATATTAATAGATTTCTAGATAATTTCTAATGAAGTTCTTGCTTATATTAATAAGGCAAAAGAGATCTCCAGCATGATGTGGCAGTGTGTCCTCTGTCTTCTAGGAAAAATATTCTTTTTCAGGGCTTTAGCCAGCCTGGAGCAGGAAGCCTCAAGCCTCAAGAGAAAGCGGGAGAGAAGAGCACTCTCTCCCAGAGGCCTTTTTTCTGCTATGCATCCAGGCCCAAACCAATTTTATTGGTGGAGCATGTGGTGCTCAAGATATTAAAAACTATATACCTCCAATCTAATCCTTTCCTACAAGACACTCTTTATAAGCATTCAAGTTGTTAACCATGTTTAAAAATAATATTGTCATTTAATTCTTTTTTAACTGTTGTAAAATTAGATTTTAACTGAATCTTGTTTTAAATCATTGTAAGCCACCTTGAGTCTCATCCCAGGAGAAAGGTTGGGTATAAATTAAATAGACAAATAAATAAACAGTTAAAGGCTTTATCAGGTCAATTTCCTTTCTTTTTCAGTCCTCCCTTTTCTTTTTGTCAAAGAAACTGACATCCAAACATTTCACAACTGAAGCTGATAGACTCACAAGCCCTACTGAAGATAAGGTTAACCTGAAAGCACAAGAGGGAGCAGGTTAGCTTTGATGAAGATAAGGTCTTCTGTGTGTACAGCCTGTCCAAGTGACTGGAAATTATGATATTTCAAGGTTCCAGATCACATGTAGTAGAAGTCCTCTTCTGCAGACTGTCACTTAATACAGTTGGATGGTTGGAGAGGGATATAGTACAGGGTTACCCTGATTCCTCTCTTTACGTGATCAATTCAATCCTACTGAATGCCTGGATACAGTCCACACCACTTCTCATTTCTGAAATCCTTTCACCTCTTTTGGCTCAGGAGTTTTTAACATCCAGTAAGATATCAAGTTTCTGTCAGGCAATTTTGACTGAATTTTAGTGCCATTGTTTAAAATTCCTAAACTTTTGAATTTGTATTAGGGCGCACTCAGAATATGTAGAAACCATTACTTTGTTTTAGCATAGCCCAGTTTTCTTTCTGAACTAATGAATATCCAGCCATTTCAGGTTGCTCTCAGAGGAAATAGGATATATAAGCAGTCAAAAACAGTGAACTTTGTTTTGTGATTATAGAATTATATTATACTGTATTATTAAACACTCTACTAAAGTTTAAATGGCTGCAGGTTTACTTAATTTGCATGACATAATGTAGAAATATATTATGGAAGGAAGCTTGAATTGAACTAATTATTGTGCAGCCTGGATTAAGTTGAAATGGAGACTGTAATTGTCTTTATACTTCACTGTATTAAAATTGGTTGCTTTATACATTTATATCCCACCTTTTCCCCAATAATGGGTTTCAAGGTGTCTTATCAAAACCAGTACAGATTAAAAAATGTAAAGAAACATTGGTGAAATATATTGATATTATTTAAAAAACAATAAAGCAATTTGTAGAGTTAAAACAATTTAAAATTAATTAAAAGACCATATAAAATCCAAGAAAACAGCACACCATACCATTAAAAGCCAATCACAGTCAGTTTCTAAAAACTAAATGAAATATGGAATGTTTTTACTTGCTAGCAGGAAAGTACAGAGGGACTCATTCTAGCTCCTGAGGAGGGAGTTCCAAAGTCGGAGAGCAGCCATTGAGAAAGCCCTCTCCCTTGTTCCAAAAGTGTTTGTTCTATAATACATTTGTTGTTGTAAAATAAGATTAAAAGAATCCTGGTAGTTCTTGCTGCAACGGACTAACATGGCTACTTTTCTGGACGTACTTTTCTTTAGGTTCTGTTATGGAGCTATGGCTGTAAATTAGTTGCTTGGCTTGCCTGAAAAGTAGGATAACATAGGATTAAATCAGTTTTGCAAATAACACATTTGGTAACTTTGAATTTATGAATGCATTAATTTTAGTTTAAATACACATTTGCCTTCATTTAAAAAATAAGTTGCGTTTGGACTTTTCTATTTTGCTGTGTGTCTTATTTGTCATGCTTTGAGTAATCTCAATGATACAGATATCAAATATATATCTAGGAGTCGCTTGCTGAAGTTGAAGAAAAATACAAGAAAGCAATGGTTTCTAATGCCCAACTAGATAATGAGAAGAACAATTTGATCTATCAAGTAGATACTCTGAAGGATGTCATTGAAGAAAGAGAGGAGCAATTAGCAGAATACTACAGGGAAAATGAAGAAAAGACTAAGGTACTTGAATTTTATTTTGATAATGGTCATAATAATGGATCTAACTGTGCACTATAAATACCTGGACATAAAATATTTATGTATATTAAGTATACCAACAAAATTAAGATATTTTAATAAAAATGATGAAGAACATTATACAGTGCACGCACACCAACCATAGGCTTGCCATCCATGGGTTGAGCTTCCATGATTGGCAAGCCCCAGCTTTTTCAATGGCTGGTACACATGCCCATTAAAAAGAACAGGACTTAAGGTCCTGCTTTTTTGCTATCTGCGGGGTGTGTGTGTCTGGAACGGATCCCCCGCGGATAACAAGGGACAACTGTATGATGGTTCACAGCAGTCATTCTTAGGGCTGCTTAATTCTCTCTGCTCAAAATTTAGAGTCAGATATTTTTAAATTCAGTCATTTGTGGATCTGCTGGCATGTTTATACATTCATGTAGTATCAGATAGATTATGCAATGGTAATCAAGATTGCCTATTTGCTTTCAGAAGCAAATAATTAGATTCCTTTTTCCTTGATTCTAACCATTATCAGTTCTGCTGATCTTCAGAGTAATTGATTGCATCTATTGATAGTATTCATAACGTGATAGCTTTCTCTGGAAGATATCTCTCTTACTAAAGAGTTCAATGGCTCTACCATTGATCTTTTGTTTTCTTCAAGAGTTGTAAAGTGATCTGCATGTATTTTTAAAAATTGGTCAATTATTTTCATGCATATTAAATCCAGGTAGATCACAAAGGGGCAGAATGTTTATTATGAAAAAATAGCCTGATTTGCCCTGAAATTAGACAACTCCTATTGAAGTGGACTGAGAGATGATGCTGGAGAGTGGCCAGATCAGCTAAAAGAAACTGGTATCCATCTGAGTTAATTTTATTTTGATGACTAAGAGAAGGCTATGTTCCTGTTGTGTTTGTAATTTAGGCTTAATATAATGTTAAAGTTAAGCTTGAATTGCTTCATTGACATTTGCTTTAATACAGGAATTGGAAAGACAGAAACACATGTGCACGGTTCTGCAGCATAAGGTGGATGAACTTAAGGAAGGTATTCGCCAAAGAGATGAATTAATTGAGGTACATATTCATGTTTTACAAAGAATTTCAATTAAATTCAGTTATTTTAAACATAATTTTAATTGAGTATTATTTTACTTGTACAAATGAACATGCCTAATATATTTCCATATAGCACTTGGTACTGTCATTCTATGTATCTACTATTTGTTTGTATTGTATATCATTTTGATAGCTTAGTTGGTCATAGACTTTATTGTACATAACCCAAAGCCTTTATAATATACTTAAATTTTAAAAGGGATTATAAAAACTATTTATTCACAAACTACTTAGGATAAATCCATATTTGCCATCCTCTGAAATGATCAAACCCTCAAATCTTAGGAGCTGATATTTATACCATCTACCTGTCTGTCTATATATCTATCTATCTGTCTGTCTGTCTATCTATCTATCTGTCTATCTATCATATATCATATTATTTTATATATGAGTTCTATTTATATTATGTTTCTTAATGAAGAAGTAATGCAACTTGTTTACTAAGAGAGCAAACAGAGCATATGAAATGGCTGATAATCAGCTAGATTTCCTGTCATGTTCAATCCAAATACTACTAAAAAATGAACAGCTTTTTCTCCAGGATCCAAACTCAGTTCTATCTAAATGTAAAGGATAGAACAACCAGTAATGAGCTATATCTTCATTCTGGTATTTTTGTTCTGTAATTGGAATTCGAAAGTTTGATGATGGCATCTGCTAAAATCTTTTAGATTTGTAACTCTCTACAAAGGTGTAAGAATCTTCAAAGTAGTTTGATCTTATACAACTGACCATGTTGGGGATACCAAATAGAAAATTGCACACCAGAGTTACCTGCCTTGTATTTGCTAGCATCATATTGAAAATCCAATTTGTAAAAGCATAAGGATTAAAAATATCAGGTTCATTAAGTATTGGTGCTGGGGGAGAGAGACAGCATCAGGGCACCCTCTTGGCGCAGCGTGCATACATGCGGCATCAAAAGGGTACAAAAGAGCCGCTGTAGCGGCTCAAAGGCCAACTTTTTGCTGCCCCCAAAAGGAGCGGCTCTTTGAGCCACTGCTGCAGCTCTTTTCTGGACCATCCCCAAAAGAAGCGACGGATCCACTGCTCTCAGGGACGGCCCAGAAAAAGCCGCGGTAGTGTCTCAAAGGCCGGCTTTTTGCCACTCTTGGGGGCAGCAAAAAAGAGGATCAGGGCCACTGCATCTGGTTGTTGCAGTCCTGATCCATTGCTCCCAGGGGCGGCTCAAAGGCCACTCCTTTTGCTGCCACCAAAAGGAGCAACATTTTGCTGCTCTTTTGGAGGTGGCAAAAAGGAGGATTGGAGCCGCAGCATGTGGTTGCCGCAGCCCTGATCCACCGTTCCCAGGTGCAGCCCAGAAAAGCTGCCCCTTCTTGGCTGTCTGCATTGGCCCTATGTCCTATTTTTGGGCTATGGCTTATATTGTGCAAATGTTTAGAAATCCTGCTGTGGTTTATTTTATGGGTATGTCTTATTTTTGGGGAAACACGGTAGTTCCTAATTGCTCTAAACAGCAAAATCTAGTAGTAAGAGAATGTTGTTTGAATTTATTTTGTCTATACCACTATCTAAAGTGAGACAAGTCAGTAGGTAGGGAGGCCTAGTTTAGCCCTCATACGAGGCAGTAGAGATGCTCATGGAAGCCCCACATCTGTTTTATGAATTTATTTTGCAGGACTTCCAAGATGGTCTTACCTCCTTTTCACCACATTTGAGCCCCATATAACATTTGAACTATAATTCTAGAATCAAACCCCTCAAGAACAGGGCTTATTAATTGGGGCCTTCTGTTGTAAAATAACTTTCAAACTACCAATTCTACACTGAGTAGTTTAATGACATGTTAGTATTGCTTCCATGAAAGTTTATCATCAAAATGTGGCCACAGATGTCTGAACAAATGTATGTGCCCATTAATTGTATGATTATATGTTGGCGCTCCCTTACCAAGTACCACGATTTCAGTTCTGGAATAGTTAATCTTCAGCTGTTCAGCTGTTCCTCTTTACAAAGCTGTCCAAATTTAGCTAACACCCTTTTAAGGACAGTTTTATTAACAAATATCAATACCAAGTCATGAGCATAAAACATGACTTGCATTTTCCAAATGAGCAGGAGGAAAGAAATGCTGTTTCAGGGATTAAATTATTAATATGCAGGTTAAATAGAAAGCACACTGAAATAGATGCTTATTTTACCTTTTGGTAAGAATTGCTTGTGATAGGGCATCTTATATGCCAGGGCATCTTATATCTTATATGACCTGCAGTGAATTACAAGTATACCTCAGTTAATGAAGTAGATGTATTCCTAGGCAGGTACCAGAGCTAGAAATAACATGGATAGAATAAGTTCCTGCACCACAAAAAAGAAGGGCAGTTTAACATGTTTCAGCAATGTTACTAAAAACCAACAATATGCACATGTGAAATGAAATAACCGTGTCACGCAAGTCTTGCATAAGTAAACAAAACATTTTGAACCTTCTAGAGACTACTTGAAGGCGTCTTCCAAAATTATCTGGGGATGACTTCTTTCACCAGATTCCACTTCGCTTATAATTTTCATTTTGGTGGCCAGACATATAGATCTATATTTTCTTAACCTTCTATGAGTAGTAGATGAAGCAGGCTCACCAGCTGTCAAACTTTCTCTCTATTTGCTATTCACATATACTTAGTAAAGGATTCTGAATGCAAATACTGTTCATTTTGTCTGTTCTAGGCAGGCACAAAATGCTATAGTAACATTGATTAAAGTAGACTGCCATTGTTCTGGAGCTCAAATGTTGTTCATTGCATTATGAACTGCAGACTTGTAACTGCAATCTGATACCAAAAGTCTGTATTTCTCTAACCTTGCTTCATCGTCCTCCCAGTGCTGATGCTGTTAAAATACTAAACTATGCTGAAGACAAGAAGGAAAAGGGAGGGGCATAGGTGATGTTAAAAACCCTTGGTAAAAAAAGAGCTTTGCTGTCAGAGTATTTGTTAACTGAGGTATGCCTGTATCTTGATAGCTGGATAAGCCAGAGTAATCTTTTATTAATATTTGACGTGGCCTGTTTATGCTACAGTCTCTCCCTGTCTATGATATTGAAAGCTGATGAAAAATTTGCAAAAGTTGTAAAAATAAATTTATTGCAGACCCTAGTAAATTAATAAATTAGATGGTAAACTATAAATGGCAGGTCTATTGTCCTTATACCCTACCTGAAACATACTTTTTCACTCTTGATGATGGATTGATTGCTATCCCATCCAAACAGCTTATTTTAAAAAGATATAGGGAAAGGTTTACAATTCCCTGTAAATACAAGGATCTGATGGATCACCTTCCGTAAAGATTGGTACAATATGATCTTGCCATTTACATAGATATCAGTTACTAGATAAGCTAAAATTGGAGACCACCAATCTACATTTAAGGGCAAGACTTCGGGGGGGGGGGAATACCTTTCCTGGTAGCTTTACTGGGACACAAAATTAAGAGCCTCAGTTTCAATAGAAGATACAGATAGTCAGTTCCAAAGAAGAGAAGGTTCTAATTTATACTTCAGTGGGTACTTACATTACAGTATCCACTGGGGTTTGTTTCCAGGAACCACACACACACACACACACACACACGATACCAAAATCTGTGGATGCTCAAATCTCATTATATATAATGGCACAGTAAAATGGCGTTCCTTATACGAAATGACAAAATCAAAGTTTACTATTTGGAATTATATAAATGCCACTAAAGTGGGAAAGGCATATTTCAAATATAATTGGTAGCTATCTCATGCATTTATGGGAGGAACCTCCCTGGATCAGGATTTAGGTTCATTCTGTTCAATAATAATAATAATAATAATAATAATAATAATAATAATAATAATAATAAATTTTATTTTTATACCGCCCATTGGTAGTCCAATCCGGGCGGTTTACAGCATAAAATATAACATAAAACAACATTTTCCCTCCCACTTACGCTAGGCCCGATGGAGATGGGCCTGCATCTCTCCCCCAGATGACGTCAGATGGAGTGGAGGGAGGGCTCTTCATCTTAGGCTAGGCCTAATGGAGATGGGCCTGCATCTTCCCTTCAGATGACGTCGGATTGAGTGGAGAGAGGACTCTTCTACTTAGGCTAGGCCCGATGGAGATGGGCCTGCATCT
>CM034710.1:65652180-65664252 GCA_020142125.1 Phrynosoma platyrhinos
AAAAGCAATATTATATATGCTCTCTGCTGATGTTGTGGAAAGAAGATGGTGTCATCAATGTCAATAATTCTTCAGCATCCCATTCTTCATCTCTTATGTGTTTAGTTAGTTCCTTTTTCTTAGATTTGCATTTTCAATCACATCATGGAGCAACAAAGATTTTGCTTGAGAAATTAGTAGTCAAACAAGGTCTACATCAGTCAGTTATGTCCTAGTAAATCTCACAGATGTTTTAAGACCCCTCAAGAGCACTATCAGTTCCTAGCATCTACCTTACAATGCAGTCTATTTGAAGGGGTGTGAAACTATCTCTCATACCTTAGGTAGTCTGACATTTGGTGAGCTTTCAAGGGTTGTATTTCCTTCAAATTTAAGCTCAATTGAAAAGGTTCACTATTGGTCTGTCTTCTACGAAAAAAGAGCATGACCACAATTATTGATAGTCTTACCTTGTGCAGTATGGGGACCTTCTCTAGCAGAGTACCTGGGGTTTTGTGATATATATTTTTAGCTGAAGTGTTTGCTCCCCTGCCTCCTATATTTGTGTGTTTGAACACTGAGGAGAAAGGTAACTAAAATCCTTTCCCTTAACAGGTAAGTTTCCATGTGTAGATAGTTCTCAGTGTAAACATTCCGATTTATTATCTAAAGCAGTATTATCTTAGAAGGCTTGTAGCAAATGGCATTTTTGACATATGGGTACTTGTTAAAAGATGTGTTCTGTTCACTCTCCTGCAAGTGTGCACGTGCTCATCCATGATGTTCATCAGTTGAATATTTGAACCATGATAGATAGAAATGGCCAACTCTCTGTCTGTAAACATCACTTTTCCTTTAGTACACTTTTTTTTAAGAATTTGGTAGTGAATATGAAGTTGATAATGGGTGTTAGTATTATTTCAGAAGTCCTTTCAGTAAAAGCTTTAAAAATATTAATTATGTGTATATGTCTTCAAATTGCCTGTCCACCTATGGAGACCCCATGAATTTCCTAGAGTTTTCTCAGGCAAAGATTACTCAGAGGTGGTTTTGTCAGTTCCTTCCTCTGAAATATACTCTTAAGGCACCTTGTATTCATTACTAAAAGGGCTGACCCTGATTAGCTTCCAAGATCTGATGGGATCAGGTGCTTTTACAGTATTTTGTCCTCTAACATTAAATATAATGGTAATTAATGTTAGTGTTAAAACCCAGTGGAAATATTTGCTGTTGTGTGCTTTCAAGTCGTTTCCATCTTATGGCAACCCTAAGATAAAAAAAGGGAGGTTGGATGAGATTTGGTCAGGGGAGGTTTGCCATTGCCTTCACCTGAGGCTCAGACATTGTGACTTGCCCAAGGTCATCCAGTGGGTTTCATGTGAGCTGGGATTCGAACCTGGTCTCCAAAGTCATTTTCCAGCACTCAAGCCACTGTGTCACAGTGGAAACATACATAATACTAAATTTTTGGTTTCAAAGTAATCAGTGAGCATTTTATAGTTCTCTACAATATATATCGGGCCCTACAACTATTCTTGTTGTTTAAGGAAAAGGAATCTCTTAGGAATAAGCCTTTGTTTATAAACATTCATCTTATGTGTTTCTTTGACTTACCTGCTCACTTTATTCTGTCTTTGTGTAATTTTCTTTACCTGTCTTTTCCCTTCTTTTATTCTCTTCCCTGTGTTTACTGCAGGAGAACCAACGCATGCAGCAGAAAATAGAATCTGTAACCAAAGAGGTGTTTGACCTCCAGGAGACAGTTAATTGGAAAGATAAAAAAATTGGGGTATGAGATGAATTTTGGAGGTGAAAATAAGTTAGCATTAGCATTGGTTGTGGCCCCAGAGTTAAATTGAGTATGGCAGACAGAAATCTTAATATAATAATTAAAATTTCAGTTTGTCAATTCCTTGACATTTCCACCCACCCACCTACCCCCATCCAGTATTAGAGAGTGAGTAAGTATGCCATTCAGTATGAATCATGCATAAACATATTATAACCAAAAAAAGAATATATATGAGCATTTAAGTGAGACAGTTCCAGTAATACACACAGATACTAGCAATGGTATTTTGGATTTGATAGCCAGTTTTGTTAAATCACTTTTAAAGGAGAATGTCATTTTATCTATAGACTTGGGTACCACTCTGTTCAGAAGAGGCAAGTTATAGCTCATTAAAATCAATTGGAACAAATAGTTATCACTAATAATTATTGATATCAGTGAGGCTATGAACCTCTTTTACACATCAGTCCTGTGAAGAGGCAGCATTTGTTGGCTGCAGCAAAGCTCCTCAGTGCCACCTGTAACATCTGTGCATTAGTTTTTTGAGTGCATAGAGTTGCCCTGCAGATGTTACTGCCATCTTCTTCTTCATTGTATTGGCCATTCATTAGCTTTGACTGCTTTTAATGTGGATGTGATATAGCAGCATAGCTCCTTCCTACACACATTGCCCATTTACACACCTGTGAAGGGAGGGAGTGGTGACAGCCACTCTTAGTTTATAGTTTTTTGTGGGTTTTTCGGGCTGTGTGGCCATGTTCTAGAAGAGTTTCTTTCAGATGTTTCGCCAGACGACTTCACACTCTTAGTTTAGTTTCAGATTTTTGAGAATGGCACAGCTTGTTAACAGTATAGAATACAATACAGTATTTGCCATACAGCAGCTGGTGTTCATTAGTGGTCTTCCATCCAGGTACTAACCAGGGCTGACCCTGCTTATATTCCCAAATCAGATAGGATGTGGTACCTTTAGAGCATTTAGGCCCCGTAACGTAATGAATTAGGCCGATTCATTTAATGTTTGCCAGATATGTGGTAACTGAGAAATAATTGTGCCACAGAACTACTGTGGGAAACACAGGTCCTTGTAAATCTTCATTTTCATCTTTTAACCTCACTTTTTGTTCAGCTGGTTATCTTTCATTTGCAAGAAATCTTGCTTACCTATCACACATTCTTTCTTTGTGCTGTTTTCTTTATGGTACCTCCCTGTACCTCAAGGCTCTAGAGAGACAAAAAGAGTACTTTGACTGCATTAGGATTGAGCGAGATGAGCTCAGAGATGAGCTGGCTGACCTCAAGGAAACAATGAAGACAGGAGAGGTATGTTAGCTGTAGCAGCAAATAACAAATATAGGTTTGGGGCATGAAGCTCTAGATGATGTAGAGTGCAATATCATTACTTTGGCATACATCTTTTTACTAAAACATGAACCATAACAGGCGTGCTATTACTTTTTGTTGTGTCAGTTAAAGTAAAGATCTTATGTACTGTTAATCTTACTTTTTTCCAGAAACATGGATTAGTCATAATCCCAGATGGCACTCCAAATGGTGATGTCAACCATGAACCACTAGTTGGTGCAATAACAGTTGTTTCACAGGAGGCTGCCCAGGTCTTGGAATCAGCAGGGGAAGGACCATTAGGTAAAAACTCTTTTTTTAAATAGCATCACTGAATTTGAATTTTAGTGTGTATAGATAAAAATTAGTAATTTAAGGCCTGGCCCTGATAGGAACATCTTTACTTATTTTTGGATGGACCACAAAAATCCATTCTGTGTGACTAGTTGCAGCAGTCTCTGAATCTAGGCAGATATGTATCAGTGCACTGTAGGTTGATCTCATATATAAATTGAGGGCAGGTTTGGGAACAAAATTATGGATTTTGATATGACTTGTGAATCCGTTAAGTGTAAATCCTAGGCATATGTGACAAAGGACATAAAGGATGAAGCAAAGGAAATCAATGCCAAAGGACTTACAAAATTCCAGCAGGCATAACTGTGCTCACTCTAAGGCTAGATGGATGAGGAGGAAACTACAGTAAATCATGGCTATGGGATGTGTGTGTGAGGCAACCAGGCACAAGTAGGGCTAGGAAAACACACACACTTCAAAAAGGATGAAAAGACAAAGCATAGAAAATGGCGGCAACATTGGCAACAATTATAACTTAACTTTTTTTAAATAGAATTTTATTACTATAAGAGAAATATAAAGACATAAATACAAAACAACAACATAAAAACAAACATACATACATAACTTTCCATACATCCATTTAAAATGTCTAGCCTATTTATACATGCTAACATATATAATTTCCACACTTAATCCCATTCATTCTGACTTCTCAAGCTAACAGAACTCCTTGTTACCATTGAATATCTTTTTTCCCCCTTATTCCCAAGCTGTTCTTATTCCATCAATTATAATAACTAGTTTAATTCTACTAACTCCAAGGACTATCACATAGATAGAATCTAAATAATATATAAATATATATTGGGTTCAAATTATGTATAAATTTCAAAATTAAAATTGTACAATTGATATAACCTTTAACTTTAATGTGATAACTTTGCCTATTTTAACCAGGAAAAGCTGACAAACACAAAAATGTCTTACTCATATCCTTCAAAGCCCAGTTCCTCTCAGCATTCTTTTGAGGGGAAGCAATAAAGAGCTGCTACCACCAGCATTTTCCCACCCAGACATTCAAACAGGTCAGAAGCAGAGCCACAACAGAGAGAGTAGAGAGGGTCAGTGCTTCTTTTAGTGTCTCCTGGGACAGACTGCTGTCACCTTCTGTCACCGAGAGAAGGAAATGGTTCCTTTTTTTGATCAGAGTTCAAGTACAGGACTTACATTGACCTGTGAATAAATAAACCCAGGTTTTTTTGGGTCAGTTCTTTGATTAAAATTTCTAGACTCATACATGGGTATTTACAGTAAATATTCCAAAAAGAGTTTAAAATGTGTACACAAAGAGCAGCAACATATAGATAGCTGATGGTGGAAGTTCATTGAATATTATTACAGCATGGTGTGACAGTAATGTGCTGAAACAAGCCCTAGAAACAGTTCTATAAACAATAGAGGGATCTTTCCTTTTGCACTGTCTTTTAGTGCCCAATGTTGATTTTTGGAAGGTATTTTTTTTGCTGTATAAATAGTTGATTTTAATTTTCTAATTGATTTTTTTTTATAGATATTAGGCTAAGAAAACTTGCAGGAGAAAAGGAAGAGTTGTTGTCACAGGTAAACCTCATACCTCCCTGCCCAGGACAGTTTGTAAAGTGATGTTGAAGCCTATACTAGAGCTCCTAACAAACAAAAAACCTCTTTAGATTGGTTAAGTCATAAAACAGTACCAGGCCCAAGCATTAGCTGATCAACAATACTTGTCCCCACTGCTGTATTTAGTTGTTCAATGTTTCTTAGACCCCCAAAAGGAAGCTGTATGTTAAGGAACAGAAACTGAATAAAAAATGAACGATTATATGATATCTAGTACTAGGATTCTTTTGAATCAATATATGTCTAGTACTAGGATTCTCTTTTCCTGAAGATTCATTTAGATATGTGTAAATGTCCACAATATGTCTCTGTGTAGACATGCAAAACAGGTTTGGTTTTTCACATTTGCTTCACATGATGAGGTAGCTGGATAAGAGCTTGGAAAGTTGTTTTTATAAATAATTTGGTACTGTTACCTAGCATACTGTTTGACAAGTGATTTGTTATCATTACTTGTTGCACTATTAACAAGTCATTTGTTGAATTATTAGGGGTTTATCTTTAAAAAAACCCCTTAGGATTGATAAATAATGGTGTAATACTTGGAAATTCCTAACATGATGCCTCTAAAGTTGTTTTATAAAGTAAGGTTTAAAAGTAACAAGAAAACTTGGCTTGTTACATCACTAAAGTAATTGTTTCCATTTGTTATCCAAACCTTTAAATATAATTGTTATGTCCTCATCACCTTGAAAAGGGTGGGGGTAGACTTGTTACAGGTAATGATGTTGCTTTTATCTCTTTCCATTGAGGCTTTGGTGAAGGCCCACTATGCCCTAGGTCTTTTTCTTAGGCCTCATATGGGGATCAAATCCCTCACCCAAAAGGTATATTATACTAGTGATTTTTGCTTTCAACCAGTACCTTTGCTTTTCCCACACCCGGTGGAGTCTTTTTATCTTACAGTGTCATTCAATCTTGTCAACCTGAAATCATACACTGTTGCTGCTGGAAAGTTGTGATACTGATATGAAGTCGTAGGCTTTCATGGCTGGCATCCATAGTTTTTTGTGGGTTTTTCGAGCTGTGTGACCATGTTCTAGAAGAGTTTTTTTCTGACGTTTCTCCAGCATCTGTGGCTGGCATCTTCAGAGAATTTCTGAATCTTCTCTGAAGAAGCCAGCTACAGATGCTGGCGAAATGGCAGTAAGAAACTCTTCTAGAACATGGCCACACAGCCTGAAAAACCCACAAAAAACTATGTGATACTGATATTTTGTGTTTAAAGATTAACTCTACTATATTTGCGTACATATAACCAAGCCATCATTCTCGTAAAATAGCAGCAGTGTTCTGATAAATTCTGATCGGACAAATTCTGTTCACTCGTTTAAGGTCGAAAGTAGATACTATAGACTACAGTTGGTGATCGTAGCTGCATGATCATAAGAAGCAAGACTGTTTGTAAATGCCAAAATATCTATTCATTATTAATAGATGCAGTAGTGGACTGTTTATTTTAAATTGTTATATTTCAGATTAAAAAATTGAGATTCCAGTTGGAAGAGGAACGACAGAAATCCTCAAGAAATGATGGCACAAGTACTGATTTAACAGGATTAGAAAATGGTTCTGATTTACAGTTAATAGAAATGCAGAGTAGGTATACTTTCAGTCTGCAGTTACATTTGCAAAGTTTAAATTCTCCCTACTTTCAGAGGGTCAATTGTTGTGGAAAGGATTGTATCTATTTTGTATCTAATTTTGTGTGATGCAATAAGCAGTGCTTCTCCAGCTATTTGATGTGGGGAAGGGGCATTCAGTTTTTTAGTGTGCCAAGGGCTGGAACCATGCTTGTGTTCATTGGCTACAGTTGTTAATTTCTTTCCTGAGAACTTGCCAAGAACTGGCAGCCACTGACTCAGGGACCAGCACCACTCCAGGGACCACTGCTCTGAGTAGCACTGATTTCAAGCATTTTTCCCTCCTCTTTAGCCAAAAATACTTCTTGGGGGTTTACAGGCCAATTTTTTTAAAGAGTCTGCCTTCAGTCTCATAATTTGAAAACAAATATCTGCACCCTCCCAATAGCAAAAAGGGAGAGGGATGGAGAAGGAAGAATGACATTACAGAGAAACTTTGGTGCCTCATATTTATAGAGTGTTTATAATGATTGGCTAGGATGAAAACTGTTTAGGAAGAAGCGAAGCTGGTCTATGAAGAAGGTTGATGGGCTGCAGGGTCCCTGCCTCTCTTCTCTTTCTCCTTGTACTACTGACAAGTGGCAATAGAAGGAAACTATGGGCCTATGCAGACTTCCAGAAATAATCCAGCTTGAGACCATTTAATTGGCCTGACTCAATGCTAGGGAATCATGGGAACTGCAGTTTTTTCTGAGCCTTCTCTGTCAGAGAGCTTTGTGCCACAATAAACTACAGTTCCCATGATTCCCTAGCGATGATCCAGGACAAATAAAGTTGTCTCAAACAGGATTATTTCTAGCAGTCCGTACAGGCCCTATGATATCCGTAAAACTCATCTCTCTGCATAAGCTTTAAAAAATTGTTTCATTTAAACTTTGTGCAATGTAAATGAAAGAAATAACATTTGTTAATCATTTGACTAAACCATGTGACTAAAATTTTGATGACCAAATCATCACTATTAACATGAAAAGCTTATTATCCAGGGCTGATGTAGTTTGTGTGCCAGTGCATCCATTGGCTAAAACTCCTGAGCTCTTAATTCTTCAGCTTCTGAAGCCTTAAAAGAAATCAGCAATAAATACTGTTCTGTTCAGTGTGAGGAGGTAGCCAACAGTGACTTACCTTTATTGCCCAGGAAGCCTGGGATTATATGAACAACACTTTTTGTATCCAGTTGTGCCTACAGTTTTCTCTAGTACTTTTACCTGACATGCCCAGGACACAGTTCTGCTGTTCAGCTCCTTTCTTCTCTTGTTTAATTTTCTTAGCTTCTTACTGATTCATATTTTCTCTCCATGTATTCTCTGGGATAAATTCAGTCAGTGAGATTCCTCCCCCCCCCCCCCGGCCTCAATTTTCCAGAGGTTGTACTTTGTCTCAAGTTCACCCACTGAATGGAACTGGGGCATAGTCAACCAGAACCAGATTTAAAGAATGAAAACCTAGGTTGCGTGCTCCCTGCCTTTCTGGGCAATTGGAGGCTTTAACCCATTCTTGGATGCCTACATCAGAAATATTGATGGCACTTGTCCAGTGTTTCATTCTTCCTTTAGAAGGGCCAGTTTCCATGCTAGATACTTTCCCTCCCTCAAGTAAAAGGATTTTACAATTTCCTTGTGTTTGTTTGTTTGTTCTAGTAGAAGGGGGTGCTGGTATAGTCTTCAGTGACATACTCGTTCCGTTGATAACGCTTAATTTTTTACTTTGCTTTTTTGCGTCTAGGAGATGCCAACAGACAAATTAGTGAATTCAAATTTAAACTTTCAAAAGCTGAACAAGATATTACTACTCTGGAACAAAATGTAGGTATCTTTTAAGATTCTGGTGTATATCAATACCACCCTGGTTTTGCCATGGAGTTTCTTGGAAACTCTGTCAAAACCAGGGGTATTTTACTCTGGGGTCAGGCCAGATCCTCCGTATCTGCATGTGATCTTTCAGGATCAGGCCCATTGTCTGATCTAGACAATGCGAGACTAGGAGGAGTCCAGGCCTTTTGGCCCATGCAGACAACCCCATAGAAACAGTGCATGTGAAAAGTGACTATGAGATGAAGACTTACTCCCATTTCTCTTGGAGGTCTCTGCGGGGGGACCAGTACTGGGGTCTGCTGCCAGCTCTGAGCAGCTGCTTGGAGCATATGTCAGAGTCTCACAATGGCTTCCAACCAGTACTAGTCTTTGCATGACATTTGGAATGAAGTCTTGCTCTTGATCTCCTCCAAGTCTCACTAGTTTTGTGAGATTTCAGGGGGTATTTAGGCCAGCTCGCTGGAACTGTATTCATCACATGCTGCTTTGTCACAACTGCTAGGTAGTTATCGAAAGGAAGAGGGGACATCAGGCATGATATAAAGTGGAGAGTGGGGGACCAGCAATTGAGGCAGATGTAGGACACCCCTCCATGTTTCTGGTCAGGCTAAATAACAGATTGGATAGGGTACAACCCCAACTCAAGGATTTAATAGACAGGAGTGGAAGGAAGTGCTATTCAACAGTTGAGTAAGTATGGAAACTTCGAGTCCCATTTCCTCTCAATTTGAATGTCCGTACAACTTGTCATAAGTGATGATTTATCTTAAATAGTTATCGATTTATGAGTGATTTATGACATTTGTGTTATGCAATATAGTTGTGTCCAGCCCCCATTATGCCAACATAGTGTTGACTTTTACAGTGACAATGGTCCTCTTGATATACATTTCTTTTTGACTTAAGGCATTATACTACCTCAGCACATATTTTAACTGAAATCTCTGCCTGGTGGATTGGTTGATTGTGAGGACTTGAAGTAATAGTTTCCAGTTTCTTCATTTAGTGTTGAGATAACTTTACAGATAAGATAGATCCTACTTTCATATGGGAAGAAGAGTGCATCACTGCTTTAAATTGGTCTTCTAGGTGGTACGACTTGAAGGTCAGGTGGTAAGATACAAAACTGCTGCAGAGAATGCAGAAAAAGTAGAAGATGAACTCAAAGCAGAAAAGAGAAAACTTCAGCGAGAGGTAAAATGTGAATAAATTTAAAGAATGTAAATGTTAATGACCACTTTGCTATAAAGCCAGGTTAGGGTTTTGTATGGCATGTCTCTGGCATCTGTAACTTGGAAACATAAAGACTCCCAGCTTTTGATTTGGACTGGATGTTTGGTTTTGTGGTAAGTCCAGCTTTTAACATATTGGTTTGGTAGTCCATCCAGAAACTTTGGCAAGGGGGCAGGGAGAGGATGTGCCCGGTGTTTGTAGCCCCCTCCCATTTAGCTTCTGAGAGCATATTTTAGGAAAAGCAATTCAGGAGAGATGTAGTGAGGTAATTAAGCAGTACAGAAATCGGGACAATTCTGCATTCATCTATCTTTGTCTTTGCTGTTTGAAAAGCAGAATTCCTCCCCTTCTGCATAATTGTTGCAAATCTAGGTCTGAACATATATTGTATTTGTCCTGCATTATCTAATATAGTCAACGTGGCAGGGCTGAAATGTCTTGGAATTCTATTTGTGGATAGGGGTCATTTTAGAACAACAGTTAAACATCTGGACTATGTTTAGGTATACATGTTTTAATCTAAACAAAGGCTGTAGTACATTTTGTTTTTCTTTCATGCTGTGTTTAGAAGTTGCATTGGTTTGTTTAAAATTTCACTATGAAATTCTCACAAAGCTATCCATTGTATTTAGCATGTGTTTTGTCTCTTCTTTTTTTAGTTAAGAACAGCATTGGACAGGATAGAAGAGATGGAGATGACCAATAGCCACTTAGTGAAACGGCTGGAGAAAATGAAGGCAAACCGAACTGCACTTCTATCTCAACAGTAGCAAGGAAACCTTAAACATTATGCACTGCTCCTTGAAATAACTTTCCCCAGCTTGTTTTAATACAGACTTCATTTGGCACAAACTTTGAACACGGAGCTGTTCAGTGGATTTTAGTTCCATAATTAAGTGGAAAATATTTTGTAACTTGAGCAAATGAAAAAAAATAGCTTGAATCTTTATGCAAATGATGAGTTTTAGCAGCTTAAATCTAGAGTCTGCTGGAGCCCAATGCTGTATGATTGACTTACTGCTATAAACTATTTTCACAGTTGTGAAATTTAGTTTCTTCACTGAACTATTTTCAACTGCTTTAATAATGCTTGGTGCTTGGAGATGACTGCATGAATTCAAGAGGATGCTGCATTACAAACTAACCAATTATGTGCTGAAGACATCACATGGCACAAGTGCCTTCTATCTAGTGCAATGTAGACTTCAATGATTAGTTTAAAATAACCTTTGGAATCAGATAACATTTATTTTAAAATACATTTGGGGTTGTGTTTGCTAAACTTTATACATTTTTGATGGAAAACACTTTTGTAAAATATTTAAATTTATATAAAATAGAAATGACTGTATAAAATTTGCTTTATTGCATGGGTGACACACACCTGAGTTTTAGACTTTGAAAAGTACTATCCCCAGCTACTCTTAGTGTAAGAGTAGTATGTATAAGATGTTTTGTTGTATAGTGCAAAACTTGGTGTGTCAGGTGCTTAAGTATGGAGTGAAACATGGGTGGGTGGGAGAGATGTGGCAAAAAAATCTATTAAACCGACACTTTACTTGGTATTGATTGTGTCTGTGTATGCTTCCTACCTTGCTATTCTCTGCCGTTAAATACTGATGGAAACATAATAGTGACATATCTCATGTAACTCAAGTATGTGTGGATATGTCCATTCCTCCAAAGGGATCTTGCAGCATCTTTGAGACTTAACTGAAAAAGGTGGTTGCATGAGCTTTTGTAGACTTGACCCTACTTCCTCACATTCATCTGAGGAAGTAGGCACAAGTTTACAACAGTTCATGCTACCGACTTCTTTCAGTTATAGTTGGCCCTTCACATTTGCAGCTTTGATTATTCAGAGATTTGATTAAGAAGTTCTTTCTAGGAATCTCTAGGTCCTAGAAGCTAGGGATTCCTAAAGAAAACACTTCTCTGAGCATCTGTAGGTCATCCAGTGGGATTCTAGTCAGCTTCTGCCAGATGTTACATAGAGTGGCACTGGAAGATCTAGAAACTCCTAGAGATGTGTTCTCTCAGGTAAAGAAAAAGTTATTTACAGTTCTTCCAATTTCACAGGAGTCCTGTGTCCCTAACCCCAGTGAATGTGGAGGGCCCACTGTAG
Source organism: Phrynosoma platyrhinos (assembly GCA_020142125.1). Classification (NCBI taxonomy): domain Eukaryota; kingdom Metazoa; phylum Chordata; class Lepidosauria; order Squamata; family Phrynosomatidae; genus Phrynosoma; species Phrynosoma platyrhinos. The sequence continues at coordinate 65,664,070 of CM034710.1, forward strand.
TATCAAAGAAGTTACAAGATACCTCTGCATACTGATTTTCCAGAGGAACACAGCTATGTCTTTGAATGTCTTTCCAATGCACAATTCAAACATACCATCCTAAGGCTGTATGGCAGCTGTCTGATTCCAGGGTGTACTGCCAAGGCCATTTATGAGTGTGTATGTGTGGCGGGGGGGGGGGGG
>CM034710.1:65668023-65680541 GCA_020142125.1 Phrynosoma platyrhinos
TTTGGGGAAGAAAAAATGCGTCTTATATGCCAAAAAATACGGTATTTAGTATGCAGGTTTTTAGTCTGTTTGTTCTTTTCAAAATTACTTTTGTAATGATTTATTATTTCAACTTCTAACAGACTGATCCCCTCCTAACCCCCATAATTTCTATATTCCACACATAACTGTTTGGAAGAATGATCATATAAGAATCTCAGAGAACATGATAGCAATGACAGGATCAGCACTATCTCTGTGATATAAACAAATGCAATGCCTTCTAGCATATTTCCCCCATCATACTCAAGGACATGGTATGATACATTAGTGTTATCTTAGGGACCCAGTGGCATTAGTCTTTGTGAACCCTGATTCAAGAATCTTTGCCTCATTATGACACTGCATTTATGACCAAAATCCACCATGAATGTTAACAGGTTGTGACTACTGAAACATTTAAACACTCTCATTCTAGGTGAACCACAAAAATTTACATTACTAGTGTTGACAGAATCTAACATGAGATGAAATGTACATGTTAAAATTCTACTACAGGTGTCCCTCCCTGTTTGTGGACTTGGGGTCTGCGGTCTCGCTCTTCATAGACAGCGAGTGGGGAGGGAACAAAATGGTGCACACGCCTATCCACTGAAATCAGTGGGACTCCAATATTGGCGATTTTTTTCGATTCGTTGGGTGTGTGTGTGTGTTCCAGAACGGATCCCCTGCGAATCAGAAGGGACGACTGTGTTTAAGGCATATTCTTGACGATGATGAGAAAAAGATACGTACAATTAGAAAGTACCATGCATGATATAGTATAGCATAGAGCTCCTGCTGAGCTTGTCATTGTCACCACTGGAATTCTTGCTTGATCATTAAGGCTGTACATGTTACTATTTGGAAATGGACATTTGATGCATTTTGTGAAGCTGAACACCATTTGTTATCCATGAGGTGTTACCTCTATCTCATTATGTGTGAAATAAAAGCATTTCCCTTGTCTCAGTCTGAATATAGTATTACAAAAATGTAGTTTGATACCGTAGGCTAAAGAGAATGTTTTTGCAAATTACTATTTATGAAGAAAAAGCCAATGAAGAAACAATACCTGATGTGTAGTAAGATCAGAGTCTTCCATTATATACTGTTTTCTAATGGAGTAGAACATGGCGCACTCTTTACTAAGACTTTCAAAACATTCTTTCTCTTCATCCCAGTTAACCTGTTAAAAAAATTAAAATATTCTGCTCTAGGCTTCCCATAAGGTTTTTAAACTAAGCAATGCAAGCGAAAAAGTACTTAATATCAAGTACAACCTGCCAGGTTTAAAATATTGAGCCACTTCCCTTTTAGAGCTAAATCCACAAATATCGTATCAAACCAATACAAATTCTGTATGCATTTTGATGTTTAAACGTTTTAAAAACTAGTATGATAACATTTATGTATAGTCAATTATCTGTTGTAAGTAGATTACACCTATAGAGTTCTAGAAACTTTAAGAGGGTGTGAAATACATAACTTACATAACTCAGAAGTCTAAATCCTAAATAGTATAGCTTAGTCTTATGCTGATTTTTCTCAAATAACTGAACTAACATATCTACATTGGGTTATAGTCAATGGTAGTGCAGTGCAATGGGTTCAGCAACTATAGAGGGTTCAGGAGCCAATATTCTGCCTTTGAAACCCACCAGGGGCCACACAGATTATTTTGAAAGATTGGCATTCTTTGAAATAGTGTGAGTGTGAGCTGCAACCTATTTGAAAAAAATGAATAGCCACTCAATCGTCCAAGAGGCAGGTTTTTCCCAGAAAAGGGAAGGATCAAGGACCAAAAACAAACAAACAAACCTTGAGGGACGTACATATGTCTCTAGGGCTGCATTCTGCATACCCTCACCCTAGTGCAAAAATACTGCATCAAAAGCAGTATTTTCATGCCTGTATAACTGCCAAAACCTCACCATACCATACCATGCTAGTTGTGCTGCATTGGAAGCAGGACACCAATTCTTGGAATTTTTCAAATAGCATATCACCCAATTGCACAGGAAACCTATAACAAATTCTATAGGGAAGCTTCTAAAATGAAAATTTCATCTGAACAATGGCATCTCACTTGTACCATATTTTAAGTCTTAAACCTATGGCCTTTACTTGTTAGATACCAGCTTCTCTCAACCACATTATGAGATGGAAGTCTTGCACCACATTCTTGGTACCTGATACATGTGTAAATGCATATAAACTCATGGTATGTTGGTCAGATTCTATATGTTAAGTGTTTCCAAATGTTACAAACTAGGAACAGTCCCTGGAATAAGAAGGTTTTGGAAGCTCTTGTGCAGCTGTAATGTTTGCTCCAGTGGGAGAAGTTCATCAGTGAAGGCATTACTGGTACTTACTATGAAGGGGAGGGCTGAAGAGAGCATCTGATAGAATGGGTTGTGTCCAATTGATTGGTCAGAAGAGGCAAAAATTATAGGGAACTGATCTAAAAGAAAAAAATAACCTCCTTCCTCTAGTTTTTCCCTCAGTTCCAACTGTTGCTAAGCCTAGAACAGGGGTCGGCAACCTATGGTCCGGTCCACCGAGGTCTTGGGACCAGCCCGTGGATGGTCTTGTCGGCGCCGTGCACACGCTGCCGTGCCGCATGTGAGCACAGGCGCGATTTTGGATGCCAAAATGGTGCCTGCGCTTGCGCACACATGCACACAATGGTGGGCACCATTTTGGAATGCCCAATGGCGCTGGTGTCGTGTACATGCGCACAGCGCCGTTGGGCGTTCCAAAATGGCGCCCCCCACGCACGTACGCATGCGCACTATGGTGGGCGTCGTGCGCATGCACACTCATGGGGGCAAGCGCGCACACACCGGCCCCCCACCATTTCTTCCCCCAGCCCCGGGCAAAAAAAAGTTGCCGACCCCTGGCCTAGAAGATAACTCAAGGCGCAAACAGCTACCTAATTGGAAGAATAGATAGGAGAGAAGACCTAGCTGACAAAAAACTGTACTTACATTTCCAATGCATAAAAACATAGTAAGCCTGCCCACCCCAAATACAAGCTTGCAGTCCGTAGATTTGACCATTCACAGATGGTCCCACCACATTGTCCCCAATGGTGCAGACATGGCATGCCACCATTAATATCCACTTGAAGTCCTGCGGTTTTTGGCATCTGCCAGGGGTGGTGGTGGTATTCTCAGAATGAAACCCCTGCAGATATGAAGGGCCAATTGTACACTCATTTTTGTTTCTCTGTCACCTTAGGGTAGGGCATATATCCCTCTTTGTATGTATCTTCAAGAGGTCCTCAAGAGGCTTCCAAATCTCTGTAAGGCGAATCTCTGTAAGGCGAAATCTAATTAGGAGGCAAGCTGCTGCTGGTGTAAAAAGTGCTCTTAGGCCTCTTGACCTAAGCCGTACATCATACATGAAAACTATGCAGGCCTTGATCCATCTAGCTATGGCGGGTTTCAAGACTTTTCTAGCAAGGAAAGTCAGCTGAAAGAAGTCAAACAAAGAATCTGAGTACCTGATCTTCTTTACTATGCAGACACCTTCAAAAATTTAAAATGTGCCAGTTTTTTATTTTCAGAGGAGTGTGAGGGATACAAAAGATACAAAGACCTATGGAATCTTTTGTTAACCTTTAGACAGACTTAGCAATACAAAGTGGGAAGACATGGGAAAGGGCCTTCTTGGCTGTTGTGCCCTGATTGTGGAATGTCTTCCTCTTGGAGGTCTGACTAGTGCCAACATTGCTTTTTTTCCAGTGCCAAGATAAAACTTTGCTTTTTATGAAATCCTTTAGGAACTAATTTCAAAATATACATATACGTGGTTTTAAAATTGCTGCAGCTTTTAAAACAGTTTTAACTGTTGCATGTTTAATATGTTTCTATCTTTGTTTGTATGCCACCTTTCTCCCAGAGTGGGACTCAAGGTGGCCCCCAGATAGAATCACTTTTAAAGGCTTTCACAATAAAATTTAAGAACAAATAAAATTACCACATAAAACAGTATAAAATCATTTAAAAGACATACAAAGTTTTTAAAAAAACATAAAATATCCCATTAAGAAACTCTGCTGCTTACACATTAAAATCCTCTTTAAACAGGAAGGTCTTTGCTTCCTGGCAAAAAGAAAGCAGTTGAGGGGGCCAGCCTAGCTTCCTGTGGAAGGGTATTCCAGAGGGTGAGAGTAGCCACTGAGAAGGCTCTCTCTTGTGTCCTCACCCAGTGAGTCTGTGATGGTGACAGGACCACGTGAAAGCGTTCCCCTGAAGATCTTAGAACACCATATATATAAATTATTTAATTTAATTTCATTCTTAAAGAGAGAGAGAGAGAGAGGTCATGATTAGCACTTCGAAATTAGCTTTATTCTGGGCAAGTTTAAAATTATTTATATTGTATGCTACCTTGCGAAACCATGATAAACGACAGGCTAGAAGGGCTTTAACAAATAAATACATACACAACCCACTCTCTTGGATACCTCTTGAGGTCCTCCCAGAGAACTGTCACTTAAAATTTTAGGAAAGATTTAATTTGGTAACACTCAATGAAGAAGTTTTCTTGCAGATTTTTAAATGCACCACTTTTTTTTATTGCAGAACAGCATTTTCATAATGCTTGAAATGCAGGTCTCACTTCAACATTGTCTATGCAGTTTATCCCTGGATTAATTAATTAATTAATTAATTATAGAGATTAATGAGGTTACATGGAGATGCTGTAATGCAACGGACAGAAGCACACAGCAAAAAATGAGTAGTTCCTCTTCTGATATTTATACAGACAAACTGCAACTGCAATGCTGTGGATCTAACCCAATTGTATAGAAGATTTTGGTAATGAATTCAATTTTCAAGGAACTCAGCTTTCAGGTTTTTGAAAAGTAACAGACACATATTCAAGAGATATGCTTGAGTAGGAAGGCAATCTCCAGCATCTCAGATGCTGAATGGGTGGTTGCAACAAGGGCTTCCAAATCCTGCAGTGCTGCTATTTTTTTCCATTCAGCTGACAAAATCAGATAAATGATCCAAGCTTGCATCAGTTAGATGTGAGAGTGCTTAATTACTCTAAACAGTCTGTACAGCCATTCATTTTTTTCATCTTCTATTCTCAGAGCGAACAGTGCAAGCCACAAAGAATAAGACTGATCACATTTATTTCTTGTGCAAATATCACTAGCAAATTGTAATTCAACATTAACATACCTCTGTGGCCAAACGAAGGACAAACATAGGTAGGCCTTCCAATGGAGGAACATAATTATCAATCAAAAGTGGCAATCCTGTTAGATTCCCTTCCTGGAAACAAAAGTTTTTCATCATTATATTTATTCTTCCACCTGCAACAGAGCTAATAAATACAAAGCAGACAGGCTAGAGAATTTGCAAAATGAACCTGGTGCCTCCTGATCACAGGGTCGAATCTTATTTTCACCTTTTGCTGAAGTATAAGTTTTTAAACAGCATTATAATTTTTTAAAGAACCAGCTCTATTCAAAAGCTACAGTAAGATAACATGTTTAGCAGAGTCAACTAAAATATCAGTAAGTGGTGAACAAGCTTTTGACTTTTCACTAGCTGGCGCCTATTTTGTTTTCTTAACAAAAGTATTACTGTACTATGGTTCCTGGATTTTTCCCTACTGAACCAAAATGCATATCTATTATTTCTGGTTTTGTATTATTTCTGTGAATGCCTATGCACTAAATCAGGGGTAGGCAACCTTTTTGAGCCAGGGGCCGGGTTGCTGTCCCTCAGACAATTGGGGGGCCGAAGCACCAAAAATAAATAAATAAATAAATATAAAAATAAATTTTTAAAAAATTAAAAAATTTAAAATATATGCATGCACACTCTCTCAGCCCCAGAAAAGCCATGGTAAAACCCCTGTGGAGATTTTGCCAAGAAAACTCCAAGAACAAGTAATAACAACAATAATCAATATCATCATGGCGGGCGGCGGCGGCAGCGGCGGCAGGACCGGCCTGGGGCTGGTCCAAAGGCCTCGGGAGGCTGCATCCGGCCCCCGGGCCTTAGGTTGCCTACCCCTGCACTAAATAATTTATGCTTAGAATTCTAGAAGAGAAAAAAACCCATTTGTAGCTTTTTATTCTTATTTAATTGCTTGTAAAATCTTGCCTATTTTTTTCTTTCTTTTATCCAACTTACTGCTTTTCACTCTTCTCTCAACAAATGGAAAATGTACTATACAGTAGGTAAAGGTTTTTAAGAAGAACATCTTTAGGAAAACTGTGTACACACCCCATCAATTTCAAGGGAGAAATAATCTTTCAGCATTTCATTTTTCTTTGTTAGAAAGTCAACAATGTATTCAGCAAGGCCTTCCTTTGGACCATCGTCTTCTGTCCAGCCACTTTCAACATTCTCCAAGGCTAGCATGGCTAGATCATAGAGAGGAGCTGGTTCCTAGATTTACCAGAAAAACAACAACATTATCATTACTTACTGTTCATATATGCTTTAGAATGTTTGCAGTCTTTCGAATTGTTTCCTCCATCTTAGATAGATTTTTTTTTGCCAGGGTGCCATTTGCCATTTTCTTTTTTTAAACTATGCTGTATGTTAGGTCATTCTGATAAAACATCCTTCAGCTGTACTGATAAAATGTCAAGGTAATTAAAACATTTTTATATATGGAAAGAAAGCCCATTGGCTAAATAGAAGTTATTTTATTGCTCCATCTGACATTTAAAACCAACAGTAGCTAAAATTCATTGGCATAAAAGGAGGTCTACATTACTGGCACACAAAAGGAAACAGAAACATTTATTTTGTAACCAAACTACCTAGTAACTACAACAAACTCCACTGTGCAAACAAGAACCAGATTCAGACAGGAAAATAACCAAAACAAAAATATGCTTGAAAGTTAGAATTTCAAGTAGTCACTTTCATAGGTTTTTCTAGTGGTACAAAACAAGAATGCCCCATGGTCTAAAAGTACTGAGAAAACTACTGTTCATTAATTATTAAAATATCCAACTTAGAACCCCCCCCCCAAAGTATACTTACTGATAATCTTAAAACTCCAAAGTTTCCAAAGTCATAAATAAGGATCTGGTAGAACATTTCTTGACTTGAGAAAGAATGAAAAATAAATTTGTTTTGTCATTCTCTACCATATATCTGACATCTATAAGTCTTACTATAGAGTTAAAATGGTTATCTTTATTACTTCTCACCATGAATATGAAGTAGGAGTACAGCAATTATGAAATATTTAGTCTAGTTAAACCTGTTTGAGGAAGTTGGTAAACTTCCCAGCCCTTAAAATCATGTATGCAGTGTTAATTTGTAGGAAGAAGCACATAATTGACTATGTTCCTTGTACGCTATAGAGACATGATAAACATTAATAAATCAAGAATGGATGGGATTTTAAAAAAATAAAATATCTATCACCAATCATGAAGGCAAATATGATTATAGTACAAGTCAGAAAAGTTTCCTTGGTCCAAAACACATTGGAGAAATAATCCAGTTTGAGACAGCTTTAACTGTCCTGGCTCAGTGCTAGAGAATCCTGGGAATTGTAGTTTATTGTGGCACCAGAGCTTTCTAAAAGAAAAGGCTAAATGTCTCACAAAACTAGTTCCAGAATTCCCTATCACTGAGCCAAGGCAGTTAAAGTGGTCTCAAACTGGATAATATTTGTAGTGTGTTTTGGACCTAGCTTAACCAACCTAAACACCATCACTGCCTTCTATCTATCCTTAGTAATTTAGGAAAAGTTTCCATTTGAATTAGCTGTTTATTCTTCTGTCTCTTTAGTTCTTCTCAGTCTGTGTACTAGTTGTCCTTCCTTCATACACAGCTGACAGTATGTACAAGTGAGCCTTATGTTTCCTCTGTTTTGGGTAGCAGTTTAATCAAGCGATTAAAAACTATGCTACAACACACAACTCTGGAAAAATTTATCTTTTCTGATTTTTACCTCTACCACAAGCTATTAAATCAGATGCATTTTGTTTTATCCAAAATAACAAACTCATTACCTGAGTTTTGTGGTATTGAGAAGGTATAATTTTGTCTGATACTGTATCAATGCCCACTGAGGGTTAACACAGCCAACAAACGAATGCTCACGCAGCATTTCCTGAAGACCTGAAATAACAAAAATCACTTATATTCAGTACAAATATATAGAATCAATTATCCCCCCCCAAGAAGCCCAAAGTCTGGATCACCAAATCACAATTTATTTAAATTTCAGCTTTTGTTCCATTTCATACATGCAGTTTTAGCCAAATCTTGCCATTCATTCTCTAAAGAAAATATACATTTGGAAGAAGTTAAATGCTGTTCACACTGTCCTTAAACCTGTAGGTTCTTTATTTCTATGAAACTCTTGAAAAAATGTTTTTTAAAGAAGTCCCATGCACTGCTGGCCTGTGCTAATTTTCAAGGGTTTCAAGTATGAGCCACAAGATTTTTACAATACATACTTTATTTTTAACAGAACACAAAAAAATTACCAAGTTTTTTTTTTAAATCAAGCCAGTATAGCATTAATTATTAAAATGGTAGTGCCTGGTATCATACTTGCTACTCTGCACACAGATCTCAAGAAATACCATTCCATAAACAAGTTCAACAAATGTAACTGGGTCTGAAGTAGTTTCAACACTGTTTATTATTATTTAACTCCAGTTTAACCATTTGTATTTCCAGCTGGCCCTATCAAATTCTGCAATAAAAGATTTGGTAATTCATCTTCAACTATCTAAAACCATATATACCCATTACATGATTTTGATTCCACTTAGTCAGATTAGTTATTAGGTATATATGGTTTTTAAGTGTCATTTAACCATACTTAAAAACTCAGCTGAAGTCAATAGCACTTTTATTGAGATCTGTTCAGAAATTGGGTGCCAGTCTGTTTTTCCACACTTAACTGTCAGAACAAAACTAGCCAAGCACTGTTGGCTCAAAATGCAAAACATATAACTGAGAACAATGGCTCTCTAACACTTCCACATTTTAATGTAGCTGTAGCAAGCAAATGAATACCAGTTAGACTTCAGCTAATTCTTATTTCACAAGAATTTTTGCTCTGAAATATATATATAGATATATACTAGCTGAGTGCAAGCCACTCACATGAAAAATGTGTAAGCTTCAAAATATGTATTTACTGAACCTGAAAGCAGAATTCTATTTGATGCTACTAAACTGCTTACACAAGTGCTCTTAAAGTTCCTACATTTGTAGCCAAAACACATAAATAAAGCTTTGCATCTCCAGGCTGATGTTTTGCAAGTCATTAGACTTGAATGCAAGCTAGTGCTTTATGAAATACTCAGAAGAATAAAAATAGCAACATATTGCTGAGTCTAAGATCCTCTAAAGATTCTAGTAAACGAGTTTTCCCCTTGATGAGGTATACCTTAAATTTCATAACATCTAAGGGACTAAACTTTGCTATCACATATATTGTCATGCCTAACTTTGATTGGACTTCCTTCCGAAAACTTCAAAAAACTGAAACTGAGCATAACAAGCAATCTTAACTCAATGCTATGAGCCAATTTATACTTTATTTAAAAGTATAAAATATATAAGTTTGACCACAACAAATCAATCCTCTCTTAGTAGATGATAAACTTATCTTCAAGAGTCTGAGAAAGCACAAGAACCACATGGACAGATAAATAGTAAGCTTACTTGCATGGGCCTGGTTACTAATTTCCTCTTGAAGGGTCAGTACACTGGTTAAGTTAATAATTCTCCTTCTCGGCGTGCAAGCAGCAGTCATTTCCTGCCTCAGATCTTTCTCCATTTCCATATCATCATCTGTCCGCTGTCTCTTTCTGTAGCACAGAAGAGAAGGTGAAAATACTGTATTCTGTTCCACTAGACTTGTATATAACTCAAAGTAGAGAGCTTTAATGAACTATAAATGATGAAGCACTAAAATACACTTCATTTGCAAAGTGAAAGCTACATTTTAAAGATTTTCTGCCCTTAGGCTATATGTGCTCATGCAAATTGGCAGTTTGGAGTGGCTTCTGGCCTGATCAGCATGGGACCGCAGCAACCACAAAGGCCCAGTCCCAATCCAGGCCAGCACTGCAGTCTCCAACCCAGCTATGGGCAGGGGCAGCTTATTGCTGCTTCTTTTTATGCCGGAAGATTGAGCGCTTTTTGCACACTCCTCACACGACATCCAGCCACTTTCAGGGCGTGTGTCATGTGCATACCCTGCCCCTAAAGGGGGTGGAAGCTGCTTTTTCCTGCCCATCTGTTTTGGGCCTATGTCACTAAAGTCTTTGTGGGTTTTTCGGGTTGTGTGGCCATGTTCTAGAAGAGTTTCTTTCTGACGGTTCCCCAGCATCTGTGGCTGGCGAAACATCAGAAAGAAACTCTCCTAGAACATGGCCACACAGCCCGAAAAACCCACAAAAACTATAGATGCCGGCCATGAAAGCCTACGACTTCTCACTAAAGTCTGTTCCCGAAGTAAGTGTTCTAGATTCGGCCTTGGATAGTCAGGTGTTAACAGTAGCTACAAGTACTACAAGGACATTGCTTACACGTCTCCCCTTGTTGCTACTGTCTGTTGCCCCAAGTTGGTTTTATATACGTATTTTATGTGTCATTTTAACTTTGCATTAGTTTAATTTAATTTTAAGGGGTGGGAGGGTTAGAGATTGGTTGATGGAATGTTTTACTTTGTTTCAGTTTTAATTTGTTGTACGCCACCCCGGTTGCTGAAGCAAAGGGGCGGGTTAGAAATAAAATGTATTATTATTATTATTATTATTATTATTATTAAGTACCTTTGGCCAGCTAAGGTTAGTCATGCTGTTGGCTCTATATATGCCCACAGTAATAAATGCCTTAGCTGCATCACATCTGGACTATGTATTATATGGGATTGCCTTTGAAAAATGCTTAGGAATTCCAAAAAATATTGTGTGTATGTGTGAAGCTATATATTGGGAGCATATTAGTCTCTTGATTAAACGCCTACACTGGCTTCTAAATTTGTTCTTGGGCTCAAATGAAAGTCTTGTTTATGATGTTAAAAGAACAGAAATGAAGGACTGCCGTATTTTCCGGCATATAAGACGACTGGGCGTATAAGACGACCCCCCACTTTTCCAGTTAAAATATAGAGTTTGGGAAGAGTATGACTTCCAAAACTGTTGTTGTTGTTGCTGTGCACCTTCAAGTCATTTCCAACTGATGATGATACTAAGGCAAACCTATCATGAACCTCCTTATACCCGGTGTACAAGACGACCCCCCCACTTTAACCCCAGATTTTGCAGGTTAAAAAGTAGTCTTATACGCCAGAAAATAAGGTACCTAATTAAGGTTGTAGAAAGGTTATTTTCCTCTTCTGAACTGTAGGCATTACCTGTTTCTTTTCCTTGCCTTCAATCAGAACTTTTTATAATGCTTGCTCTCCAAACAACAAGTTATCCTTGAAAAGGCACATATGCCAAATTGTTTCTCAATTTCTGGCTTGCGTCCCAATGATGTAACCATAATGATTACCTTGCTACTGGTAAAGCATTAATATTTCTTGCTGCAAATGCAGTGGCATCATGCCCTGCCTTTGCAACATCTCAAAACCTTTTGCACTCAAGCTTTATACAAACCATGAAGACTTGCATCTTGTGTCTCTAAAATATTTTGTACCCACAAAACTGCTGCCTTTGCAAACATAGAGGTGGCCACTGGAGCCCTTATAACCATAGCAGACACCTCATGTGTCCTTTTTAAAGGAACTTCTGCTTTTCATCAACCTCTCATAAGGCTGTTACCCTCTTTTGGGACAAGTACTCCCAAATAAGGGCACCTACTGGGCCATCAACCAAGGGGAAGTTTAAAAACTCCACCTCTTTCTTTACAAATGAGTATCGCTTCTGACTATAACTCAAAAATCTCTTTGTATTCAAAGATGCGTTCCATTCTGATTCTACTAGCTCTTTGAACATTGGCTTTGGCTGATGGTTGTCTCCTCATTACTACCTTATTGTCTTTAGAAGCAGCATAATCATCTTTTGAATTTTGGTAACCATTTTCAAAACTAGTTTTTAAAACTGCAAGATAAGGCCTCTGGATGCCTCACTCTGAAATAACCTATCGGGTGACACTTGCTTATCTTCCTCATCATCCAAAGAATAGTCATCATCATTATCTACCTCCACTATATCTCCTCTTCATGATCTATTTCTGCATTTTGATTGTGCTTTGATTTCTTTAGACACTTTAGGTTTTAAAACTTATGCTATCACAGGACGTTATCACACGGGGGCAAATCTGCTGGTTAATCTACACAAAATCCAAACAGAAATTGGATTAGTGCCCCGTGTTTTCACACGACGTCGCACAGAAACTGGACAGAAAGTGGACAGAAACTGGTGTTAACAGAGATCTTTTGAAATTCAGTTCTTTGGAGGAAATGCAAATGTGCCATGAAGATAATCGCGCATTTACCGTAATGTGATAACCAAATGCACATTTGGAAGG
>CM034710.1:65737474-65777897 GCA_020142125.1 Phrynosoma platyrhinos
GGTCTCTTCCAACTCTATGATTCTGTGATTCTATGATTCTATGAAATTTGCACTTGTTTGTTGAGATATTGGGAAACTCCATATTTTGGCATTTGCATGATCCGAAACAGCTGCCAGTCACAACAGTTGAGAGGTTTTGGACATGAAGTGCAGCTATGTTTAGAAAATTATCAGGCAAGAATTGTGTTGGTATCCTTGTTGTTAACTTGTTAGCTGCCATTGCATCAGTCTTAGCTCATTGTAGGAGAGATTCTTCCTAATTAACCAAAGGCATTCTCGTTCCCCCATGCAAACATGTTGGAGCCGTTTGCCTAACGGATTAAGCGGAGGAATCCCTACCTGCCAGACAGACATAATATGTCCCTTCCTCTGGTTAATTATTAAAATTAATTATTACTTGCACCCAGATCCAAAGGTCAGGCACAAGTGATTAACCAGCCATGCAATAATTAACTACTCTGTATTCCCCCCTACCTCCTTTTCTGTCTTTAAAAGTAAGAGACCTGTATGATTCAAACAGTTAAATTGGCCATGTGTCAGTGCAGTTGATCAAGATCAATTAAACTGTTCATACCAGATTGCAGCAGTCTCTCTATGACTTCACTATAACTCATGGTAATTCCATTAATGAGACAACTCCAAGTTCTCTGTCCTTAACTGTTCTGCTCAGGTCCTGCAGGATTAGGGCCATGACCTCCTAGATTGAGTCTATCCATCTGGTGTGTGGTTTTACTCTCTAATGCCCCCATTTTTCCTATCATTATTGCCTTTTCATTATTGTCATCCCATGATGTGGCCAAAGTATGGCATCCTTGATTTTGCTTTCCAGTGAGAGTTCAGGCTTGATGAGTTCTAGGATCCATTTGCTTATCTTTTTGACCATATGTTGTATCTTTAGCACTCTTCCCCAGCACCACATTTCAAATGATTTAATTTTCTTTCTGTCAGCTTTCTTCACTGTGTCCATCTCTTACATCTGTACGTGGCAATGGGAAATACAGTGGCTTGGACAAGTCTAACTTTAGTTCTTCTTTGTATAGCCTTACACTTCATGATCTTTCTAGTTCCTTCATAGTTGCCCTTCCTAATCCTAGTCTTCTAGTTTCTTGACTGCAATCTCTGTTCTGATCAATGTTTGATCCAAGATACGGGAAATCTTTTAACAATTTCAATTCCTTCTTCATCTGTATTATCACAAGCTCAGTTGGTGGGGACAAGAGAGAGGGCCTTCTCGGTGGCTACTCATAGACTCTGGAACTCCTTTCCCACGAAGGCCATAATGGCCCCCTCCTTGTCCTTCCGTTGGCAAACTAAAACCTTTTTTTGCAGACAAGCTTTTAAAACAAAACCTTTAAAGTCTGGGTTGGGGTATTGTATTGTTTTAAAGTGTACTGTTTTAAACACTTTTTTTTTCATTCTCTGAATGAGTAATGTGTTTTACTATTGTAATAATTTAATCCTATTTTAATGCATCAGTTTGGTATGCTTTTAACTGTACTGTTCTTTTAAATTTTAAGCCACTCTTGAGTCCCAGTTTTGGGGGGGAAAGTGGGATGCAAATGAAATAATAATAATAATATTGAATTCCTATAGGTTTTCCATGGTCATTATTTTTTCTTAATATTTATGTGCCTTAGCACTTTTCTGGCTGACTTTCTTTAGTAGTTCTTTCAAGTCTTTGATGTTTTCTGCTAGTAAGTAGTATGGGGTTGTCTGTATATCCTAGCATGCAAATCTGGTGCCTTACTGTCTAAAACATTCTTTAAGTTGTAAAGGAGGATTTTAACAGTGTTGGGTTGGAGCCTCTCTCCTAAATTAGACACTTAGGTGCTACTGATTATGTTGTTTAAAAAAGGGACTTTGAACCTGCCACTCTTCAAGCTTTCTGTTCTATAAAGTCCCCTTTAGTTAAAACATAGATGACCAGGGCCTGTTGTTTGCCTTGGTTTAAAGCAGTAGTGGGCAAGTGCCAGGAGTTTGCAGAGGTACATTGGGTCCCAGGGGGTCTTGAAGAGCCATATTTCCCACATTTCCCCCCTTTGAAAATATTTTTTAGCTGAAAAATGCTCCCATATGCCTTAGCAAGCATGGCAGAGGGGGATGGGGAGAATTCTGCTATTTTGGCACAAGTGAGGCCTTTTTGGCATATGCCAATGAGTATTTTTACAGGGACTAAATGCTTTTTTCAAAAAACTTTGAAGCTTCTAGGGACGTGGAAGGAGGCTCAAAAGCACACATCAAATGTTGTACACCCTTGGTTTAAGAATGACTGTGTTGTCAGTCTCCTTCATGCTAGAATCAAACATAACTGATTAGATATTTTACATCATTTTTATAAACAGGAAGATAAGAAAGACATTGCATCCATCAGACCAAGCAGAAAAAGGATGGTATTCTTACAAAAAACCCACACATCCTGATGACATATGCCAAATTACATTGGTATTCACAAGCAGTTGGCCAGCAAAGTACAGTTGGTGAATTTAAATCCAAGGTTAGCTTGCTTGGTGGAGTAATCTGGTAGAGGTGAGGAACTGAAGCGATCAGATATTTAGCTAATAATAAGTTGTGTGGGATGCAATAGTGTTTTTTCATTTCAACTGTTCTTTTAAAGTCTATTTATTGTTAGATTTTTCCATTTTTAAGAAGATATGCTATTCCTCTATTGATAATTGATTTTTTTGGCTCTGCCAGTCTGTCCATGTGTGTTTTTAATGAAGTAACAATTCCTTTAAGAGTGACTTCTTTCCTTCTTTCCTTTCTAGGGATACTATAGAGCTGGTTACTCTTTGATTAAACTGTCACATCCTCTAGATGCAGCTAGAATATTTTGTAAAGGTTTGAGCTTCCTCCATGGTTCATCAGATGTGGGTCAGATTTCTGATTTTATCGTTGGCATCTTCTCAAGTGCTAACAGTAAGTGATATGAAAAATTATAGCTGGAATTCACAATTGCAGTTGCAAATGCGTCCCTTAGACATGTGTTCATACATGATTCATATTCACAATCCCTATATGTGTAAGCAATAATAGTGTAAGGAATACATAGGGATCAAAAATTCCCCCAGTCCTGATGTACTGGGTAGTAGCTGCTCTGAGTAAAAAGGGTCTGTTTTTTCAACTGGGATGTAGGAGACTGACATTTCCATCCCCCTAGCAAACAGTCTTAGGTGTGACAGTCAGAAGCAGGTTCCCTGCCACAGTTCCTTCTCACACCAGAGATCACTAGTGGGAGATGTGGAAACTTCAGTCCCAAATGACAGGAGAACAGACCCTTGCTACTTAGCTCTTCAGCTAAGATATTTATATAACTAAGTAGTTAGAATTCTGGCCTATATTTTCATTAGACAATTGCAATACTGTCAGATTTGAAACCACTAACGGTTGTGGTAAACATTGTCTGCACTGTCCTATCACATTGATAAAACAGATTTGTGGCCTCAGTTTCTTTGGGCCTTTGCAGACTGCCAGAAATAGTGCAAATTGAGTCCACTTTAAGGGTTAGGGTTAGTGCTAGGGAGTCATGGGAATTGTTTTTTTCCTGAGACATTGAGCCTTCTCTGTCAGAGAGCTCTGGTGCCACAATAAAATACAGTTCCCATGATTCACTAACCCTAACCCTAAAAGTGGACTCAATTTGCACTATTTCTGGCAGTCTGCAACCTCCCTTTGTAGATGATAAATTGTCTGCTCTTACAATTCCTCCCCCACACCCCTCCCTTGTCCTGATTCATAGAAGCAGAAACTGGGAACAGACCAAAGAACTGCACTCAAAGTGGAGGTCTTTATCTGCACTTAATATGCTTTGCATGTGTATTCCTAGCTGCTCTGTCAAGGATTGTTGCACACAGCTGGGCTAGATGCCATGTTCTATAATTTTTTTTTTAAAAAAAGACAAGATGACTTTCTCACTCATTCACCCCAAGTTGATGGAGAGTTGGTCTACACATGCAGTAAAATCAGGGAGTCAATGCCTGAGGTAGTAGAATGAAAAGTACTACTTTAAAATGATAGGTAAGTAATCATGTTTTTAAATGTTGTCCTACCACAAAAGAGAAATCCAGAGCAAATATTGAGATAAAATTTTGCTCCCTGCTGTTCTGATTTTCCCCTTGCAGGGTATAATGGAGGAACATTCAGATGCGGAATTGTAGCATCTGCAGATGATATAATTCCAGTCTGTCCTACCAGCTCAGCATTCTACTGTCACATCCCCACATTTTTCTGCTGCTTCTGTGTAGACTGAGGTCTAATATGCACTGCAGAAATAAAGCAGTTGGACACCATTTTACCTGCCATGGATAAATGTTAAGGAGTTCTGGGATGTGTAGTTTTGTGAGACATTTAGCCATCTCTTGTCAGAGCTCTGGTGTCCACCCAACCATAAATCCCACAATTCCATAGCATTGAGCCATGGCAATCAAAGTGGTATCAAACTGCATTATTTCTGCAGTGCAGATCTGACCTGAGTTTAAGCTGCAACTGAACAGGCCCTACCTATGTCTGTCTATTTCTTATTACTTCACTGAGAGAAATAACTGAAGGATTTTTAGACAAATTTCATTGGTGGTTCTGTAGCCCAATTTGATTTTTCTTACTGTTTCAGTGCAAAACAATAAGTCTTTTGGCGTTTCTCATTCTGTCTTGGTGCTGCATGGGGAAGTTGCTAAGAGGGAAGAGAACAGGTTCTTAAATAGATATAATAATGTATAAACATAAACCTGTTTTGTTTTGTATTCCCTATAGATGAAAGGACTATTACTCCGAATCTTTCAACCATCTATAAAAAAATTGTGAACGATAATTTCAATTCCCTAATTTGGCAACAAGTGATTGAAAAGCTAGCAAGGAAAGGATTGTGGCAGGTATGCCTCTTACCATTTTAAACATTGGTATTTTGCTTCTAGACCTACGGTTGATCTTTAAAAATTAGACAGATGTAAAGAAAAATGATTCCAGATTCTGGAAATTGTCTGCTTCAAGATTTTGATCTTACAGATGTGAAGGCTCTGTTTAATATATGGATATTTTATGTGTTCTTTCTGAACATTTAACACAGATTTCTCAGAAGCATTTATAATTTCTTCATGCAAAATGGATTAAAGTGAGAGAGACTGATGGGATGTGTCTATGGCTGTATCCTCACTACAAAAATAATCCTGTTTGACACCACTTTAACTGTCATGGGAATTGTAGTTTGTTGTGGCACCAAAGTTTTCTAACAGAGAAGACTACATTTCTCACAAAGCTATAATTCCCAGAATTCCATAGTCATCGTAGTTAAAGTGGTGTTAACCTGGATGATTTCTGCAGCGTGAACACCACCTATGTGTAATTAGCTAGCACAGTACTAATGAAAGGTTTTTTTCTTTCATAATACTGAAATCCTTCACAACCTTTGCTATATCTGTCTGCAAGGTTTTAATATTCCTGGATCAGTTATTGTTGCTGGCAAAAGAAAGTAAGCTCTAGATAACTAGTGTTCAGTGAAATATTTATAGTGCTGTTTCAGTCATGCATTCTTGATGCCAATCACTATTGTGGACAGAATGTTTATTATATTATATTTTATTTATATTAGACTATAAGTTAACCTCATATATAAGTTGAAGGCAGATTTTAGGTCCAAAATTATGATTTTTGATATGGCTTGTGGATAAGTTGAGGGTAAAACCTAGGGGCATATGTAACAAAGGAAGTAAAGGACAAAACCAAGAAAAATTATGCCAAAGAACTTAAAAAATTCTGGCAGGGTATAGCTGTTAGTGCTCACCCTAAAAGCTGGATGGATGACTGAGGAACTACAGTAGATTGTGGCTTTGTGATGTGTGGGGAGGTGACTAGGTGCGGGCAGGGCTAAGAAAGTGCACGCATGTCAAAAAGGCAAAGCAAAGAAAATGGCAACTATGTTAGAAGTGATTATAGCCTTTAACTTCAACTTCAACTTTGCCTGATTTAAACCCAGAAAAGCTGGTAAACATACAGTATACAAATAACTTATTAAAATCCTTAAAGCCCGATTCCTCTTGGCGCTCCTTTGAGGGGATGTGCCAAAGAGCTGCTATTGCCATCATTTTCTTACCTTGTTGTTCAAAAAGGTCAGAAGCAGCACCATGGCAGAGATAGTAGAGAGGGTCAGTGCTTCTTTTAGGTCTTCCTGGGATGGATTAAGTTCTCGCCTTTCACCACTCTACTCAGAGAAGGATGGTTCCTTTTCTAATAAAAGTTTAAACTTACATTGACTTGTGGATAAGTCAAATCAGTTTTTTGGGGGGGTCAGGTTTTTTTTTACTAAAATTTCTAGACTTATACGTGAGTATATACAGTATATGCTGCCTTTCTTTCTCCTAAATTGGACCCAAGGTGGATCACAGAAGATACTTAAAAATAGTACAGTTTTAAAAGCAGAATTAACAATATCACATTAATCTAACAAGTTAAAAATATGAAACCATTAAAAACATAAGAAAGGAAACACCACAATCAGAAGCCTCCCTGGATGCATCCAGTGCCTCTCCCTGATCTGTCTTGTCAGTTAAGACATTCCATTCTTGGAGTTAGACCGAAGGATTCCCACAAGCAGAATGTGAGGCCTTAAATATTATGTAAACAAAAATAGCTTTTATACAGAATCTCAGAGTGATATTTAGCATCACAATACTGGCAGAGTTGATTCTGCTTTCTCTTCTTGCTTCCATCCTTTTCAGTATATATCATTGTCTTAAAGAACAACACCAGACCTTTCAGAGATATGAAAAACACATTAAATCTGAATGCATTTGAAGGTTAATACTGAGAGAATATATGCTCACCATTAAAATGTGTGATTTTCCCCTAGTCTTGTCTGTTGTTGGCTGCTGAGAAAGACAAGTTGCCAAGGAACCTGCGAGTCACCAGTTTGTCACTCAAAGATTTGTTTGAGGTTAGTCTAAAGGCTTCAGTAGAAATCTTTTACTGAGTTTAATTGAATAGAAACAGAATATAGATTTTACCAGAGGGTGTGCTTTTAAGAAAGTGCTGTTGGTATATAATAACTGCTTTACAAGATTGAGGGTACAATCCAGAAGGGTCTGCTGTCCACACACTATTTTAAGAGTGTATCTGTTAGCAGTACATTGCAGCAATTGTGTTGAATTTCCCTGGATTGAAAGTTAGTGCTAGATTTGCCACTAATTTAAACGTATTAATACCTTGAAACGTGGTGGAGCAGCCCCTTTAGAATCATAGAGTTGGAAGAGATCACAAGGGGCATCCATTCCAACCCCCTGCTATGCAGGAACTCAAAATCAAAGCATCCCCAACAGATGGGCATCCAGCCTCTGTTTAAAGACTTCTGAAGAAGAAGACTCCACCACACTCCGAGGGAGTGTGTTCTACTGTCAAACAGCTCTCACTGTCAGGAATTTCCTCCTAATGTTGAGGTGGAATTTTTTTCCTCTAGCTTGCATCCATTGTTCCGTGTCCTGTTCTCTGGAGCAACAGAAAACAAGCTAGCTCCCTCGTCAATATGACATCCCTTCAAATATTTAAACAGGGCTATTATATCACCTCTTAACCATCTCTTCTCCAGGCTAAACATACCCAGTTCCTTAAGTTGTTCCTCATGGGGCATGGTTTCCAGACCCTTCACCATTCTAGTCGCCTGCCTCTGGACACGCTCTAGTTTACATACCTGCCTGAAGACAGGAACCCTAGTTTGTGTGCCATAATGGGGACAATACACTGTGAGAGCATGTCTCTTCTATGGCACCCTGATTGGCACCAACACTGCTATCATTCTGGTGCCAAGCAAAAGCATGACTTTTTATTAAAGCCTTTGCAGCCTATTTGATTTTGTGCTTTGGTTTTAAATTGTTTAACTGATTTCATTTGTCCCGTTTTAATTTGTCAAATTATTTAATATACTTCTGCTATGTTTAAACTATATCTTCTGTTTTATATTGTTTAGATCTGTTAAACTGAGTTTCTTGTGCACTGTCCTAAATCATATGATACAGTGTGGTCTAACCAATATCTTAATAAAAATACTAAAAAAGTAAAATAATGCATTGGGATCTCAACATTATTATTTATATCATCTCTCCATGTTATGATGATAGCAAAGGATGACAATGCTATGTTATAATCCAAGAGTATGTATTTTCCATTTTCTTTCAACCAGAAATATGTTGTTTTTGGTCAATATGAGAAAATGGAAAAGATGCCCATACTAGTGGAATGGCTGATCTCCATTGGAGCAAACATACAGAGCATTGGAGCATATCCTCTTCATGCCGTTATGATGCTTTGTATCAAATCAAGTGAGTCTTTAAAAAAGAATTCTCAAAATGAATGACAGCCTGGGTTATGCTACAGATAATTTGGAAATGAATTTTGCACCAGTAGCAGCTATGACTTTCATCAGAATGGTAAATTGCATATTCAGGATCTACAACAGGATGGGGGACGTTAATCCTCCAGATGTTTCAATTTCAGTTGCCACAAACTAGTCAATTTAGCCAATGGTAAGCACTTTGGAATTATAATCTAAAATACCTAGACAGCCAAGGTTCCTCACTCCCTACCCTAGAAAATGGGTTAATTAACATTTGCACAGGAAACATGAGTTTGTCACAGCCCTAGACTAGACCTGAAATGCACATGATATCAAGTCAGGCATTGTTCCCATCTTGTTAGCTCAGAATATCTTTAGACCAGCGTTTCTCAAATAAGTGGGGGGCGCCCCCCAGGGGGTGCGCGAGGCTCCGTAAAGGGGGGGCGCGAACACTGGAGATTGTCCCAGCGCAGCCCCAGTAGCAGCCTGATGTGCTCTATCCTGATTGGCCAAACCCGCCCATGTGACTATTTACAGTCGTGCGGGGGGGGGGGCGCAAAATGTTTTCTTCTTCCTAGGGGGGGCATGACAGAAAATAATGGAGAAGCACTGAGCTGATAGACAAAATGATCCCCAGAACATGTGAATGCTGTATAGAATCTGTACTGTGCATAAGACTGTCCCTGTCCCATATTCAAGACTTGGCTTGTGGCACAGGTGTCAAAAAGGCCAGCCACCACTGCCCTACAAGTTCTTTTTTGACACAGCATTAATAAAAGCTAAATAAAAAAGAATTTCATCACAAATAATTCTTATCCATCCTTTTTGAACATACTGTATATTATAAGGCTGGAATAACTTTCAACTTAAAGATTCATGTTGCTTTTTCTTAAATAATTCAGAAGGAAACCACCTTTTCAGATGGTTACTGGACCATAAGCCTGAATTAAAGAGTCTTATCAACCAGCAAAATGAAGATGGATTTACAGTTCTCCATATTGTAGCATCCCTATCGAAAGAATACTCTTTAAAAAGTAAGTGAAATACAAATGTTGGTATTTGTCTTTGAGTTGCTTTTGGTGATGGAAAATTGTTTCCATTTTTAGGCTTACCTGTCCCCAAGAATTCAAAATAGGTATAGGTACTTAAGAAGGAAATTGTTAAAAAATTGAATGTGCACAAATGATTGCTAAAACTATTGTTTCTTACGAGAATGCTCTGTTTATCATGAGCAATAGAAATGTTGCCCAAATAAAATTTAGTTCTGGAAGAGAATCTGGTTTTGCTAGTCTTCTGACAGAGGGTTGTACAAACCTAGGAAGCAGCACCTAAGAATATGTATCTAGCTTTTATCAAGAGCAAAAGGCAATTTTGGGCTGATTACTGTGGTTGTAATAAAATGATCTTTGAAGCAGATGAGAAATTATATGGTAAGCGCGGGGGGGGGGGGTAATCAGAAAGTGACCATAAGACCAAATGTCACATGCAGGAGGATTCCAAAGTTCTGAAACTCAGGCTCAGTAGTAAAAAAAAAAAAATACAAAAAAATACAAAGACCTTTTATAAAAAAAAAATAAAAACCCTATAGACTAGTCTGGTGACTTTCATTGTCAGAAATGACCAGCAAATAATACAATCACATAAATAAAACATGTCAAAAGTCAAGCAGGCTTAAATCTTATTTGTTACAATTAATAAACACATTTCTTCTGCTTTTCTCACAGCACCTCTTTTCTTTCTTGTTACAGCCAGATGTGCTCTCTCTCTCTTTCTAATGACCTTGGGCATGCTTACCTCCTTTCCAGGCTTTTCTCAGCATCTGGACTGAGCTCAGAGTTCTAAAGCACAGTTCTAAAACATTCCTGAAACATACACTATCACTTCTACATATCTCATTACTACATTATGGCAAAACAAAAGCATATGCAAATCTTGACACTAAATGATGTACAGTTATATTGAAGAAAACAGTTTTCTTAGACATGGAAAATGTTGTGAGTTCCTAGTGATTTCAGTTTAAATTAAACGTGTACAAAACATGCTGTGCTATGTTCCAAGACATCTGCTGATATGATAAGAACAAGAACCTGGGAAGAAGAAACAACAAGTGTGGTGTGCATAATTTTGAAAGACTGCTGGCTCCTTAATGATAATTATGTATGTCATAGACTTTTGTTGTTCAATTGATGCCCTTGCATGTTTTTATAATGATTCTATGGTCCAAAACACAGTGCAGAAATAATCCAGTTTGAGATGGTTTAAACTCCCCTGGCTCAGAGGTCTCTGATAAAGAAGGCTCAATGCCTCAAAAAACTACAGTTCCCAGAATTCCCTAGCATTGAGCCAGGGCAGTTAAAGCCATCTGAAACTGGATTATTTCTGCAGTGTGGATGCATCCCCTATGAAACTATATGTATAAAGTTATATATACTAAGCTACCAAGCCAGAATCCCTCCAATACTATATTGTTACATGAACCTCTGAATTCAGTTTTAGATTCCATTCTTGAACCTTAAAGGGTTTAAAATAAAATCCTCTTTATAACATGAGGGCAGAGATGGGGAAGTTGTGCCCTTCCAAATGCTGTTGAACTGCAATTCCAGACAGTTTTAGCCTGCATAGCTTATGTTAGAATAATGGGTGCTGCAGTCCCACATTATCTGTTGGGCCACATTTTGACTGTTCCGCATTAGCCTAGGCACATCATACCGCCACCTTGCTGAAGCTAACCCACTCTCAGTCTGGTCCATGGCTAGTTGGGAGACCATGTGGAGCCTCCTTGCTTTTCATGGCTGTGCTGGTCTATGACCATAATAAAGGTGAAACTGAAGTGAATTGCTTTTCATGATGAAGGAAAAGTAGGGTTAAAATAAAACATTTTTTTAGTGGAGATCTTTTGTACGTTAGATTCTACAAAAAATGTTTTCTGAGTATTTCTAACTTACACAGTAACTTAGGGGGGTTGCAGACTGTCAAAAATAGTGTGAATTCAGTCCACTTTTAGGGTTAGGGTTAAGGTTAGGGAATCATGGGAACTGAATTTTATTGTGGCACTAGAGTTCTCTGACAAAGAAGGTTCAGTGTCTCAGAAAAATAACAATTCCCATGATTCCCTAGCACTAACCCTAACCCTAAAAGTGGACTGAATTCACACTATTTTTGACAGTCTGCAACCCCTATTACTCTGATACATTTTTGTGTTGTCCTCTTTTGAATATTACTTCTAGATGGTTCTGTGTGTGTATCAGTATGCTTGTAACAAAGACAGATTGGCTTTTTTGGCATGTTTTGAACTGAGTACCTGTGAAGAAATGATGCCATTCAGGCTTTTTGTGCTTTGCTTTTTGTTATCTAGATGCTTTCTGTTTTAAGCACCTTGGCTAGAAGCATTTCCAAAAGACTGCTTGGGAAACTGAAATGTAGTAGGGAAAAAGAACCTAGAGCTTATAAGAAATAGAAACATGACCAGGCATGCTTGTAATTCTCATTAGCTAAGAGATAGATGAGGCAGTCAAGTGAAAAGGAGGGGGGAAGGAAACCTAGAACTTACAGGAAATAGAAACATGACCAGACTCACCGCAAGGTGAATAGAAACCGCAAGGTGCTTGTTGTTGTTGTTGTTGTTGTTGTTGTTGTTGTTGTTGTGTGCCTTCAAATTGTTTCCAACTTATGGCATCCCTAAGGCAAACTTACTACGGTGTTTTCTTGGCAAGATTTTTTCAGAGTAGGTTTGCTATTGCCTTCCTCTGAGGCTGAGAGCATGTGATTTGCCCAAAGTCACCAGTTGGTTTCATGGTCAAGCTGGCCTCCGGAGTCATAGTCCAAAACTCAAACCACTACACCATGTGGTAGCCATGTGAAAAAAAGTGGGATAAAAGAACTTAGAGCTTATGGGAAATATAAACTTGACCAGATTCACTTTCTGAGGATGTTGATGCGGTAACCCAAGTGGGGAGGTTAAAATAGTATATATAAGTGAAGCAGCCAAGAGCAGTGTTGGTGAAGGGAGTTAGTTCATGGACAGTTCAGATTAAAAATGAACAGAGTGAAAGAGAAGCCAGGAATGGGAATGCTGGGAAGGACACACATGCCCAACAAGCCAAGATAAAGAAAGCAAGAAGGCTGAAAGTTGCACTGTCAGAGGACTAGGGTCAGCTGGAATTGCTCTAGTGATGCATCATAGCTAAAATATGGAAATACTCCACACTCTTTTTAAATGTTTCGCTCTGTTTCCACTGTCTACTTGCTGTTTTGCTTTACTGATAAAATTGCTTTTAAATACTTTTTTTTTCTAATTTCTTAAAATCAATACTTTTTGGAAGTTCTTGTAAGATATAGATTCAGTGATAGGAACTCTTCCCAGTTTAGTTTAAACTGGGCCTGGGGCCCTGTTTTCCACCCACCCCCCTACCCTTAATTATCTTAAAACATTACTCTGTCTATTGAATTGAGTGGGCCAGTAAGTTAGCTAAAGGTTAAGGAGCTTTATTGGCGGCTCCCAGGAAGATGAGACATCCACTTGGTGGCGGCACTGAGCACCAGAAGAGAGGTAGGCTAAGCTGGTTTGTTTACTGTCTCACTTTCTCATGCTGCATCGTAGAGTGGCAGGTATCCCAAGATTGAAAGTTGGTCAGGCTTCTGTGCTGAAATGGCCCTGTTTTCCTAATATTTTTTCACTAAAGTTTAGCTGTGTTTGTATCATGATTTTTCTTTTAATTCAGAAGTTTTATTTCATCCAGCAACATAGTAGGCTTTTCATTCACTTAAATTTATTAATGCAGCTCTTTGTTTTGTTTTGACACATGAGACTTGGACCATTAATTTAATTGGCTTTCACAGTATCTCTTCTGCTTCACTTCCCATTGGACACCTTATTTGCAGTGAGAAAAAAATTAGAAATTAGTGGAACTGAAATGTTGAATACATAATTTATTATTGTTTTGTTTTGTTTTGTTATCTGTTGCCTTTCTCCAGGAGTGGACCCAAGGCAGCTCACAGGTAAAATTGGTTAAAATCTTACCAGTACAACTTTAAAATAATTAAGATCATTTCATTGAAACAGTATAAAATCACATTAAAAATACAAAAGTTAAAAACATATGTATGTACTCCAATAAAAAGACCCCTTGAGAGTGATTGCATATTAAAAGCCTGCTTGAACAAAACATCTTTACCTGTTAGGTTAAGGAAGGCAGAGAGGGAGTCAGCCTAGTTTCTTGTGGAAGTGAATTCCAGAGGATGGGAGCAGCCACTGAGAAAGCCCTCTCTTGTATCCTCACCAAGCGAACCTGTGATGGTGGTGATACCAAGAGTAAACCTCCCCCTGATGATCTTAAAACTTTGGCAGGATCATATGGGAAGATAGTCTTTCAGATAGTCTGGACCCAAACTGTATAGTGCTTTATAAGTCATGACTAGTACTGTATTTTGTGCTCAGACACAAATTGGTGGAAAGTGAAGTTGTTTTAACAAGGGTTATGTAGAGATATTGCAGAAAGGAAAAATGGGAAAAAAGCCTTTGTAACTTCTTTTCCTTTCACTCTCTCTCTCTCTTAGTTTAACCTAACTGGAATCTCATCTCAGTAACCTCTAGTTTTTTGTTATCTGCCCTTGAGTTGACCTCAACTCATGGTGACCCTGTGGATGAGGCATGTCCAGGACCCCATGTCCTCCACTGTTCTGCTTAAGTCTTGTAGATTCTTGCCTGTGACCTCCTTAACTGAATCTATCCATTGGATGTGTGATCATCTTCTCTTTCTACTGCTCTCAGCCTTTCCCAGCAGTATTGTGTTTTCCATAAGTCATGTCTTCTCATGATGTGGCCAAAGTATGACAGCCTCAAGTATGACAGCTCTCTTGTCCTGCTGGATGTACAGTAACAAAACTTTTGGCCCACCAGAGATGCCAACATACAGCACTGTCTGAGGTAAACACTCTCAGAAGTAGCTAATATTAGCAGAGTATGGAAGCACCAGTTCATTTTAATTATTGGCAATGCACTGACCACACTTGAATAAACTCTGACACTTGTTTATATCTTCCAAATCCTTGGAAGTTCTTTATCATAAGTTGCAGTATTTACAAAAATGTACAAACACTCCTAACAACTCCCATCAACTGATGCTGTCTGTTATAATACAACTTCAGTTCAACAGTCCAGACATCAGTAACTCACTCTCAACAATTCACTATCTCCAACCCACTGTCTCCAAGCCACATGTGCCCTGGATCTCAGTGCACTTATATAGTTGCCTAGTGGTTGTCACCTGTTGCTACCTAGCATGATGTAATCTCTATTGCAAGCCTTTGCTTCATACCAAGTGCTGTGACTTAGCAATTCTAGGCCACTGTAAGAACAGAATGTGGACAAACGGAATGGTTCCCAATTAGCAAGGGGGTCAGTCAAGCCTCCATTTTATCACCCTGCTTGTTCAACTTGTACAACTTCTAGTTTAGTGTTTACTGTTTAATCTATTTTCCATAGTTCTCTGCTCAGGGTTGCATGTAGTGTATTTCTTCAGTAAGTGAATATATGTACTTACATTGGGGCACGCATAATTCTGTGCTCCTTCTCTTTTCAATACATTTTGTAATAATTTTCATCAGTCTGGGGCAGGAACAGATGAGAAAATGGAGTGGCTTGGTGCTGTTTGTATCCTTGGATTGCAGTTATCAAATTTTTGTTTGAATACACATCAAGCCAGTTCTGAAACAGGTTCTTGTATACAGGTTGGGGTTCCTTTATCCAGAATGCTGAAATCCAAAATACTCCAAAAACCAAAACTTTTTTCATGGCTAGCTGAAATAATGGCACCTTTGTTTTCTGATGGTTCAGCGTACACAAACTTTGTTTCATGCACAAATTTATTAACAGCATTGTATAAAATTACTTTCTAGCTATGTGTATAAGATACATGTGAAACATAAATGAGTTTTGTGTTTAGACTTGGGACCTATTTCTGAGATATCTCATTATGTATGTATATACAATACACACTCCCTCAGAGAGTAGTGGAGTCTCCTTCCTTGGAGGTCTTTAAGCAGAGGCTGGATGGCCATCTGTCAGGGATGCTTTGAGTTCCTGCATGGCAGGGGGGTTGGACTGGATGGCCCTTGTGGTCTCTTCCAACTCTATGATTCTATGATTCTAAGTATTACAAAATCAAAAAACAAACAAAAAACCCAAAAATCTCTGGCCTCAAACATTGTGAATAAGGGAGATTCAACCTGTACCATATCCATATGCCATATCCACCTCAGGTGCCATATCCACCTCAGAGCTTTTACTTCCTCTGACTCTCTTTCTTGTGTTTCAGAACAGATAGATGATGTGGTGATGCTGCTTGATGCTGGGGTGGATCCAAAGATCTGTGATGCACAGTCAAGGTCTGCTATGGACATCTTGAAAAAAAACAAGAAGTTCAAGGCTCTGGATATCATCAACAGGCACATGGCCAGGCATATGTTATGCTTGGAGGAGTCACCAGGTACCTCATGGGGCTACTTGCTGAGTTCATTACTATCACTTAGAGTCAAACTACCTAGTGCATTAAGTATGTGGGTATACCTGTGTACCTCTTTTTTGTTTACTCTAGCGAAAACAAAACCCCAGTCTAGATTGGATCGAGCAAATTGCAAGTGGCAAAGATAAACCTTTCTCCATGTTTTTTTTAGTTTAAAAATTCAAGACTATTGCACAGGATTGTGTGTTTTGTGTATTTAAACTGTGGAGTTCCTTCCTGTGTTTTATTCTCACATTGGATGGGATTGAGACTGTATTTACTTTTAAATAAATGCAAAGCCTCTTAAGCCTCATTATGCATGTTCAAAGTATTAAGTAGTTTGATCATTAGTGAAAATGGACTCTTTGATTCTAGGTGTATGCAGTCTGCTTGAAACATAGCCCATAAGTAATTGAAGTCAACAGGATTGTGTTGCCCCTCTCCTTTTGAGTGTCACTTCCCAGTCTGGTTTCTTCCAAGGTATTTTCATAACCTGAGATGTGGAAATAGTGGTCTGCTGGTAACATACAGCAGATGCATCCAACATTATTGCAAGGGCAAAGCTTAAATATAGGAGCAAGAGCCATTTTACAGCTCCCTCTTAGGCTTGAGTGTGCTAGTATTGTGCACTATTGTAAAAGTATTTTTTGAATTGGGAATTAGGCTAAATAGCTAATCTGTTTTTGTGTATATGTATAAAAGGTATACTTTTCCCTTACAGCATTGTTTCCTAATCTGTGGTCTGTAATCAGCTGGCTTTTGAGACTTGTCTGAATTTGGGGAAATGGTAGACTATTGGACAGTTTTGAAAGCATGTTTGTTGGAATTTATTGAAAGCATGCTTGTTCTGCCACAGTGCCTGACTGCAAGAGGTATTGGAATGTGTTCCAAGATATCCTTTGGTTCATTGTAAGCAGCGGTGAAGTCCAGCAGCCATACAGCCCATGTAAGCTGGAATGGTTCCCCCTCTAAATTGTGCAGGGTTTTCATAGTACACAGATTGGTGTGGAAAATGAAGGCAGAAATTTCAAAAAACATTGGTTTGTAGGAATATATCCACTGGCTGGAGGCAGAAATGTGGGACTGCGTTATTCTTGACTTTTCCCAGTTCATCTTAATATTATAGCCTTGCTTTGCATCCTGTAGTCAGAATCCTGCTGTGGCATTATTCACATAATTAGAAATAGGCCCTGGAGAAAGAGGCTTTTCAAAGCATCTAGATTTTGTCTTCATTCCCTTGCTATTTCTGCATATCTTTGGGAAAAGTGCACTCACAGGATTCCTGTCTTGCCTTTATGCTATAACAGAATATGGCAATAGATTTTTTTGGAGATGTCCTATACACACTTATACAATAGTTTTGGCATGTGGTTTGATGGCTGTTGGTTGACCTCCAAGTGCATTTTCATCCCTAATCCAAACAGCCACTATTTGCTTGTGGGGGTGTGCTGAGAAGGCTGACTTGTGCCCAGCTGGTTGCCATTATCTCTGATACATGGACCTCCACATAAGTACAATGATGAAAATTTACATTCTGCCATCTTCAAATTGGATCTTGACCCAAGCCTTGGTGAAAGCTCGAGTGGTGTGAGTGCATGCCCAAGATTCTGGTTTCCTTGGAATGAGTGTACCAGAGATTTGTAACATGAAGCATGGTTCATTTATATGTATATTTAGATTGATAATAGATGACAGTCCACAGCTTGAATCCCTCCAACAGTCTCTGCTCCCCAATCATATATTCAAGGCAAACACAAAACTCCTAAGATCTTTGCAGAAAATTTTGCCATCTAGACTGATCATACATTCCAAATCCACGAGTTCTCCCATTCTCAAAAGATGGGGGAAGTTGCAGTGGTGTTTTTCAATTTTGTTGAATGCAGGACTGACTGAAAACAAAGCCACCACAGATTCTGTTGCCTTACTTCAGGATGCTTTTGAGCAGTTTACGCAGTTCTGTTTGGAAAACAGTGTGCCTAACATCAAACTGAAGCATGAGAAAGTCCAGAGGCTTTTGAAGCAGCTGTCTATAGTAAAAGGTATAGTATGGCCTACACCATATTTTGCAGTGTTTCATGGGTGCCAATAACATGTACTTAGTTCACTGCTAACGGTATAGTAATGTAATGCTATAGCTACTGCTATTGCTCTTGCAATATTCCTTGTCTGTCCCATTACTGTTGGGTGCTGTCTTCCAGAGTTATTTCCTTTCTCATCTACAGAGTGGAGATGGCAATTATCTACAAAGTGTCTTTGTCATCAAGGTTTACCAACAATCTGCACAACATATGGGTTAGCAGCAAGCTTGTTTTTTCTGCAACTGTGCATGTTTCTTTATCTGCTTTGTTGAATGTTTCCACTACGTCTCAGTATTGGAATTTCACCCTCACTCATGTAGAGTCATCATATGAGAGTGACTGCTCCTCTCTATGTTTATGTATCTTTGGGGTCGGATTCACAAATGGTGATTCTGTTTGGGAGCAATATACCATTCTTAGGTGGCATGGCACTCCCTTCTCCATTGTCCAAAGCTTATCTTCACAGAGACTACAAAGAAGAAGGACAGGTTGCTTACCTGTAACTGTAGTTCTTCGGGTTGTGTGAATTCACACAAACCCGGCCATCCTCGCCTCATGCCCTGCCTCTCCTTTGATCCTGGGCTGCTGCTTTGGCGTCCATGGAACTGAGGGTAGATGGGAAGACAGCCAATAAGGCAGTTGGAGAGTGGACGGGGCCACCGTCAAAACACTTCTCATTGTTCTAGAATATTCTGAATATGCTCTGTGCAGGTGCAAAATAACCCATTAGTGTGAATTCACAGATGACCACTTGAAGAATTAAAGTTACAGGTAAGCAACCTGTCCTTCAATTGGATTTCTGATTTACAAGAAATTGGTATTACTGAGTAGAGAAATTACAGTGTAACTGAGTAGAGGAAATTGAAGAATTATGCAGGATCATTGGGTTATCAAAAGGAAGAAGTTTTCTGCCCCTGACTTCTGAAGGCTGTGTAGCCTACAACCCCAAGATACCTGAAACTCCCAAGTGGCCACATTTCTGGATTTTAAAAATGGTATTTTTTCAGACAGTGGGATTGGGTGGCAGTGGCTATAACCTGTTTAAAAGTTAGCTTCCAAGAGAAGCAGTTCACACTTTCTGTGATCAGAAACAAAAAGTGTGCCCAAGATTGGTAAGCTTCATTGAATGCCTAGGGGCTTTGTTAGTCCACCGGGACCCAAATTGGGGGGAAATTGAGGGACACAGTCATTGCCTCTGTCCGCTGTCATGAGACCAACAAGAGACTGAGCTGCAACTGGACATTCTTTTCATTAACATCTAATACATGAGTTAAGGAATAAAAGAAATGTCAAAACCAGTAGTTAATTGATTGTTTTGTGAGTTAATGCAGAAAATCTTAAAATGTTATGAAAAAAAGAGATAAAGGAATACAACCTTTTGATGGATAAAGGTATGGAATATAAGATGAAAAAAGTATCTTCTTGGATTTGGAAATTTGGTTTTCCTTTTCCATACACTTTGTATATGAAGTTGGATTTCAAAACAAAACAAAACAAAAAACAAAACAAGGAAGCTAGGCTGAAAGTGACCTGTTTTGGCTGCATGTTGAAACAGGAGACGTCAAACTTCAGAGGGAGCTAGAGGCCACAGATTTAGCTCTTCAAGTGCCAAAATACAGCTTAATGGAAGAAAGAATGCAGTTAGACAAAGTGACTTGGAAACAGATCTGGGAGGAAATACAGTGGTTGAAAATTTGTATTTGGAAAAGTGGTGTGGATTTTAATTTAATGGATGACAACTCTGAAGATATGGATTTGAAGAAGAAAATGGGGAAACCCCAGAGCCTACTAGATTTCATGAGAAAGATGATGATAGACCAATTATAATAGAATGAGGAAGACCCAGAAGAAATTTTGGAGGATTCTGCCAGAGTGTGCGTCTCTGAAGATCCAGATGAGAAGAATAAGATTAAATATAGAGAGGAAGATGACAGTTGGTTAGACTTTGGGAAAGGGGTGTTGGTAAATTCAGTAAAAGGAAAAAAATAAAATAAAATGCAAAGGGCAAAAATGTCATTTTTATTTTCATGGACAGATGTCTCACTCTCAAGTTATGTGTGGGATTCTGAGAAATGCCCATGATGTGTGTTTTCGGAGCCTTGTCAAGAAACCAAGAGTGAGATTTAAGGGGAAAGATTTGAGGAAAGATGATTTGATTATGCTGATATAAAATATGAATAAGGGCTTCATTGGAATGATGCTGTTTTAGTCTAAAGGAGAAGTTTGTTAAAATGAAGTGGGTGGAATTAAGGATATTTGGTAGAAAAAATATAAAAGGATGACTTATACATTTAAATAAGATACTTGGATAGTGGAGTGGGTTGCATAGCAGGAAATAAAAAACAGAATAAATTGCAGGTTAGCCTCTTTCATTCCTATAAAATAAGAGATATAATTATGCTTAAAATAGATGGTTGCTAAAGGAGACAATGGAGAAGATAACTTACTTAGTTTATTTAAAGCAGATACAGTTTAAAAACATAGTGATATGATTTTATATTATATTTATATTAAGAGTTTCAAAATTGCAATATAGTATCAGTCTAGACATTTTAGTCAAAAAATTGAACCCAAAAAACCCACAAAACACTGAGTCCTTATCCATGGGTCAGTGCAACTACTGCACTTTAACTCTCATTTAAAAGGAACCATCTGGTGAAAGGCAAGAGTGTAATCTGTCCTGGAAGCACTGCCCTCCCTCTACTCTCTCATCCATCCAGCCTTTAGTCTCAGCACAGTTATGCCTGCTAGTTTTGTAATTCTTTGGTATTGTTTTCATTTGCTTCATCATTTTTAGATCCTTTGTTACATGCCCCTAAGTTTTACCCTCGACTTATCCATGGGTCATATCAAAATCCACAGTTTTGGCCCCAAAACCTGGCCTCGGTTTATACACAAGGTTGACCAGTAGTCAAATATATATGGCAGGTTTTATAACTACTGTGGAAAATATTGGAAATCACTGTTATCTATTTTTCTTTTTTTCTTGTTGTATTTTTTCTATTTTTCTCTCTTTTTCTTTCTTAGTGTTATGTTTTATATATTTGGAAAACTTACTTTTTTAAAAATATGGCAGTACTTGGGAGAGAATCTATCCCCTCCCTGAAATTTGTTTTTGATTTTCCAAATGAAGAAGAAACAAATTTTAGTCATTCAAATTGTCTTATATTAAAGCTTGCCAGCAGAGCATTAAAAAAATTCCTGTGTATTATGTTGACATATGTAGTTCCAGGTCAAGGATGCATTTATGTATGTAGGCTCAAGGGGGTGCTACAATCCTTATGAGAGAAACATACAGGACCTTAGTTGCTTGTGAATTGTCTCTCTAGCTTGATGATATCATGATCAGGTGTCCTATTCCTATTGCCTTTTTACTTGTCCCTCTCTCGTAATTAACATTTTTATCCTTCCCACCCAGAATTGTATATGAAGATCTGGCTATGAGAAAACTAGAAACATTTGCAATTCCCCCCTCCCCCCAAGACATTGTAAAAAGCATATACTTTGTCTTGTGTTGTTTGGTAATTGAGCACTGTTGTAAATGAAATGCAAACAAAAAGTAATTTAAAACTTTAATGATAGGAAATTACAGATATACTAAGTTTCAATTTATATTGTACAGTGTGTAATTGTATAAGATACAGAATTGATTTTTTTAGTTGGTGGGAGGGGAAATAAGCTGTAATTTGAATCCAGACATAGAATTTATCCATTGAAATCAGCTGGAGTGAAATTATTCTTCTTTGATTTCAGTGGATCTGTATTATGGATGACTAAGTCTGGCTCCAACCTGTTATGACAAGTTTTGAATTAGTATTTACTTAATAAGCATGAAACAAAGACATTATTAAGACCTGTTACCTAAGCACCAAACAAGACTCTCTCAAATCAGGCTTCCTTTGAGGGATGTGATAGCCTACTTTTTTTCATGCAGAAATTCCTGAAGAAATAGTCTGTGACATTCCTCCTACCTGTGCCAGCAGCTTTACAAAGCTATTGCTAGAGAATCAAAAGTGGCATGAGGTTCTGTTGTTGCTGACCAGGAAGGCCACAGGGGAGATGACATCTGGAGGGGGTCTTCTTAAAAACTGCAGTCTTTCAGACCTTGATATTGCAACTGTCTTGAATCGCATGGAAAGATCAGATGAACAAGTGCAGCTTATCAGATGCTTGATAGAGAGAGGAGGTGAGTATCCCCAGATACTAAAATATTCTATTAAACTTCACAAGTGCCTTTAAAATACATGTCCCTTGTCAGCTTCTATGCACATTGAACATTGGGTTGGAAAAGATATGGCATTGTTTTGTATAGTCTTATTGTTTTATGCAGTAATAAGAGCTTGTAAAAGTTACTTTTTAAGGCTTCAGTTCCTAGAATCTGTCAGCCAGAATTGCCAGGTGGGAAAAGATCAAGGGAAATTATCAAGTAAAATTGCATTTTGGTGCTATAAGCTACTTTGATGCTGTTAGATAAGCATTGCTAGGTCATAGAATCATAGAATAATAGAGTTGGAAGAAACCACAAGGGCCATTCAGTCCAACCCTCTGCCATGCAGGAATTCCAATCAAAGCATCCCCAACAGATGGCCATCCAGCATCTACGGAAGGAGACTCCACTACACTCCGAGGAAGTGTGTTCCACTGTCAAACAGCCCTTAATGTCAGGAAGTTCCTCCTAATGTTGAGGTGGAAACTCTTTTCTTGGAGCTTCCTGGAGGTTAGAAGGAGTAGATGATGTGATATCTTAAGGTATTTGAGGACATAACTCTTAACTCATGAAAGATAATGAAAGATGATGAGGTAGAGTTTATTAAGTGTTTAAGAGACACAGAGTACTCCCATTGAAGAAATCTTGTTTCTTTACTTCCTCTTCCAAAAACAGTTCAGGGTATAGTGTCTTCCACCTTACCATGCTTTATTTATCCTTGGAAGAATGACAGACTCATAGAGTTGGAAAAGACCACTAGGGCCATCCAGCCCAACCCCTGCCATGCAGGAATAAACAAAGCGCTTTAGACAGTGGCCATCCAGCCTCTGTTTTAAAACAAAACCTTCAAAGAAGGAGACTCCACCACACACCAAGGAAGTATATTCCACTGTTCAAGAGCTCTTAGAAGATGGATGCCAAGCTCTATGCTGCCTTGTCCTTGTTGTTGGATCTGAGCTTTTTGTTTATTTAATGATAGTTCTTTGCAGTTGAATATAACATCTCTCAGAGGTGCCCTGCTTGTAGCTCTCTAGATGATGTTGGCTGAGGCTCCTGTGATACTTTGCCATTGGCTATGCTGGTTAAGACTTATTGGAACTGCATTTCAACAACATCTGGAGGGCTGCATGATTTTCAGTCCTGCTCTGATTAATATACATAAAAGGTTAGGGACTACTGGCAAGATAGTGGTCAGCAGCACTGTCTTCAGCTTACAGTGGTGATTGCTTCAATTTAAGTGGTCAGCATTCTGTTGAGGCTAGAAGGTAGCATGAGAAATCCATGAATAGTTTCTGTAGTTGTCCCCTGAACTTTGAAACCTGCATTCAGTTGTCAAAAGTGTAGCCTAGGAATCAAAAGGAGACATGTATGCAGTCACAAAATCTCCTTATTGAGGATTGCATGATCCTTTGTATGTGAAACATTCTGCTTTTTCTAGTTGTTTAAAATAATTGTTGATTGTAGCTATCGTTAACTCTTTTCTTCTCCCCTCCCCCAACACTGATAGCTTATGGTTGTAGTGCTAATTGTTTATAATCTTTTTCCAAAGCATCACCTGAGGGGACTGGGACTGTCCATGGAAAACCACTTGAGAATTGCTTAAAAAACAATGAGTTCGAGTTGGCTTATTTGTTGTTGAGTTCTGGTGCAGATCCTCAGTGTCTGTCCATTGTGGAAGGCGATACTCCTTTACATGCTGCTCTATCTATTTGTTTTGACAAGAAAGGTGAGCATTTGAGTTAGGTGAGTTTATTCCATGTAAATGATGTATAAGCTTCATCATGTATGTTTGCTTGAACTCCTACAACCCTCCCCATCTCAATTAATCCCTCACTGTGGTCATCCATTCAAAGTTAGTAGTATGATGTGCAATTTGTTAGAGAAGGGAGGAGGTCTCACTATTTCAGTGACAGAACATAAAATCTGCACTAAGAGCATCTCAGGAGGAGACATTTTGAAATCTGGACACACCTCCCCCAGTTTCCCAAGACTAGTGAAGCTTGAATGTCGCAACACCTGGTGGTAGTAATGCGCACAGTCCAAATGCAAAGGCACATTATTGACTATTGCACATTCTTCCCTATCCACCATATAATATATTTTGTCCCTTTTCACAGCTTTTGCACAGGCCTCATCATTCATGGTGATTACATACTCATCCCCCTTAAAATTCAATGCATACCCATCAGTTGTCAATGCAGACACACTAACTAAACAGTTTTGCAATTTAGGTACACACAATACATTATCAAAGTCTTTAGCAAACCCTGGGATGAACACAGTTCCCATGTCTTTGATTTCCCTTGGTGCTCCATCAGCCAAAGCTACTGAAGCCACATTGGGAGGTTTCTTACTTTTCAGGAGCTTAGGAGTGTTTACCATATGTCCTGTGGATCCTGAATCAAGAATCCAGACCAGATTGAGCTTGACTTCTTGGTGGGTCATACAGTCACTGCCTTTTGTCACAGCCACAACACCCCTCCTGTTCCCAGAGTCTTTGGGCTGTTTTTTTTTGGGGGGGGGTTGCCACTGCAAATTTTCTGCAACCCTTCTTCAGATGACCCGGTTTCCCACAATAAAAACATTTTCTCTCCTTGGACACTGTCGCCTTCTCTGGTTGCAGCTTCCTGGAAGCTCCTTCTGGTGTGCACGTGGACCTAGGCACTGCTTGATGCTGCCTCTGGAGTCCTGCCTCGAACTGACGACGCTGGCTTTCTTCCAGAACCCGAGAAGCAACCATCTCCATTGTAATTTGCACCTCAGGAACTCCCTGAAGACCATACAGCACATGTTCATAGTCCCTTAAGAGACTCCCCAGCAAAATATATGCTTTTTCTTCTCTTGGGAGCTGAACACCTCTCATCTGGACTTGATTAAACAAGTCTTGGATGATTTCCAGATGCTTTTCCGGAGACTGACCATGCTGCATCTTGCACGCATATAGTCACCTGCACCAAATCATCATTGACAAAGCTGTGCTGGATTGATAAATGTCTTTAAGAGTATCCCACACCTCCTTTGCAGTTGCCTTGTCTCTGACATAATTGATTTGAGACAGAGAAATTGTCAACAAGATAGAAGCATTTGCTTTTTTATCATTGTCCTGAATTGCTGCTGCATCTCCAGCTAAAACACCAGTCTGAACCATGCTCCACAGGTTCTCTCTCACTAACAATGATTCAGCATATATACTCCAGGCGTTATAGTTAGATTAATCCAATTTGAGAAATTTCACAACCTCTACTGTCTATTGTGTTAAGAAACAAAGCATTGTCCAATAATCTTAACACTTTTGCCTTTCCGGCACAGACAGCTTAGGGAGGATCTTAACAAAAACTGCCAAACAACAAAATTAGTGCCTCTTACTCACGACCTGAAGAACTCCAGCGCATCCAGAACAGCTTTGGGCCCATAACCTTTTGTTATAGCAAATTGAGTGCACAGCTCAATCATCTGGAAGCTTGCCCTTCTGCTCTGGAGAATCTCCAAGCCGTCTGTCCTTGAAACTGTTTCTTGCTGTGGAATGTAATCATCCTGCTCCCCAGAAACAAGCCGTAGACAGGAACTAACTCCAAAGAGGCATTTATTCTTCAGTTGCAGTATTAACAAAGAAAAACTATTTACACTGTCATGTAGATGTGGAACACAGAAACAAAGAACAAAGAGAGAGAGCAGAAGAAGACGACATGATGTGTGCTCAGGTTATTTATAGATACGTTCCATGCGGTCTCAAAACCCAGCCTCTTCCTGTGATTCCTTCCTGTATCCCATGTCACATGAACAGTAGTTCCCAGCAAACATGATGATCTAATATGTTTACATCTTGCCTTCGTGTTCCCAGACAAACTATGAACTTGACTACCTCCTGCTTTGTTATTTTGTATTCCATCTCCAGGCAACTTTCCCAGCTAGTTCTAAAAGTGACTTGTAGTTCCCATATTGTCATTTCCCCACATCTGTAGAGTTTTACACAAGTTACATTTTCCAACAATCTAAACTCCAGCAGAGCTAAGAAGTTTCATTATGCTTATTAGGGAAAGAGTAACCATAGTACTACATGAACAATTAAAAGACTAGTTAGGAATAAAATAAGTATGCAGATACCTTTATTCTCTTCTCTCTACCAACTTACTGTCTGAAGTTCATGAACTAGAGTAATTACCTCGTGGAGATAGGCTGGAAAGCTTCCAGGAGTTCAGATGCATACTTCTTCAGAAATGGTAGATTAGCTTGATTGTGCCAGTCATCAAAAATGGCTCAGAATTGTTCCTTAATTAGTAATTGATGCCTACTGATGCACCAGGAAGCTCTGGTAGAATGCTGTAGCTATTAGACTTCTCATTAAACTTAGGTTAATTTTAGGAAGTGGATGAGAAGAGAAGGCAGAAACAACCACAACCCACTTAGAATATTGTACACTAGGTAAAAACAATTGACTTTTAATGCTTAAAATGCCATTTTTAATTTGCATTCTTGATGTGTTTTGTGTGTTTTCCTCCAGATGATATTGGTGTCCATTTCCTGCGTTACCTTCTGGAATTGTATGACTCTAATCCTCCTGCATTTCCACACCTCAGTCCCAACAGTCAAGATAAGAATGGAAATACAGTTATGCACATTCTTTTTCAGAAGAGCCTAACAAAGCAAGTTAAGAAAATGTTGCTGTTACTAGCAAAGTTTGACATAAACCTCAATTTAAGGAATAATGCTGGAAAAGATGTGTGTCACAAAAAAAAGAAGAATGACCCGATGCTTAGAGCTTGGAATGAAGCTGTGAGTGACAATAAGAAAAAAACTCGGCACAATGCTGGGGGACAGCTACCTAAAATCCCAAAGCATACTCAGCCTTCCAGCAGGTCACAGCTAGAAAGTTTAGCTGAGTCTTCATCTCAATGTCTATCCAAAATGTTAGCTGGAAACCAGCTGTTTGACAAGGAATCAAAAACAGGTAGTGATAAGCAGCTAGTAGCAGAAGATGCTGTAACAAAAAACTCAGCATGTAGGGATGTTAATAAGTTTCTGACTCTGAGGGAATGTCTTGTGCATGAAATTATACAGTTAATTCAGAAACTTGCATTACGGGAAGTCTCAACAAAAATGAATTCGTCTACACCTGAAGTACAAAAGTCATTTTCCACAGTGAAAGGTGAAGAGGGTGACCATCAGCAGGTCTGTGGCCATGGGGGGTTTGCTTGTATTAGTAGGGAGGATGTTTCCCTAAACAAAGACAATTCAAGGGAGAGGGAGAAGGACGATAATAAACTTGAAGAAGCCAAAGGAGAAGAAGAAGCCTCTTCTGAAGATGATGAGCAGTTCCAGAATATGGAGACCATGCCAGAATTCGATAAAATGACATGGGAAATTGAGTGCACACCTGAAATGTTAAAGAAGTTGGGAAACAAACGTATGCCTCATTATATGAGAAATAAAGTAATCTATGTAATTCAGCAGCTGGGAAATGGGGAATGGACCCAGGGTTTACAAAAACAGCTGAAACATTTGAACAATGGCATTCAGCTTTATGAAGCAAAGCTGGGCAAAGGGGCAAGAATGCTCTGGGAACTTGCAATAGACTTTTCTCCTCGTTGTAGCGAGACTGCAGAAAAGATAATAGAAAGTGAGGATTCGGCTCATCCAGCTGGGAGTGTTTACACACAAATCATTCGAATATGGGACATTGTACTGGATCATTGTAAACTTAACAAAGCCATCTACCATGCTGCTGAATCTATATGTGCTGCATACAATCGTGGACGTTCTTGTATCTTGAGAAAAAAACTCAAAGTTATAAACACAACTTTGCTTTCTTCTAACATAAAAATACAAAAGCGCATTCCTTGTATTTATGTTGAAGACACCAAAACAGACAAATCAAAAGATCATGCTGTGCCTGAATACTTTCCCCCAGCAAGTGCAGCAGAAACTGAATACAATATAATGAAATTTCATAGTTTCAGTACTAACATGGCACATAACATCATAAATGATATGACTTCTGCTGTTGAATACCCCTTTAGAGTGGGTGAGTTGGAATATGCAATCATTGACTTGAACCCCAAACCACTGGAGCCAATAATCTTAATTGGACGAAGCGGAACAGGAAAGACTACTTGTTGCTTATATAGGCTTTGGAAAAAATTTCACTCTTACTGGGAGAGAGCAGAGTTGGCTGAGGGTCCATTGCTGGTTAGACAGGTATGGCATAGTCAAAAATGTAATACTCAGTTGGAAAACAAGAGCAGTGAGGAGGAAGTCCTTGATGAAAAACAAGATGCCTGTGACTCCAATGATCTAGTTGAATTGGAAATGTTTGCAAGTATGGATAATGAGGAAGATGAAAATGACCAATGTTCTTCAGGTTTAGGAGACTCAGAAATCAATTCATTAAGTGATTGTGATGAAGATGAGGAACATGCTGCAGAGGAATCTGACAGACTGGAGCACTTGCATCAGATCTTTGTTACTAAAAATCATGTTCTATCCCGAGAAGTTCAGAGGAATTTTATTGAGCTTAGTAAGTCTTCTAAGGTAACCAGCCATTACAAGCCACTTGAACCAAATGTTTACAGACTTCAGGATGTCAAAGATGAAAATTTTCCTCTTTTCCTCACATCCAAACAATTGTTACTCTTACTTGATGCCTCTATGCCTGATCCATTTTTCCTTAGGAATGAAGATGGAAGTCTTACACATAGCATAGATGGATGGTCTACAACAGAAGATACAATTTTCTCAAATTGGCAAGAGGAAGAGGAAGATATTGATGTTGAAGTAGATTATTATGATGAAGATGAGGAGACTGCAGAAGTTCATACAAGACCATCTGATTCTCGAGTTTTTGTGACTTACAATGTATTTGCTAATGAAATCTGGCCAAAAATGATAAAAGGAAAATGTGACTACAACCCAGCATTGGTTTGGAAAGAAATAAAATCTTTTTTGAAGGGGTCTTTTGAAGCATTGAGTAGCCCACAAGGTATACTTACAGAAGAAGAGTACAAAAAACTTGGGCGAAAGAGGTCCCCAAACTTCAAAGAAGATCGTAGTGAAATTTACCAACTCTTCTGTCTTTACCAGCGAATATTATCACAAGGAAATTATTTTGATGAGGAAGATGTCTTGTACAAATTGTCTCAGAGACTGTCTACATTCAGAATTTTACCATGGTGCATCCATGAACTTTATGGGGATGAAATTCAGGATTTCACTCAAGGAGAGCTAGCATTACTAATGAAA
Source organism: Phrynosoma platyrhinos (assembly GCA_020142125.1). Classification (NCBI taxonomy): domain Eukaryota; kingdom Metazoa; phylum Chordata; class Lepidosauria; order Squamata; family Phrynosomatidae; genus Phrynosoma; species Phrynosoma platyrhinos. The sequence goes on from CM034710.1 coordinate 65,766,812, forward strand.
TGCATTGATGATCCTAATGCAATGTTCCTGACTGGCGACACTGCACAGAGCATCATGAAAGGAGTTGCATTTCGTTTTAGTGACTTGAAATCACTTTTCCATTATGCCAGTAAAAGCTCTAATTACAAAAAACGATGTACTGTTAGAAAACCAAGAAGGATATACCAACTTCACCAGAACTACAGATCCCATTCAGGTATGAAAATCCTATATGTTAGGAAAAGAGACGAACTGGGGATGTCAGTTAGATAGATATACATTTTAATTAGCATTGTGTTTTCTTAAACTAAAAACCTGTGCTCTGTCTCCCTGACATTCTACAGTTTTATCTATGTAGTTGTGGTGGGTAATGTTACTACTTATAAATCCTTGCAACAACTCCAGGCTTGGGATATTTATTGAGTGGAGTGTTGAAGCTGAGAACCAGTTTGGCCAGATTAATCGAATCTGACTCCTGATCCAAGTCAACACTTTTTAGAATTGATCTTTTAGAATAGGAGCCTTCTTCAGCTGCTGTTGGCACTACTGTACTGCCGCATTTATTCTTTGTTAGGCAAGTAAACCTGATCAATTAAATAGCCTGTTCATCTTTGCACTGGAAATGTTTGCAGTGCTCCTATTAAAGGAAGTTATGGATGCAGGGAACATTTGAGTTTCTGTTGTAGTTCTCTGTGTCCCTCCAGACCTTGGAAATCACACATCACACTTAACTATTTCTAGTGTGTAATGAGAAAAACAACAACATTTTTTTGTAGTTCATCTCCAGTGTGCTAGTAATGACAATAATTTAAAAACGCTACTCGTCCAACTCTCCAGAACTCCTCATTAATGCATTATAAAATTTAAAAGCAATGACTAACATGTCATTAATTTTCATGAACATTTCCAAACTGTTCCCTTCCTGTCCTCTTGCCTGTGGGGAAAATTAGACTAGTAACTTGGAAGCAAAGGGAGGTAGCAGATTAGACTTCAGTTTATTTGGAGAAGTTACCATGTAAAGTTCACTTTGGCATTTCCAGTTGAAAGGATTATGCAGCAGGTGATTGGGGCAGTAGTAAGCTGTATGTACATCGTGACCTGACGTACTTTTTTTCCAGGACATATCCTATATTTCAACCTTTTTCCCAGGAGGAATTTCAAAATGTTCTCCATTTTGAGCATGACTAAGAAGCATAAATTTTCATTTATATCACTGTTTCCAGCTTTTATTTTGTAATGTCCTACATTTTATGTTGCCTTGTCTTCCTTTGTTGTTACAACATCTGGTCACCCTGTGTACACACAAGAAGTTTGGGCTGGTATTAGATGGCTTCTTAAGTGCATGTAGGAGTTACTCTACCCTTTCTCTCAATAAGCACTCTTGTCCAGCACTCTTGAGTATTGGGGGGCAGTGATTTAAAGCTGCTTGTAGGCACTAAACAGTTTTCTGCCCTAGCTGCAATTTTAAACCAGCTATTTGCTGACTTGCCTAGATTACCGTAGTATTATTTCAGTTGTTTTCTGATCCCCACATCTGTGAGAGATTTAATGTGAATTTTTATCTGCTTCTCTTTATTTGCAGGGATCCTCCTTTTGGCCTCAGGAGTTGTTGATTTACTTCAGTACTATTTCCCAGAATCTTTTGATAGCCTTCCTAGAGATTCTGGCCTTTTCGATGGCCCCAAACCCACTGTATTGGAATCTTGCAGTGTTAGTGATCTAGCAATCCTGCTGAGAGGCAATAAAAGAAAAACACAACCAATAGAATTTGGAGCACATCAGGTAACCTTTCCTTGGCAAGTGGGTTTTATAATTTGTGTAAAATGTGCTTTAAGAATTCAGTTTTCTGAGTGCATCTGTAATGTTATCATTCCTTTCTAAATGAAAAGTATGGAATCTTTAATGCTTTTAGAATCAGACTTCTGGTGTTTCCTCCCTAAAATTTTTAGTTCAAAATATGACTTCTAAAATATAATTGCAAATTCACTGAGAACCTATTTATCTTGTGTACTCATGTTATTCTATTTTGAGTCTTCTCACATCATCTGTTCTCATTGCTTCTCTATAGCTTATATGATCACCTGCTAAGGTAATTATGGTTGTGTGATTTGGCTCATAAAAAGGACCTTGCAACTCTAATTTTGGGTGGAATCAGTGAAAACAATCCTTGGACAACTGCTACAATCTGAATACCCAAAGAAGATGGACCTTTGACTGATGGCTGTGATAATCACTGATTATCATTATCTCAATTCAACTTTAAATAGCTCACCGACTTAAAATGATCCATTGTTAGTTTGATGTTATTTTCTCTTCTGTTAGAATTGTTAATTGCCTGTTTAATGAGAGTTAAGTTTGCCTCTGTTTCTTGACTGTTAAATCACTGAAGTTAGTAATCTAGTGTTCTCTGTTTTGTTGTAGGTGATATTAGTAGCAAATGAAACAGCAAAAGAAAAGATTCCTGAGGAACTCGGTTTGGCTCTTGTGCTAACCATTTATGAAGCAAAGGGGTTGGAATTTGATGATGTGCTCCTTTACAATTTTTTCACAGATTCAGAGGTATGTAAAACATTCAGAGAGCACTTTGGGGATAGTTGATAGATCTTATCCTGGACAAACCTGAAAAACTGAAAAAGTGATTAAACAATGTGAGCTTGAATCCCTTTGATTCTTGTAACATTATTGTGTTACCTGCTAGCCTGATTTTTATGATATATGCTTGCTTATATTAAAATGTGTTACAGTTTTAGCACATCTTTCTTCTTTGGTGAACTTTTTACTTAAATTGGGGCCTCAGTGTGATGTGGAGATGTAACCTTGAAAAACTTGCTGGTCGTGATGTTATGTACCATCAAGTTGATTAGAGAGACCCTATTATTACCATCCCTCTTCAGGTCTTACAGACCTAGCACTATTCCTTTAGTCCACCTATAATACAGTTTTCCACTTTTCCCACTCCCTTGAAGTTTACTGAACATTTTCTAATCAGTCATGTTATCTCACTATCTGCTTTGCAAAACTATGTTGAATGTGTAACTTTCTTTATTTTTGTGATACATTTTTAGGCTTACAAAGAATGGAAAATTATTTCTTCTTTCATACCTTCCTCTTACTTACCCAAAGAAACTAAGAAAATAATTGAAACACCCTTGGAGAAAGTTGATGACACTCAAAGAAAACATCTTCCGTTGAACCCAGAAATGTACAAGGTGATTTTAGAAATTATTATCATGCCATTACATAACCACATCTTTTTGCTAATAGTGTGTGGGTTGGAGGTGGAGTATGTCCTTGTAATATTTAGTTGCTGTTTTAGAAGTAATAATAAATAATAATAATAAAATTTATTTATATCCTGCCTCTGTAAAATACAATTGGGGCGGCTTACATAATAAAACGAACAATCCCCCCCATACAATTAAACCATCAAAGTTTAAAAACAGACTTAAAAATAACAAACTGTAATAAAATACAATAAATAACAGATAAATTAAAATAGCTGTAGTGGAGAAATCAGGGTCAGGCATAACTATTTTCGGTGGCCAGTTATCTACTCAGGAAAGGCCTGCCAGAAGAGATCCATCTTAACAGTTTTTTAAAAGCTGTTTAAGGTGTTCAAGTGACGGATCTCATCCGGCAGACCGTTCCATAGTTTGAGAGCGATAGCCGAAAAGGTCCCCTGGGCAGTTGCAGATAACCTAGTTTTTATAGGTAACAATAAATTCTTCCCAGAGGACCTTAGTGCATGGGGTGGATTATACAGAAGGAGGCGGTCCTGAAGATAGGTTGGACCCAAGCCATTTAGGGTTTTAAAGGTGACAACCAACACCTTGTACTGAGCCCAGAAACTGATAGGCAGCCAGTGAAGTGATCTTAGAATAAGTGTTATGTGGTCTCTTCTGTTTTTTCCTGAGACCAACCTGGCTGCCATATTCTGTACCAATTGAAGTTTCCGAACTAGGCACAAGTGTAGCCCATGTAGAGTGCATTGTAGAAATCGAGACAAGAAGTTACCAGCGCATGTACCACGGTTTCAAGGTCCCTAACCTCCAGGAAAGGGCGCAGTTGGAATATTAGCCAAAGCTGATAACAGGCACTCCTGACCACTGCATTCACCTGATTTGTCATCTGAAGTGACGGATCTAGGAGCACCCGCAGACGGCGAACATAGTCCTGAGTAATCTCAGACAATAGAAACAAAGTCCTTGGAACTGTGATTTGAGACTCTTTGGTAGGATTGAGCTATGAATGGGAGACAAAGTCCTTGAAGAATATGGCGAATGGAGAAACATATCCAAATTTTAAATCTTGGAATTCAAAAAGGCCCAAAATTTTGCTTTTCTCCATCTCATTAGAAATGGGTATAAGAAACAAGCTGATTTTGACCTTGAAAATTGAAAATCATGTTGTAAATGTGCATACCAAACACAGCTGCAGTATCGCAGGGACCTAAGAGTGAGCTGAATCATATCCTTAACATACATACCAAATATTGTTTTGAAATGTTAGCCTTCAGGGGAAATAATTAAGTTAAGAAGCTGTGAATTACAAGTAGGTAAGTTAAAGCAGTGATCCCAGTTTGCCCAGTAAATTGATAAATATTAGGTTAAATGTTGGTAGTGTATAAAGAGATCTAGAAAGAAGTCAAAGAAGACAAGGGAGAGAAATTAGCCTACTTGTCAATGAAACAAGATTTCACATGTATTTAACTTTATTGTTTCTCTTTATAGCTGTTTCCTTTATTTATCATGCATCCTTGAATCATTTTATTCCTAGATGCTTAATGGAGAGCTAAAGCAATTATATACAGCTATTACAAGAGCCAGAGTCAATCTGTGGATATTTGATGAAAATAGTGATAAGCGCGCACCGGCATTTCAATATTTCATCAAGCAAGAACTCGTTCATGTTGTCAGAAATGATGAAGGTAAGGTCTATGTATCATCCTTTTCTAATATGCTCTACATTAATCAGCTCCTGATTCTTTGAGTTTTGCATGAAATATGGAGATACTGAAGTTAGAAGCAAGTTTGGGCAATTTATAATTATGACTGAAATTCTCAGGTTCACAACAGGTTTTTTATTGCCTACATCTAAGGAAAGTCCTGTTAACTTTAGACAACTAGAGCTGCTTTAGTCCTAAAAGGATCTGTGCCTAATCCTCATTTCTTGTTACGCTTGTAAGTAACTTATTACTAAATACATCATTAATGAAATGTAAGTCTTTTAGTTAATCGTTGGTAAATCAGTTTAGACATGAAGACCGATAGTGTATGCATGGCAGGGGGTTGGACTGGATGGCCCTTGTGGTCTCTTCCAACTCTATGATTCTATGTACATCCCTGGCCAGATGTTGGCTTTGCTAGAATGCAATTTTTGAGGGAGGAGTTGGAATTGAGAAGGCAATATTCTATTCGCCTATCAGACAGGCTTATTAGCAAATCTGTTCATACAACTCCCATTATTTATACTCAGCTCTTCTTACCTCTGGCTTACAATTTGGGGTTTACAGTTTTGGACCCTAATTTTGGCTGTCATCCAGCAGAATAAGGAAGGTCAAGGACGAAAGTGCAAAAGCAGGATTACTGCTGAACATAAAGAAAACAAAAACAGTGACCACAGGGGAGCTGTACAAGCTCAACCTATATAATGAGGAAACTGAAGTAGTTAAAGACTTTTCGTATGTAGGATCAAACATTGATTGGAATGGAGACTGCAGTCAAGAAATAAGAAGACTAGGAATGTGAAGAGCAGCCATGAGGGAACTAGACAAGATCCTAAAGTATAAAAATACACAACTGAACACTAAAGTTAGAATAGTCCAGTCCACTGTATTTCCCATCTCCATGTACGGATGTGAGAGCTGGATAGTGAAGAAAGCCAACAGAAAGAAAATAAACTAATTTCAGATGTGATGCTATACAAAAGTGCTTAGTTTCAGATGTGATGCTGGACAAAAGACAAACAAATGTATGCTAGAACAGATCAAACCCGAACTCACCCTGGAATCAAGGATGTGCTTGAGGCTATTGTACTTTGGCCCCATTATGAGAAGACACAACTCATTAGAAAAAACTATATTGCTAAACAAGGTAGAAGGAAACAGAAAGAGAGGAAGACCATGTGCTAGATGGATAGATTCAATCAAGGAGCCCATAGGCCTGAGCCTGCAGTACCTGAGCAGAGCGTTTGAGGATAGAGAGAAATGGAGATGTCTCATTTTCAGGGTTGCCATGAGTCAAGTCCGAGTCAAGGGCACTTAGCAACGACAACGTAATCAAAATTAATGAATGGAAACAGCTTTTTTTGGAATGCAACTTTCAGAATCCATCAGCCACAATGGCCACTGGATATGAATATTTCACACAAGAGGAGAAGTTGGATTATGAAGGAGAAAGTAAAGATGTAGTTCCACAACTGTTGTTTATGTGAATCTCTAGAGGCCACTTTGGAGAGTATGTCCCAAGCTGCAATAGTAGATATAAGACGTGCTATAACTTTCTTTTATGTTTAAAGCACTAATACTTAGAGCTTGTCTGGTATAAGATCTATATCTTACATAATTCATTTTAGGACAAGCATTGACCAGATTGACATCAATCAGCTTTTTGTGTTTAATATTTACACAAAATTTATCAGATTTTTGCATTTACTATATATACTCAATTATAGGTTGACCTCATGTATAAATTGAGGGCAGGTTTTTAGGGACAAAATGATGGATTTTGATATGACCCGTAGATAAGTCGAGAATATAACTTAGGGACATTTAACAGAGGATCTAAAGGATGGAGCAAAGGAAAACAATGCCTGAGAACTTACAGAATTGCAAGAAGCATAACTGTTGGTATTCACACTGAAGGATAGAGAATAAAGGAAGGTCAGTGCTTCCAGGACAGATTACACACTTGTGTTTCAACCAGAGGATGGCTTCTATTTTTATGAGAGTTAAGGTACAGTACTATTAACAGTGACCCATGGAAAAGTCAACTCAGATTTTTTGGGTCAATTTTTTGACTAAAATTTCTAGATTTATACATGAGTATATACAGTACTTACGTTGCAATACCCATATATGAATACATTCAAGGAAGAGATATCCTTTAAAAGAAATGTCTTCATATCTCTATTCTTGCTGAGATTATTTTAAACCTGCCATCTAAGAGTGAGGTCATTGTTTAGGTAGGCCAGAGTTCTGGATTACTAACAGATTGGGAAGACGTAAACAGCATCTGAATTAAGTTTGATTTGGAATGTGATCACAAGAATTTTAGAATTTTAGCATAATTTTAGCATAATTTTTAAAAACTTTATTAGAGTTAAAAACAACAAAAACCATACATGTATCCAACAAAACAAATCACAAGCACATATTACAACAATTCCCAAACAATCCCCACCTAAAACATCACTCAATATATACCAAGACATACAATAACATAATAGATTTGGAGTTAGAGAAACAATATGGAATTATTTTATTCCACATGATCACCTCTTCAAGAACAGTTTATGCGAAAAAAATGGAAAGAAAAAGAGTCCCAAGATATGGTAGAATGGATATGGAAAATATATGATCTTATGGGAAACGATAAACTAACTCATCTGCTCAGATATGGATCAACAGAAATATTTGATAAAGAGTGGTGGCCGGTTATCGAATATTTGAATATGTACTGGGAACAATTAAGCCAAAATAAAACAATCAATGAAAACTAGTGTGAAAAGAAATAAATAAAATAATTAAATAATTGACCTGATCATTAAATAGAGTTCGTTAAAAGAAAAAGCTTACGTGAATATCTTTATTTCAGCCAAACAAAGAAAAACAAGATGAGTTAGGAGCAGTAATAGAAGTTTAATATTTTGTACAAATTTTTAGTAAAAGGACACAGAATATGGAACAATTATAATCCAAAACTTAGAGGATAGGAAGTCTTTTTATATCATTTTAGCATAATTTAATGCATATATTCAGTATAACACAAGCTGACCATCATTTTTTTTAATGTGTTTAACAAATGAACAATTCATCAGCAATGTGCATACAAATTAAAATCCTTCTTCTTCTTCTTCAGTCTTAGATGATACTTTATTTGTTAAAACATCAACTCCACAAGAATGGGTGGCACAAGGAGAATATTATGCTAAACACCAATGTTGGAAGGTAAATTCTGGTCCAGAACAGTAATTTCGTTGTATTGTTTTGCATGGATGCACTAGGGAGAAACTAAAATCTGTATGTGATGCAAACTGCCAGTTTGAATCATGAACATTTTATAAAAGTGGTTACAGGCAGATTTTTTTTTAAAGTGAAGAACTGTGATCTTGGAGTTATTTCAAGTTGTAGTTATTGCTTTTTCTTGATTCTTTTTTAGTCCATACATTTAGATGAAGGTCATGTAAGCCCATGTATGTACTGTGAAAAGTTCAGTGTAGTTAAATACACAGAAAATCACTGAATAGCAGGCTTCCTCCTAAATTCTTCTCGCTCAGTACAAACCCTTCTGCTTAGCTTAACCACAGTTAAAGGTTACATTGTCCCCTACTTTAATCATGACTTTTATCTAACTAGAACCTGAAGCCAAAGTTCACAGGTAGTTTGGAGATTGTTTTCTTTTATAGAGACCAGTATATTAGTATCACTCATGCAGCTGCAGTTTCTCTTACGTTTTCCCCAAACTAGTGAATTACTTTTTTAAAAATCACTTTGTAGATTTCATGTAGCAAAATGTGAACCTCCTACTTAGAAATGCCTTTAGTTAATGAGAGATATTATACACACACTCATGTTTAATTGCTATGCTCTGATGATGATCATAAAATAGTTTCTCCCCTTCTTTCCCCTGTAACACAAAGCTTTGTTTTTTCCATGTCTAGGCATTGTTCATTGTCAGTGAAATTTATGCAGCTATCAGATCAGTGGTTATAGAACAGATTTCCTAAGCACATAGAAAAAGTACAAAATTTCTGATACTTTGCTTACACCTTTTTAGTTGGCACAGGCTGAGAAGCATCTAAAAGTTGCTAAGTCTGGATACATTACCAAGTTGATTAATTAGGCACCTGAGCATGTTCCCATCTTGTTGTGGAAGAAGTTTTTCTGGTATACTCAGTTAATGGAGTATATTCCTGGTCATTACTTTTTAAAGATAAAATTTGCTACCAGAGGCAGAAATAATATGGAAAAAATAGGGAGAGTTTCCTGCACTACAAAAAGGAACAGTTCCATATGTTTCAGGAAATGTTTTATTCAAAATCAACAATATGTACATGTGACAAAATAACCAGGTCAGGTAAGCCTTGCATTGGTAAATAAAAACATTTTGAAGTTTCTTGAGAACACTTGGATTCTTCCAAAATGCATCCATTATGATTTTTCCTAGAGGAGAATCCAGCTCTTGTCTAGCTCAAGCTTTCTTACATTGTTACTATAGATACACTTATCCAAGGACATTGTTTCTCCAGTCCGCTTTGCCATATTCTCAGTCCCAATGCTCATGCAAGAAGCTTCCAGCTAGACATTGGACAAGGAGAAAACAAGGGCTAGGTGTGAACAAAGAGACTTTGTAAAAGGAAATTCTTTGCCAGAGGCTTTGCTAACTGAGATATGCTTTATATTACCTGGGATTGGATCCAATGCTGCCTTTCTGCACACAGAAGTCATCGTGGGCTCATGGAAAGGCAGCTTGACATATTTTGTTAGAATGGCACATAAGATAAAACTGCTGAATTCAATGTTATTTGATTCAGTTTTGTAGACACTACATTTGACCCTCCACATTTGCTGCTTTGACTTTTGTGGATTTGATTATTTGTGGATTTGATTATGTAATAAGTTCTCTAGGAATTTCTAGGTTTTCCAGCACAACTCTGCCAGAGGTTGACCATAGAGTTGTGCTGGAGACCCTAGAATTTCCTAGAGAAAATACTTCTCTAGGCACTTGTAGATTCTCCAACATGATTCTATGGTTAATTTCTGGCATAGAATTGCACTGGAGGACCTGGAGATTACTAGAGAGGTGTCCTCCCAGGTTAAAAACAAATGTTTTTTTATTTGTGCTTTTTCCACATTCACTTCAGCCACTTTACTCACTTCACCCCAGCGAATGTAGAAGGACCGCTGTATTTTGTTTTTGCCGCCTCATGAGAATAATACCAAATACTATTGCTGTAGCATCACATGGATATTTGAGCAACTTCTTATGCAGGCTTATTTGGAATTAGTGGTTTCCTTCTGTTTACAGTTTCTTGGGATCTAGCACACAATCTCATCTGCATTGTATACTAGTGACAAACTCAAGTTTAGAGTTGAAGGCCACATGTGAATACAGAAATTCTTTAGGCCGTAAATGCCCCTGGTTTTGAGCAGTTCAGTCACTTGTCTTCTCCTTTCTCTCCTTGCTGTGCTTGGGCTGCAGAGAGTTGTCTCATGAGCATGCATGGCTTATTGAAGATGAAGGAGAGCCAACTTTTCTGAGAAATCCAGCCTTCTTGCTGGTCAAAATGGTTTTCCCATTTGTCATGGTGCTGGGTTGCAAATCACTGTAGCAGGAAACAGCAGACAAGTTTGCAAGCAGATTGCAGGCAAGCCCAAAAGTGCATCCACACTTGTATTTGCAGTTAATTTGTCAGACTGCGATGACTCAAGCAAGGAAAATGTAGGATAAGTTCCCTTGTCAGCTGACTAATAGTAACCTTGAATTTTCCTTGTTTAGCTCATACAGTAGCTAAAGGGCTATATGATCCATATGGGTCCTGCTTGCTAACACTTATCCACCCTCACTTAATCTATGGGATTTCAAAGGGTGGGAAAGCTTCTTTGAAAGGAATTCCTAAGTAAAGCGTTTTAAGCATGACAGATTATTAGCATCTGAATTATTTTGATGAAAAATAGTTTACATCAAATATAAAATAATGCTAGTGACTTATGTTAGATTACTCAATGGTTGCATTTAGAGTTTAGGGACTCTCCTGGGCTTAGGGTTGCCATTGGACCAGAAAAAATGGTCTGGTCTGCCTCTGTACTTTTAACAATTCTTTTTATAATAATAATAATTGTCAGGGACAGCCAGGTGGAGGACTTGGAGGACTCTGAGGGCGAGGA
>CM034710.1:65777997-65817863 GCA_020142125.1 Phrynosoma platyrhinos
CTGCAGAGAGATCCAAGAGCACCAACAGGGTCACACTACCCCTATCAACGCTCAGGCGGAGGTCATCGGTCAGAGCAACCATGACAGTCTCCACTCCAAATCCTGTCCTGAAGCTGGTTTGAAATGGATCAAGATAATCGGTTTCATCCAAGAATGCTTGGAGCTGGGAAGCAACTGCCCTCTCGATCACCTTGCTTAAAAAAGGAAGCAAGGAAACTGGTCTATAGTTGTTTCTATCCAGGGGGTCTAGGGAAGGTTTTTTCAGGAGGGGCCTGACCGCCGCCTCCTTTAGACAAGATGGTACGATACCTTCCCTAAAGGACGCATTGATCGCATCCCGGAGGAATACTCTCAACACGTCGTCCCCCCCGGACGACCAGCCATGATGGACAAGGATCGAGGGAAGAAGGGAAAGCAGCAATTATGCTAGTGGAATCGCAAATAATGTCAATAAGGTTGATATAACTTACCTGGTTATATGTCATCTACAAGAATAGAGTCCTGGATTTTAGAGCATATACAGAGATCTTTGTAGAGAATATGATCTGAGAATGCATCTTGAAGCATAGGGATGGAGAACTGGTAGATAAAGCACACACGTCCATTCACAGCCCTCCGCTGGGTGGCTGATGACAAATGTTATTAAAAAGTCTCAAACTGAGAGTAAGTTACTTATTTATGGGGATCGGAGATCAGAGAAAACCAGTCTTAGTGTGTGTGTGTGTTCAGGAGTGTAGTATTATCCTTCTCTAGAGTATTTAGTATAGCCACAAAGCCAGGAAAGTACTTAGCAGCTGAACCTATCTTCTTCTTTAAGAAAGCAGTAAAGATGGATCTCTTCCGGCAGGCCTTCCCGGAATAACTTCTCGGCAATGGCGGAGGTCTACTACTCGCCCCTTAATCTGCCACTGTTTGTATACTGCCCCAAAAAATGTTTCATATGTATTTATGTTTTAAATTCATTTTAATTCTTTCTTGGTTTAATCTAGTTTTAAGGGGTGGGAGGGTTAGGGTGTGGGATCTGGGAATGTTTTAATTGCTTACTGTTTTTATAAGGTTGTATGCCGCCCCGATTGCTGAACAGAGGGGCGGGTTAAAAATAAAAAATTATTATTATTATTTAATATTATTAAGAACCCTAAATGTGCATCTTAAAAGAGCTGGCCAATTCTAGTTGGACAAAGTGTTGTGTAAAAGAGTTAAAGTTGTGGATCTCGTTCATACACACACACTGCCATGATACATGTTCAGGCTTTTTAGTGACATGCCAACTTCCCTCATGCTTTTGGGCATACTGAACTACATCAGAATAGACAGATTTTTCACACATTCATGCTGTTTGTAGGCTTCCTGCATGCATTTTGTTGATCACTTTGTGAAACAGGATGCTGGACTAAATGGATCTTCTGTGTCAGGTGCAGCAAACTTGGATCACTCCATGTAATATTAAAATGCAACTGCTATACCTGCTGACTATTGATTATGTTGGCTAGGGCTTACGGGGGTTGTAAACTTGGAGGATACCAAGTTACTTACTCTGGTTCCACATGATCCAATGGGGTGTCTTGTACAAACTGAACCTGTGCCACCTGCAGAAGCCTTGGAATCAAGCTATTGTTGAAGAGACAAAAGCGGGAAGTGATGGTAGAATAAAAGTTAGCAACCCTACTTGTTTAGTGGTCCACCATTCTAATCACTTTCATATGTCTGCTGTGCTAATTGTATACTTAAACTCCAGCAATCTTTGTTAGTGTGATTATCCTTTTTTTTTCAGGTGGCTGCGAAATGTTATCAAAAAGGAGGAGCAACTGAGAAGGAGAAACTGGCCTTGGCAAATGATGCTGTGCTTAAAGTTCAGTCAAAGAAAATCAGCCCCAAGTAAGTGGTTTTTAGATTTTAAAAAAGTTTATCTGTAGGTTTTTGGACATATGTTTATTAAGACAGTAGTGATAAAAGTAGTTCTGTGTGGGTTTGTGAACAGTTCTATGCAAATTTACTCAGAAGTACATACATTTGTGTTCTGTCCAATTTACCAATAGACGAGCAGAGGATTATAGCACAAGTTAAAGCTAATTTTTGCTGGAATGGGCAAATAGTGTACCAGTTTTATTTGAAGGAAAATTAGTGTTTTTTTCAGCTTCCTAAATAAGCAGGAGGGAAAGCAAAGCAATTGAGTCAATTAAGCAATTGTACTTTTCCAGCAATTCAATTGCTTATGGCATTTCTTCTCTATAAGAGTAGCCATCAGTATCCTTTTCTTTTTAAAACAGCTAACGTTTTAAAATAACTGATGGAATCAAATACTTTTGATCAGTCAACTGGCTGTTTTAAAATCTGTGACTGGGTTGACATGTGATCATTGTTTCTTATTAATAGGGAGAAGCAAATGGAATACATGGTTCTGGCAAAAACCTACCTAGAATGTGGTGAACCAAATTTGGCTCTCAAATGCCTGTTGCATGTCAGAGACCACCAGCTTTGTGCACAGCTTTGTGAAAAATTAGGAAAGGTAATAAGCTCTTCTGCTACCAAATCTTACTGGCCAGATATGTTATTGTTTCATCTATTGAATGATGCCCTATAAAAGAGAAATCATTGTTGGGGCATGTGTGATCTGGGATCAACATGCAGAAGACTTATGCCAGGAACAACAAAAACTGCTGGACTTCTGAGTTCTCACGAAGAGACTTTTATTCTTGAGTATAGCTATATACATCAGACTGACAAAGTGCTACGCCAGGCTCCTATTTACAATGCAACCACACTGAGCATTCAGCTCGCTCACTTATATACAATATCTCCCTGGGATTTGAGTCCAGCTCGCCTGGTATGTCACTCAGTTTCCTGTCACCTAATAGCCATGATTCTGCAGAAGTGAAGTTTGCTGGCTTCATCTCCTGCCCTTCTGTCATTAGCTTCCTGTGACTCAGGACTCTTCAAATGATGAGTCATCATGTCTCTCAACAGAACTCAGGTTACCTTTTTACCTTTGCTCCAGTTTCATACCATAGCCACATCGATGACATTTTCTACCCAGAGTGCAATTTACCCTGACAATCATGTAGAAGTCTACCTCACTTTTCTCTACTGGATTATAAATGCAACCATGATAGCTGTTACAGCAGTTATTAAAAAAGAGAATTTAGGAGGGCTCTTTACTCTGCAGCTACTTGGCCTGATAGTCATTTTTTATTTCATGTTGTCTGTTTTTCACATTTCTACACTTACATATGGTCACTAGTCATATATGGCATGACATATAGCTGGATTGTGGGGAATGTATGCTGTTGTGTGCCTTCAAGTCGTTTCCTACTTACGGTACCCTTGTTTCTCATCAAATCTGATGACCTAACCTGTTTACACTTTCATCCATGTTCCCAGGCACAGACTGACCTTGGCTACATTGTATTAAAACAAACAAACAAACAAACAAACAAACAAACAAACACACCTGCAGGCTAAGCTTTCACAGTTAGAAATTTCCCACATTTGTACATTTCCCACATCTGTATGTTTCCACTTTGACTACAAATCCCAACAGAACCTGTCATGGGGTTTTCTTGGCAAGTTTTTTCAGAGGGCATTTACCATTGCCATCCTCTGAGGCTGAGAGAATATGACTTGCCCAGAGTCACCCAGTGGGTTTACATGGCCAAGGTGGTCTCCTGAGTCATAGTCCAACACTCAAACCACTACACCACACTGGCTTCTGGGGAATGTATGAGGCTGAGATTAATTAAGGGCAGCCACTGGGAAGCAATGCAAGGGATGGTGTGCTGAAAGTTTTAAGATCCACTAACCATCACCTTGTTGTGCTGTTGAGTGTGCTACTATATAAATCATTAAACGGGGAACGTGAGATCCTCCAGCTGTTGATGGAATACAGGTTCTGTCAGCTCTACTCAACATTGCCAATGGCTTGAGACATTGATGCCTATAATTGCCACCCAGTAACATTTGGAAGGGCCACAAGTTGCCTGATCCTGATATAAAATACGCACAAACTGTTTTCTTTGACTTTTTGTATGTTTGTTTGAAATATAAGTTTGCTATGTGTAATTTTAAAAAATGGCCATGGTTCGCACTTTTTATTTTCTTTATAGTGATTATGAGATGCTTGATGACTTGCAGGTAATATAGGAATTGACTCTGCTGAAATATATTTTGCTTGAGTTAGCTGGATGATATAAAACTTCTGCCTTGATACTTAACTTCTGATGATCCCTTAACATTTTATGAGTTGCCACTTAATTTTCCAGTCAGCAAAAGACTATTCTTACATAATCCGACTGCTTGCTAAAATTGTTGTCTGTCCTTTCTGTTTTATTTTACCAGTAACTGTGCTCATACACTTCTGTATTGTATTGATATCATACAGGTGAAAGAGGCTGCGTATTTCTATAAAAGAGGTCAGTGCTACAGGGATGCATACAGATGTTTTGAACAGATTCAAGAATTTGATTTAGCACTTAAAATGTGTTGCCAAGAGGAACTGTATGAAGAAGCAGCAAAATCTGTTGAAAGGTTTGTATTTTTAAAAAATCAAGCATTCTTGACATAAGTAATATTCATTTTCTTTTTATTTATTTCCACTTTTTAAAAAGCCTTGGCAGACTTGAAGTCTGAGTTTAAATACATTCCAGTGGTATATCATCTCTAAATAACTGCTGTTAGAAATTGAGTACAGTGGGCCCTTGTTATCTGCCATGGATACCTAAATCTGTGGATACTCAAGTCCCATTATGTACAATGGCATAGTGATAAGGTGTCCCTGATATAAATGGCAAAATCAAGGTTTGCTATTTGGAATTTACATTTATTTTTCATATTTTCAAGCCGTGGATGCTTGAATCCATGGGTAACGAATCTATGGATATAGTGGGCCAGCTGTATAAAACTCTTTCAGAGGACATTTTAAAATAATTTCAGCTAAATGTAAGTTTAATAACCAATGTGTGAGTGCTAATATATATATATATTTAAAAATTTTTAAATGCATGAATGCAGATGATGAGAAAAAAACTAAAGTAATTATATTCATATTACTTATAGAAGGTGGGAATGGAATGGGGAAATTTCTGTGCTTTGTATTGAGGTTAGGATTGCCAAGTTTTCAGGAGCGATATGAAACAGCTGCAGCTCTTGATGGGAAGAGGCACAGCAGCACGGTGTTAATCACAGTAGTCTTTAGCCACACTGCTACTGTACTGTCTGTACTTTATCTGCCTGGTTTGTAGTTGTCATGGTTCAGGCAAGCCCTTAAGTCATTTTTTAACCAGAATTTGTTACATTCAGTTTCTGGGCTCTTCTTTCTGTTTTTGTTTTCCTGCCACACAAACCTAAAGCACACTGCAGCTTGACCCTCTTTGTGGTATGTATGTTTGTGTGTGTGTACAGTGGGTAACACCTGCAGTTACCCACTGCACACACAGTAGGTAACACCTCACAAGAGCGGTGACACTAAGTCAGGCCTGCCCCCCTGCACTGTCCCCACAGACGTTCCTCCCCTGAACCATCCCCACACTCATCCCCCCCAAACCTCCCATCTTTTTCCTCACAAGGAAAAGGACAGACTAGCACAGAGGAAAAGAGTGCAAGCTGTCCCCAGAAGCCCCATCCTCTGGAATCCCCGCCCCTGCACCGGGTGACACCAGGTGTGAGGATGCCACTGCCTCTGTGTTTACATCATGGTAAAAAAGGCTTGAACATGATAGCATTGTATATTCTAGAAACTGAAATACAGTTGGCTCTCCATATCCATGGATTCTTTATCCATGGATTCAACAATCTACGGCTTGAAAATATTCAAAAAATATATAAATTCCAAAAAGCAAACCTTGATTTTGACATTTTATATAAGGGACACCATTTTACTGTGCCACTGTATTTAATGGGGCTTGAGCATCCACAGATTTTATTATCCATGGGGGTGGGGGTCCTGTAAACAAACCCCAGCAGATACCAAGGGCCCACTGTAATGCTGTTGTATTATTTATTTACCATATATATCCGAGTATAAGTCGAAAGCATGTTTTGGGACCACAGCATACATATTTTTATATGACGCATGGATCAATCAAGAGTAGAAATTAGAGACTGCTGCCATTTAGTTGCCCTGGTATTCAAAACATATTTTCACTACTCTACTCAGAGAAGGGAATGATTCTTTTTTAAATAAAAATTAAGGTAAAGTATTAACTCTTATTTTTAAAAAAGAATCACTCCCTTCTCTGAGTAGGGTGGTGAGAGCTCAGTTCATCCTGGGAGAACCTAAAAAAGCACTATCCACCACCACCACTACCATTCTGGCCTTTTTGAATGCCTAGACAGGAAAATGGCAGTGGCTCTTTGGCTTTTTCCCTCAAAGAGAGTAGAGGGGCTCAGTGATACATTTAGGTTCTCCAGAATGGACTAAGCTCTCGCCTTTTGCCACTCTACTCAGAGAAGGGGATAGTTCCTTTTCTGATAAGAGTTATTTATTGTATTTACATTAACCATTGGGTAAGTTGACCCAGTTTTTGGGGTCAATTTTTGGCTAAAATTTATAGACTTATACATGAAGTGTAGGATATTACTTACCAGTGTGACACAGGTCTTCAGATGTACTGACCAAATAATTTCATTTATACTTAAAATATTAATACTCTAAAGTTACATTTGATGAAATAATTTTTCATATAAATCATAAGTTTTTCCCAAGCAAAATGATGGACTCTTTCTCTGCTCTTTGGCAGCCTTTTTTAGTGTGCATTATATCTCATCAGATATTGTATTACACCACTACTTCCATTTCTCAATTGGCATTTATGCATATATATTTATTTCAGATATGAGAAAATCCTGCAACAGGAAAAACAGCCAGTTTCAAAACTTTCATACACAGCAAACCAGTTTTATTTGGAAGCAGCAGCAAAATATTTGCATGCAAACAGGAGCAGTGAAATGATGGAAATGCTTTCCCACCTTGATACTGAAGACCAGCTTTTTTTCTTGAAAGAACATAAATGTCTTTTTGAAGCAGCTGACCTTTTGAAGAAGGAGGGCAGAGAAGAAGAAGCTGCAAAGTTGATGAAACAGCATGGGTTTGTGTTGGAAGCAGCCAAGCTCACTAACCAAATAGAGTTCCGAGCATCATGTTTGCTTGCTGCAGCCCGCCGTGGTGTGTTAGGCTGTTATAGTGTGGAGAATTTACCAGCCATCTTGGAAGAAGCTTTAAAACTATGTGAAAAAACAAACCAAAAGTCTGGCAGTGCAGAAGCAACTTACTTGAAGGGTGTTCTAGGAAAAGACTTCTGTACATTGAAGGAGGCTTTCCACATGTTCTTGCATGTGAATCACACTGCAGGTGCTGTGGAAGCATTGTTTGAAGCAGCGCATTATGAAGGAGACAATGAAGCCTTCTTACAGTTAACATCACAAGGAACAGGAGCACTTCTGAAACTAGTCAGAGCTTTCCAAAAGGCAGACACCAATGCTGAGAGAGAAATGGTGAAGTCATGTTTTGAATACTTTGGGATTGTGCAGATAGATAAGGAGATTTGCCAGATCTCTCAAAATGAAGCAGGATATTTACTGGGATATTTTCCTGAAAGCTTAAACCTGAGAGGGAAGAAAAGTGATGACTTCACTGCAAGCCTGGAAGAAGTGACATCTGTACTGAATAAGCATTTGTTGAAGAGGCTGACTACCATTATTCACTGTTTACTTGATCGAAACTTCCCCAGTATTTGTTCCAAGTTCATTGCAGGCTTGAAATGTGAGGACAAAACATGTAAGGACCTCCATAGAGTTTTGTCACATCCAGAGATAAAATCTGTGTTTCAACATAAAATGCATCTGGCTGCAATAAATGGACTACTGTTAGAAGCCAAGCAAGTATTCCCAAAAGATTTGCTTCATGAACCTAATGTCATTGATGAATTGTTGACAGCTGATAAATATGCTTTATGCAGATCCCTTGTAAATGCCATATTTCCTAAACATTTCCACCTGAGACTGATCTCTGAAAACCCACGGGCATGCAAAAATATCCTCAGTTTTCAAAGCAGTGACTGTGTAACTTCTAATTCTTGCAGAATGGTATTGAAAGAATATATAAGATCTGAGTTTAAAAATGAGACTTCCCGAAACAGAAGAGAATCTACTGATTTATTGCTGAAGACAATGCAGGTCCTTGCCTTAACTTCTCATTATCCTGAGGAGTTTGACAGGCTTCTTGACAGGGAAGAAGATGACTACAAGAGAGAACTAACAATGGCAGAAAACAGACTGAGAGGTCAAACCAGGGGTGTTGAAGGCAGATTTGGTATGTTGTTGCCTGACAAATATGCTGGAAATGCTGAAGGCACCCATTTGTGTTTCATTCGACTCTTGCAGGGTTCCATGGAGGAGCTGTACATTCACAGAAATCCTGAGAAGTGTAAATGGATGTTCTACCGTTTCATGAATGTTTTGGTAAAGAAATGCACTAATCCCTTGATTCCAAGTATAGGAAACACAGTGACTTTGCTAGAGTTTCAGTATATTTTGGGTTGTGCTGTCCTTATGCGCCTCTCCAGAAACATGACTCTTTGCCTTCCTAAGAGTTATATTGCTCTCTTCCACTACTGGGATTTTTTGTTCACAAGGGGAGACCGGCAAAAGGAGGTATTTAGTATTATACAGGACTATAAGCCACAGGACACAAAACGAGCTGTACAGGAATTTAAATTTCATCTGAGGTATTTAGCTGATGTTCTGTGTAAATATGAAAACTTCAACGTACTCCTGGATGCTTTTGATGACTCTGATTCCGTTATATCAGGAGAGGCTGAACGTACTGTGGTGCTTTGCTTAGTGATGTTGGTGAATGCAGATCAGGTGCTTGGCTGGCAATATAAAAGTATTTTATCAGACCATTTCCCTGCCCTCAGGGAAAGCCTTGTACAAATCAAAAAGGAGTGCCCCTCTAAAGTGCCTGAAAGATTGTTTAAAACTGTGGATTTGATGTGCACAGCCCCTGATGTTAAAGAAATAGTTGAAGGCCTCAAAGAGCTGCTGTTTTGCCGAGATGAAGAGTTTTTGGCGGACTGTTGTTGGAAATGGGATCCCAGAGGAACTTGGGGTACCAGGTATGGAGATAGTAAAGGGCTCAGAGGTATCTATTACAAGATTGCAGACTTGGGCAGATTTTCATATCTTAGTCAGGCAGCATATTGGGAAGAGCCAGAGCCAGATCTTGAAAAGAACATATATTTTGAAGAAAGAGAGGATCCATTGGCCAATTTAGCATCAATACGGCAGCAAAAGCAACAGCAAAAAGCTTCTGCCAAGCGGAGGTTGAGCTGTCTTTTCCTGTTTGTCTGCTGTTGCATTAGATGGAAGAGGGTCTCTTGTTCAAAATCAGGGTCCTTCGAAATGACATTGGGAATCTTCAAAAAAGCAGACATTGATAAAACACAGTGTGATCTGTGTGGAGTCAAATTTGGTCAAAGTGCTGTGAACTTCACTCCTCAGATTGAACACTTGGAAAAAGAGCCCACAGAAGTGACAATGCCAACAGAGATAGAGTGGGAAGAAAGTCTGGAAAGGCATGAAAACTTTGTGGCTGGTGAAACATTTGAAAATCATATCATCCTTGCTGAACATGAAAATAAAAGCATCTCTTACCAGAAATATTTTGAGTTTTTTAGAAACAAGATTGAACCATTAATCCATAATGGGACTAATGTGATGGAAAAAATTGAGGAGAATACCTGCATCAGAGGTCATTTTACTGTGAACGAAGAGTCTAAACTAATGCAAAGAAGAATTGAAGAGTGCATTAAGAGAATTTCTGATGCAGTGGAAGATATCTACAAGAGGAAAGCATGGATTGATGGTAAGACATTTTGGCTATTTCTATAGCTTGTTTCAGCAGTTGAGGAATTACTACCAAGAAATTCATGGATGAAATCGTTAATTCATTAGAATAAATATGTCTGTCTCTCTGTCTATTTTATCTATCTACATTGTGTGTGTGTTTGTGTGTATTCTACATTCGGATAACTGAATGGAATGTCTGCTGTGCAAATATGTTTAGTAGTAGTCCACTCTAGTAAGTATTTTTGAATTAGGTTTTAGATGGGGGCAAGGAATTACCAGTGGTTAGGGGACATACATTGACTATAATCCCTGCCCGCTCTGTGGCCCCCACCCTGTGATTTTCCCCCCTGCATCTTTGTGCCCCAAAAGGGGTGCAGTTTCATTATGTTTTTGGACTTCTGTGGCCATTTTAGACCTTGTTTGCAGCAGGTGTCAAGAAAGAGCAGTTTTTTAGGGAGGCTCAAAGTGGCCTTGGGGGCTGCATACAGATTGCATACCACAATTTTCCATGCTTTACAGCCATAGAAATAGCATGGTTGGTGTTATTGTGTGCCTTCAAATTGTTTTCCAATTCCAAAAACCCTATCCTGGGGTTTTCTTGACATGATTTGTTCAGAAGAGGTATGTCATTCCTTTCCCTGAGGCTGAGAGCATGTAACCTGTCCAAGATCATCCAGTAGGTTTCATGCCTGGGCATGAAATCGAACCCTGGTCTCTAGAGTCATAATCCAACACTCAGACCGCTATACCATGCTGGCTCTCTAGATTATATTAAAAGTTTGTTTACTCCAGCATTCACCACTCCCAAAACTATCTTTAATGGCAGATATTTAGTGTCCATACTATTTTAAGCTTCACTGGCCTTTTCTGTCAGAATGTTAAACTTTGATTGTATACACTACACACTTCCTGGGAGTAAACCTCATTCAATACTGTGGGATTTAAGGGCCTGTACAGACTGACAGAAATAATACAGCTTCAGACCACTTTTAACTGTCCTGGCTCAATGTTAGGGAATCATGGGAACTATAGTTTTTTGTGGCCCCAAGCTCTCTTACAGAGAAGGCTCAATGCCTCAGAAAAAAACTACAGTTCCCATGATTCCCTAGCATTGAGACAGAACAGTTACAGTGGTCTCAAGCTGGATTATTTCTGGCAGTCTGTTCAGGCCCTAAATTCTAGCTAGGCTGAATAGGATTACTCTGCAAACAATTACCTCACTGAGAAGCATCTTCCCTCCTCCTCCTCCTCCTTCGTACTATCTTCTTCCAGTAAAATCCAGTGATGTCCCAAGTGATTTTCAGTTTGTATGCAAACCATATGGTCTACATTAAGGTTTTTACCTAAATTGTTCCTTAAAGTGTAGTCCTAAACTTGCTTTTTTGGGAATAAATGGGGGGATGCAGATGGCGAAAAGCACCATCTTCAATCCCAGGAAGGGGAAGGGCAGCCGGATGCCGGGTGCCCCAACCCCTTCCTGAGGACGTCATCTTAGTGCCCCCCATTGCACACACGCTGAGCCAGAGACTTGGTGCCTCTTCCAGCACCCCTTTTGGCTCCTCTGAAAGGAACACTATTTTAGCGCTCCTTTTCAGAGGCGTCATAAGGGTGGATTGGGGCTGAGGCATGAGGCAGCCTCGTTCCCAATCCGCAGCTTCTCGGGCCATGGCTGCCTGTCTGTAGAGGCCCTTATATCACTGTTCAGTGGGATTTACTTCTGAGTAAGCAGCTATAAGATCAGTTTGGTTTCTGTATGGAAGAGTAAGCAGTTTGTGCTTAGAGACTGAGGGGGGTTGCAGACTGCCAGAAATAGTGCAAATTGAGTCCACTTTTAGGGTTAGGGTTAGGGTTAGGGTTAGGGAATCATGGGAACTGTATTTTATTGTGGCACCAGAGCTCTCTGACAGAGAAGGCTCAATGTCTCAGAAAAAAAACAATTCCCATGATTCCCTAGCACTAACCCTAACCCTAAAAGTGGACTAAATTTGCACTATTTCTGGCAGTCTGCAAGCCCCCCTGAGAATATGTAAATTCCTTCTATAGCTCGCAGCATTTTGTGACTGGTTTCATCACCACTTTTGTGAGAGAAAATATCAGCTATTGATCTCTAGTGATACCCACAATGCTTTTGTAAAATGATTATCTGCACATGAGCCCCAAAAGATAAGGAGCCACAGTTTTAACTTCTTGCATCAATATATGTTCAACTTTAGCTGAAGAAATCATGTCCAAGTTAGCTTGTAAACTGGAATCTAATGTAGAGAGAGCTGTGAAATGGCTGGAGAAAATGGAATCATCTCTGTTAAAGGAGGAAGGTATGTTTCAAAATTTACATAGCTCTATGCAGGACTTAATGTTATTATTTGTTAAACGTTTTTATTGTATAGAGGTGAGCAGTACTGTGGTTGCAGGTCACTTAATATACGACATGTAATTAATGATTGCAGTTGTACTTTTTTAAATGATTTAGGGGGTTGCAGACTGCCAGAAATAGTGCAAATTGTGTCCACTTTTAGGGTTAGGGTTAGAGTTAGGGAATCATGGGGACTGTAGTTTATTGTGGCACCAGAGCTCTCTGTCAGAGAAGGCTCAACGTCCCAGAAAAAAAAGTTCCCATGATTCCCTAGCACTAATCCTAACCCTAAAAGTGGACTCAATTTGCACTATTTCTGGCAGTCTGCAACCCCCCCCATAGTCTACTACATATTTAGCCCCTGCCTTATGGCAGTAGAAATCTTCCTCCATGTCAGCTGCTAGAGACATGGAGTACTCATTGACTTGTTTCTGCATGTGGAGAAAAACACAAGTAGGATGAGTGTCGTCATGCCAAAAAGAAGGGAGTTCTTTAGTGTTGAGCTGTCCTTGCAAAGCCTATGGCTACTTTTCTCATCAAGTGTATAATTGCAAATGGGCCTTCACTGTAAGCCATAAAGTGGGCATGCTGGATAGAAGGGATTCCAGAAGGATCAGAGATCTTAAGAATACTGGAGCCATATATATATATATATATAGAGAGAGAGAGAGAGAGAGAGAGAGAGATTTAGGGTGGACAATGTGAGGCTCTCCAGATGTGATTGGAATGCAATTCCCATCAGATTTAGCCTCATTAATTAGGAATGCTGGGAGTAATCGTCTCAGTAGCATCTAGCAAGCCAAATTTTGCTTACCCTCGCTTTAGACAATCTTAGAGTATATTTTGTGTCTGTGCATGGTAGTCTTGCTTCATATTGTTTTTGATTGAACTTTTCCCATTCAGCCCCTCACCCTTTCATTTTTCCTCACTGGACTTGCTAGCAAACAGAGGTTCAAAGTTGAAATAGATGGTTCTTTGTATGATTCTTCTTCCACTGTGTCCATTCTTTCAACTCTTTTGTATAGTTCTTCTGTGTATTGCTTCAATCCTCTTTTTATTTCGTCCTGGCCTGGTTCTTCTGATCTTAGAGCATCCCCACACTTAGTTTGAATTTCCCTTTGAATTCACTGATCTTGTGAAAAGTCTCTTCTTCCTCCTTTTTTGTTACTGTCTTCTATTTCTCTGTATTCATTATTATAGTAATTCTTTTTATCTTTGAGCACTTGTCATCAAAGAGTTGCATTCATGGTTCTGGTTCTGTTCCTGTTTCCCTTTTGCTTCTTGTCTTTCCTTTACTACTTAAAGTGTTTCATCTGTCATCCATTGTTTCTTTTCTTTCTTTTTGGCCACAGTTAGTCTCTATATGCATTCTTCCTTTATTATGTCCCTGGCTTCCGACCATAGTTCTTCTGGTTCCTGGTTGATTTTGTTTAATAGTGCAAATTTATTTCTGACTTTTCCCATACATTCTTTTGAGATGTTCTTCAGATTGTATTTTGGCATGATGATTGATCTTGTGTTCTTCATCAGCTTTGTTCTAATTTATGATATAAGTAGTTCATGATCTGTGTCACAGTCAACACCTGGTCTCAGTTTGGCCACAAGAATAGATCTTCTGCTTCCAGTTCAGTCTATCTGCTATTTGTATTGGCTCTTTGGTGATACCCATGTGCACAGTCTCTTCTCAGGTTGTATGAAGAAGGTACCTTGATCCTTGTCTGAATACAGTTTTTTATTCTTCTCTACTTTCTACTTTAGCATTCCAGTTGCCCCTGATTAGCAAGAGATCCTGTTTTGTGTTGTCAGTTTCTTCCTGGATTCCATTGTAGAATCTCTCAATTTCTTCTTCCTCTGCCTCTATGATTGACACATATACTTGGATTATGGTGAAGTTTATTAATTTTCTTTGAAGTCTTATTGACATAATTTGGTCTGATTTGCATTATAACAAACAGCTGCATCATTCTAAATTATTATTTTGCCAAAAAGTGGGTTTGATTTGTACTTTGCACTTACTGCTTTGATCTTTGCTCATTGACTGGTTTCTTCTCCTTTAATTTCAAACTAGAGTTTGACTTTGACAAAGACTTGGACAATGAAGTAAGAGATGAAGAGATAACATTTGATGAACTGCAACCCAAAGAGCCCTCAAAAAAGAAGAAGAAGAAGAAGAAATAGTTTAAAAACAGCAACCAGAGATTTACTTTTTTGTTGACTTTGACTCTGTTTTATTTTATTTTTAAATGCCACTAAGTGGTAAAAATTTGGCTGAAAATTGAAATGTGAAGTTGTACTAGCAAAAATTCACTCTCCCCCCCTCCCACAGTGATTTAGATAAAATGTTAGCACTTAGCTTATAATCATTGGTTTCTATTTTTAAAAAATACTCAAATTTTGAATATAATCAGCTCCTAGCAGTGAAACAGTCAAGAACAGTATATTTGGCAGAGAACCCCACATTTCTGACAGAAACCTAAAGTGAGAGGATAGGGTTTGGATACAGGGGACCATCCTTAGCTCTTTGCTTTTTCTTGTAATGCTCCTTTCCATTCTTTTACAAGTATGTTTGCTGCTTCTCACTTTCAGATTGCACCCTCCTCCCAGCTACTTTGCAACTTGAAGAAGTCTGGGTTTGTATTCTGTCTCCATCTAATATGATCTTTCCACTTTTGAAACCCGTTGTATTAGTAACTGGAAAGCATCTATAAAAAATTCATTCCTTCTAGTTGTTATCTTCTCTACTTGCTGTTCTTTGCTTTCCAAAGTACGGAACTAGTTCTCTATTCACTGAGCAAGGAAAAGTGACAAGAAAAAAGTGGGTTTTTAAAGTTTATAAAAATGTTTTCTTGCAGGAAGTTAGTTCATGCAAGTGAAAAGCCACTGTGAATTTTTGAGACTTTATGCCTACTTTCACTGGGTCTCAGAAATATGATTAGACTAGGATTGATCCTATTTTTGTAACTTGTTTTGATATCAACTGTCTTTTATGTGTTTCATTGTGGTTTATATACATTTTTATAGAGAATAATTTTGTACATTTGAAATTCCAAAAGGAAATGTATTAGAGATTTTAAAAGAAAATAAAACAAATATTGATACTAAAGCATGTTATTTTCAGTAGTTCACTGGACCTGTAGAATTTATCTATTTTACAGCACATATGGATAAATGGAAGTTGGAAAGCCTGTTGTGGTTCCTAGCTGCTCTCTGGAGCCCTGCTGAAATGCAAATGGATTTTAAATTTCCTGGACTTTATAAATCTCCTTATAGCCACAGGGCCAGAAGAAGGAGGAGCCTGCCTACAAAGGATATCCTCCCCACCATATACCATATTAACCAAAGACTGAAACAACATGTAGGCATCTGACCAACATCTCCAATAATTTTTCTCCTGTTTGGTTTGTAACATCTTGCCTGAGGAAGAAGCCCATGGAGCTTTGAAAGCTTGCAACAAGTATATTGTGCATTTTGGTTGGCCAATAAATGTATCACTGATGGATTTTTGTTTAAACAAAACAAACAGTTCAGCTTCAATGCAGTGCAGGTTTAGAATGTCCCAGGAAGTCACCAGCACAGCTAATGGAAATGTGTCCAGAGGCTATAGGAGAAAATAAGACTCCCTTTAGAAAATGCCTTTCCCAAACAAGAACAAAACAGGAGCACAAACTTGTGCAAAGGAAATGAAAGCAGACAGTAAAGGTTGCAGAAAAAGATTTTGGGGATTTCTGCTGAAAAGCATTATGATCAACAATTTTTCAAATGCATCAGAAGTCAGAAACGTCCAAAGGGAGGTATTTGGGGCACTGAATGACAAGTAAGTGAAAGGAGAATAAGATGACAAATGATCTGAATTCTTTGCTTCAATCTTTTCTGAACAAGATGTGAAGCAAATACTCTTTTTATGAACCTTCAGAAAATGCCCAGTTCAACATTTTTCAAAAAAGGAACTTGGATGGAGGTCTAGGAAATTATAGGCTGGTTATTTTAATATCTGTTCTGTGTAATGGATGAAAAACATTACTAGATAATTTTATAAAAGGTATGGAATGACAAGTCTTGCTGAAGAAACAGCAGCATGGCTTGAGGAGGGCTTAGTACTCTCTCACACAGGCTTCACCGACTGCATGACCTTTAAGAATTAAGGATTTAGAAGTTTTTAATTCATAAGTTTTAAGAACTTTGTATGAGCTTCACATGCTGTCCCTGGGAAATGCAGCATGGTCCTCAAGTAATATCTGAAGAACTGACTGACCCATTAAAATTTCATGCAAAGCTAGTAAAACATTTGAATAACGTGTGTGTTCTAAAGTTTTATAGGGGCTAACGGAACTTGTACTATAATGTTGCTATCCTTTCA
The DNA here is from genome assembly GCA_020142125.1 of Phrynosoma platyrhinos. NCBI lineage: Eukaryota > Metazoa > Chordata > Lepidosauria > Squamata > Phrynosomatidae > Phrynosoma > Phrynosoma platyrhinos. Next base: position 65,794,551 of record CM034710.1, read on the forward strand.
ACATTCTTCAGCTATGTGAACATTCAAGTAGACAGAAATAATCCAGTAGGTATTGTTTATTTAGGCTATTGAAAAGCTTTTGATAAAGTGTTTCATCAATGAACATAACAGTCAGGGGACATGAGGAGAGTTTGTCTTATCAATGAGTAAATGGTCAAAGAGTAGGTGGCTAGCGTCAGTGGAATGGTGAATGTGCTCTGGGTTATATACTGGGAGGTAAGGTTCAGCACAGTGGTTCCTTTAAAGTGTGGGTTAAAATCCAGAACATTTCACTGGTCTGCTAAACTGGAGGCACCAGCTTGTTTATTCCTATAAATAAACCAAATTTGCAATGAAGGGATGTAAACAACAAGATCCTTCAAACAGCTGAATTGGGACTAGTGCTTGTTTAGATATCTCAAGTGGGAAATGAAGTGAATATCTTGAGTGGGGAATGAAGTAGTTTTTTCTGAAAGTAATTTGCAGAGGCTGAAACAAGTATATAGTGAAGTGTTCTGAAAGAATCTCTTCCAAGTGTGGAGAATGGGCATTAAATGTCTGATGGGGTTCAGTGTAAGCAAGTATAAACTAATACACACTGGAGCAAAACTCCACATACATCCTGATGGAACTGGGGCTGGCAGTGACTTCCCAAGGAGGTATAAGGATGTTGGATTTGTAGACAGCTTGATGAAATATTAACCCACAGTCAACAGCTGTAGGGGATGAAAATGCAAATTCTATATTGGCAATTATCAGAAAAAAAACCAACAATTATATTGGCCTTATACAAATCTATGGTGCAACCACACTTGGATTATTATTTACAGTTTTGGTTAACAAATCTCAAAAATTATATTTTAGTAATGGTTTGAGTGTTGGACTATGACTCGAGACCAGGGTTTGAATTCCTGCTTAGTCATGGAACCCATAAGATGATCTTGGGCAAGTCACACTCTTTCAGAGGGTGGCAATGGCAATCCCCCTGTGAAGAAATTTGCCAAGAAAACGCCATGATAGAGCTAGCCTTAGGGTTGCTGTAAGTTGGAAACAACTTGAAGGCACACAACAACAGAAGTGGGGAAGGGCAACATAGTGTTCAAGGAGCTGATGCACTTGATAAAGCTTTATTTTTATAACTCTTTATTTCCATAATATATGTTCTCATAAGCAACGAAATTCTCCAAAAGATGTCACTATGCGCTCACCCTTCCATCTATAGGGACAGGAATCATCCCCAGATGTTGGACCGCTGACTCCTGGGAGTCCTAGCAATATAATCCATGGCGATGTATACTAGGGATTGCAGAACAACATCTGGAAAGCCACTTGATTCTCATCACTGTGCTAGTGAGGAACCTGGAAGTTGTAGACCAAAAAGATAACTATTCTGCACTCTTCTCAAGGACATACTCCCACCTTCCTCTTCTAGCTTTAGCATTCAAACTGATCAGCAGAGGTCAGTGTAAGGCAAGCTGCCTCTCAGAGAAGCTTGTTTGCTGTTCGTCCTGGGATACTCAGTGAAAAGATGACTAACATTCCTCCAAGGAACCCTAGACTTCCCCAAAATACAGCTTGAAAATTACTGAGGTAGAAAGCACGCATGTGGCAAACATATTTTGAATGCCAGCCGGGGCTTCAAATATATTTTTAACTGGCACTGTTTAAAGTGAACTACCCAGACGCTGTTTCATCTTGCCCACATATACAGCACTGCTGCAAATACTCTTGTGATTTAAACCAGGCATTTTGGAAGTGGGTGTTTGTGTGGAGGATGTCATCTCTGTCTCTCCTTTTTATCCAGCTAAGGAATAAAACCATTCCCGCTTGCTAGCAGATGGCAAGATGTATGTGCGAGGAATCTATTATGCTATGTTTGGACATCTTTTGTTGTTCCCCCTGCAAGGAGGTGTGTGCGTGTGCGTTTATGGCACATTATGGAAGCAAAAAGATGAAAAAAGTTTTAATTTAATAAAATGAGAGAGATTGGGTAGGAATCCTATTTGAAGCTTATTGGATAGCATTCCTTCATGAGGTTAAAACATACTTTCAAAGGTAATGAGAATGTGATAGTGAAGTATAATCCTATCCACGCTTGCTCAGAAAGAAGTCAGGGAGCCTTGCTGTTGTGTAAATTGCACAGGAATGGTTGTGGGATTATTTATTTATTTGATTTTTATCCCCTTTCTCTCAAAGCAGCATGTTACAAAATCTGCTGTAGATGTCCTTATTCAGCTTTGCAGTTGCTTCAGGAATCCTGCAAGCTCTTTTTATCTATGGAGGCAGCATGCATTACAAACAAAAATATTATGCAGCAAGCAGAAACTGACTTCTGCAACCTGTATGTGGTAGAAGTACAAATGCTTGCCGTTTTGAAGCATTCTACCTTTGGTAGTCTTGAGGAGATGTAACAAGGAAATGGAAGCCACATTGAGATATGCCCACACGCTGTGTTTATAAATGCAAGAATGGGGTAAGGCACAGTGGCTCCCCAGCTGTTGCACTGCAACTCCCAACAGCCTTCACTGCATAGTCAATGTAAGGAATGATAGGAATTTCAGTAAGTCAGCCCTCGGTATCTGCGGACTTGCCATCTATGGACTTGAATATCCATGGATGATAATCCTGCTTTGTCTCCATTAGCAGCATGTGCACGCAGCTGCACTACCATTAGAAACAAAAGGATTTCACCTAAGGGCTACCAGCCCTGGGAGGAGGACCAGTAGGAGGGCCAGGACTGTGGCCACCCACCAGAAGGGGATCCAGGTGCTGGGTGTGGCAAGAGGAGAAGGAGAGCCTGGTGGTCATGGCACTTTCATGCAGGGCAAAGGCACAGGGTGCACGGCTGGGGATCATGGGTCTAAAGACCCCCAAAAGGGAGGAAGATGAGCAGGGAGGCTGCCTGGAGAAAGGGAACAGGGAGGAGGGAAGACAGACCTGCCAGGAAAGGGAAGAAGGGCTGACTGAGCCCCAGGCAAAGAATCAAAGAAGCAACTGGCCCCATGTATCCTCTTCCTCCTCCTCAACAGGACTTTAGAAGAAGGGATCTTTAGACCCATGATCCCAGGCCATGAGCCATGCACTCTTGCCCTGCATGAAGATTCCACCACTGCCAGGCTCTCCTTCTCATCTTGCCCCATCCAGTGCCTGGATCCTATCCTGGTGGGTGGCCACAGCCCTGGCCCTCCTTTGTCTCTAATGGCAGTGCAGCCTTCTCCTCTCACCCCATCTGGTGCCTGGATCCCTTCCTGGTGGGTGGGCACAGTCCTGGCCCTCCTAATGGTCCTCCAGGGCTGGTGGCCCTCAGGTTAAGTTTGTCTCTAATGGTGGTGTGGCTGCGTGCATGCACCGTCACTGGAGACAGCAGAACTTGAGCATCCACGGATTTTCATATTCATGAGGGAGTCCAGAATGGATCCCCTTTGGATGCCAAGGACTGACTACAAATGATTTGGAGGTCAACAATTGCTCACCTCTGGGTTAATAATTTGGTTTTATGGTGGTGGTGGGGAACTAATAGCATTAGCAATATCATTTACATTTCTCTACTGCTTCATACTGAACTAAGTGGTGTCTACAGTCTCTAAGCAGTTTATAATGTGTGGGGCAACAAGCTGGGTACTCATTTTACCGACTTCCAGAAGGATGGAAATATGAGTTGACTTTGGAGCTACTCAGAATCAAACTCACAACGTTGTGGCTGCTGTACTGACATTTAACCACTGCATCACTGATAAATTTCAGACAGTGCTGGATATAAAATCCCTGCCTTTTATTCTGCTATACACAATGCATTATTACTAAATTAAAACTGACTAGCTTTTCCAGGCAATGTTGTTTTCATTTCAGATAATTAACTTTAAAGAAATTGAAAACAGTAAAGGTAAAAATCAGTGTTCAAAGCAGCACATAACAGAGAACCAGCTAAAAGCATCCTAAAGAGTTCTGAAGGGCCAAATTGTCTGCCCATCCTATCTGAAAGCTAACAATACTGTCTTACAATGTTCTCAAGCAACAAGTGTATTTTTGTTGTGTAGACCAGCTTTTTCACAGCTCAGTGAACCAGAGGCCATTGACTGACTTTCCCTGATTTATTGTATTGTGTATGCATTGTTTCCCACTGCATGGATGCACTGATATTTAGGCTATAGTGGGATGGACCACATGTGACCCATGGGCTCAATGCACCCATGTCAAATGGTGCCCTTGCTGCTACCCAATTTCAGCACTGCAACATTGAAACAAACCACATTTAGGAGATAAAACAAGTCGTCTCACAGAGACAGTACATTCTCTTCAGAACAAGATGCATGGATTCTAGTCACCTTGAGTACTCCAGTTCATTTAACTAATCTGCTATGAACCATGTTTTAGCTGAAAACCACAGTTTTGGAGAAAACCATAAGTTGTTGTTAAAATCAGTTATGGTTGTCACCATATCTCCAAATGTTGGCAGTATATGACAGTAGGAAGGGGTGCATTCATGGAAGGATCCAAGAGCTGACTTTAACTCCCAGGCCTTTCAATGTTGTCTACTAATGCCATTCAAAATATAAAAGTTGAGTCCTGGGATCATATCCTACTGGACTCAGTAGGATTTATTTCTCAGTAGATATGTATGGGATTGCACTATTAGTCAAAATGATTATGACAATGACCTTTTAGAAAGTTTAACATACTGAAAATTTGACATACTGGAAAGAGGAGTTACTTTACTGCTGCTAACAATCTTTAAATTTTGCTCTCCTTTGTCTCTGTCCCCATGTAGCCAAGATGTGCATGGCCTCTGCCTGCACTGAGATCCCTCCAGATCAGTGGTCTTCAAACTTTTTTTGGGACCACTGTCCCCTTTCCTCTTGGGCAACAACCCTAGTGCCCCTCAACACCTATTTCTTGATATTAGGTCTACTGCTTGTGCAACAGCAATCCAATCACCTGTGTCTATCTCAACCATGACCAGCTCACTATTGCCTCCTCTTCTGCCTCGGCTTCTCATTTGTGAATACAACAGCATCAGTGGCTGAGGCCCAGACCTGCTCCTCCATCTTGCCTGCACCAGCCTTATACCAATGGCTGGCTGCTCAGTTGCTGCTCCTACAGTGATTGGGCTGCAACCAAGAAGCCTCTCAACTGTGTTGGCCTTTGCCGCAAGGCTGGTACGGTGAGAGGCTTCTTGATCACTGCTCAATTGGCTGCTTAGTTGCTGCTCCCTTTGCACTTGGTCGCCCTGGGAGCAGCAACTGAGCAGCTGAGGGTTCTTGGTTGGCTAATTAGTCAGTAATTGGCCAGTAGTTGAGGCTTCATGGTCACTGCTTGACCAGCTGCTGCTCCATATGTAACAAGGTGCAAAGGAAGAAGCGTCTCCCTGGTGAGGAAGGACTTTCAGTCCTTCACTGGGGTGGAGAGGTGTGTAGCCAACTTTAAACTTTTCTCCCCAGCAAGGAAGAATTCTTAATCTGAGAGATTAATCTTAATTTTAATAATTCTTAATCTTAATTGACCCCAGATACTCCTGCCCGTCCTTCCCCAGATTTCTGGTTCCCCTTGTCTTTCTTGCGTGCAAATACTTTTGACTAAAAGTTCCCCTGCTGCCCCTTTTCCCTTCACTGATCCCTGAATCTTTTCACCGCCCTCAGGGGGGTGGTGTACCGCCCACTATGGGAATCAGTGCTCCAGGCCAACTGTACAACAACAAAAACAACATCTCATACAATATGTAGGCCTAGTATGTAGAGAGATCTTATAGTACCTAACTGAAAGAAAGGCCTGTAACTCCAACATAGACACTTCTCTTCTCTTGTATGATTTTAAACATTTGCCTGGTGGAGCTTCAAAAGCTTGCATAGTGTGTTTTGTGCATTTTGGTTGGCCAATAAAGGTATCACTTTTTTCTGGATTTTAGCTTTTCTTTTACTTCGCTGTACAGCTAATGTGGCTACTCTTGAATATGTTTCCTGGAGACTTCATGTTTAGCATAAATATAACATAAAATCTTAACCCAACATGTGCACACTAAAAGATTAATCACAGCCAGGATTCCCTCCTCCCTTATGTTCCTTGTAATCTCTCTCTCTCTTTTTCTTTTCATGCTCAAGGATGTTTGCCCTACTTTTTGCTTTCCCAGTGCTTTCCATCTGATTGATGGGCAAACAGGATGAGCCCTCTGAGCAGAAGATTTTGCAAAGAAAATTCTTACTGAAGACTGCCAATAATTATTTTAAAAACCCTAGACTTGTATTGGGCCCAAGTAAAAAATAATAATATATATGATCGTAAAGCATATTATTTCTCAACAAGATTTAAAATATTTTCTACTATTCTGATTTGACTACTAATGGCTTAATTGAGCTTTATAACAGTCTACTGTTGAAGCAAATTCAGGTTGCATTTATTTGTTTGCTCTCTCTTTCTCTCTTTTGTTAAGTGATAGAGCCAGCATGGTGTACTAGTTTCAGTGTTGGACTATGACTCTGGAGACCAACAATCAATTCCTAGCTCACCCATGAAACCCACTGGTTGACCTTGGGTAAGTCACACTCTTCCAGCTTCATGGGAAGGCAATGGCCAACCTCCTCTGTACAAATCTTGCCAAGAAAACCACATAATGAAGACACACAACAACAAAATTGCACTAGCAGGGGTTGTTTCATAGCACACATTTATAATGCTGTGGTTCCACTTTTAATTGCTGTGGAAACATCCTATGGAATTCTGAAGTAATTAGAAGTCTCAGGCACTTCAAGTCGAGCACTTCAATAAATTACAAGCCCTAGGATTCCATAGGCTGCAACCATGGCAGTTAAAATAGAATCATAGTGCATTAATTATACAATGTGAAAGTCCCAGTTCTATAACATGTTCAAAAACACACAGTGATACATGATTATATAATGAACATATTGATACATGATTATATAATGAACATATTCAAGTACAGTCCACCCCTCATATCCTCTTTCAACCATCCACATCTTGAAAATATTCAAAAAAATCTAAATTCCAAAAAGAAAACCTTGATTTTGCCATTTAATATAAGAGACACTTTTTCACTATACCGTTGTATTTAATGGGACTTGAGCATCTATGGACTCTGCTATCCATGGGGGGGCATTTCTGGAACCAAACCAAGGGGATACCAAGAACCCATTGTACTCGCAAGCCTACACTAACAAGAAAGGACAACACCACTAGGTGCAGTGCACTAGGTGCAGTGGCATCACTAGGTGCAGGGGTGGGGTGGGGGTGGTCTGTACTGGATGACACCCCAGAGGAAGGGGTATCATCTGCTTGGGTGATACACCCAAAGACTGGCACAGCTACTGGGCAAGTGAGAAAGGGTGCTTTCTCACCTGCCCAACAATTGTATTGGGCCCTAAATGGGTCTTCTGAAGGCCCTCAGTGCCACTGTCCATTGGTAGTTCCTCTAAGTCTTCCTTATTTCTCCTAAGGAAGTACTTGTCCAATTTGCAATAGCCACATTCAGTTCAATGCTGTGGAAGTACAGTTGTGTGTGCAATGTCACTACACATAAGGAAGTGCATTTTCAGCCAATGTGTATCGACTTGCCTTTGCTGATATTGGTAGTAGCGCTCCTCTATCTGTATAATAATAATAATAATAATAATAATAATAATAATAATAATAATAATAATAATTTATTTTTATCCCGCCCCTCTGACAAGCAATCGGGGTGGCTTACAACATTAAAATTCATACAATATAATACAGATTACAAGTAGCTTATCTTCAGTTGATCATTTGGCTGTGTATTCAGCTGCACATTTAGTTGTATGATGTTGCTACTTGACACAAGGCTTGTGTAGGACAATCCATGTATAACTCCACATGTAGAGATTAAAACTATGCAACTCTGCTGTAGGATCTTGGCCTTAATCTTCTGTTGTAATGTGAATATAAATGTGTACATGTCCCTGCATCATCCAAATAATATTCATTTCTCTGTGGGGAGAATGCCAGGAAGGCTCCTGTTTATAGCTGTACAGAAGACAATTTCTTATAAATGTTGTTTGTGATTAGGAAAGCTGTATCTTTTGAAATGCCATCTTGACTCGCTGCTACTGAATTGAGCAAGAACTGTGTCCTTCTGTTTGTTTGGTCACACTAGGAAAGTGGTCTAATTCCTGTTACAAGTCATGCCAGAAATATATAAATCAGGGATGGAATAAGTTGTGGACCTCCAGATGTTATATGGCAATTGTCATCAGCCCTCCCCATTGGCTAAGCAGTCCGGGATTGATGGGAATAATAGTCCAACAGCTGGAGGATCACAGCTTCCCCATCCCTAATATAAAAAGATATGTGGTTCATTCTTCTCACAACTTTTGGTGCTTTCTGCTAATACAAAGTGAGTAATATTTGGTTAAACTTCACTGATGAACATTCACATAATAAATTGCTGTTTTGAAGCAAAAGTGTGAATCCTTCCTCTTATTTGGCTCTTCTTTTTTACCAAGTGCTTTCTGACCCCGAGTCACTGTCTCCTTCCCATGTCCCTGCCAAAATAGAGCCATTATTATAATTGCTATTTTGTAGTGTACAAAAATGGATTACCAGTATGTCTGCATTCACCTACAATATTATTCAATTACTTTTTACCATCCATTTTTCTAATGGATATAGAAGCCTAGTTGGGACCATATGAGTCACAGCTGGAGCTCTAAAAAAATCTCCCCCACATTTGAAAATATAACAGCAGGTGTCCCTACATTTTTATTCTGAAAAAGGCCTAAGAGTTAAAAAAAAAATCTAGAACAACTTAACTGCAACCCTTGGGTTTTCTTTTTCAGTTATAGATACGTGTTGCAAACTAAGTGGCTAGGGTTACCAGCTGTATTTTCTAACCTTTTTCAAATCAAGAGAATGCATAAAGCCTCACTGGGTAATATAATGAAACTCTTCAAGCAGAAATAGAACAGAAATAGAGTCAGAACCCTGAATGCAACTCTTCAGTAACCTGTGCGCAGGCACAAGGAGAAGTAATATAATAATAAATGCATCTTCCTCTATAAGGAGAACAGAAGTGCTACAATGTTATGCAGAGAGGTAGGCAGAAAGCCGCTTCTCTGCCTCTCCATCTCAGTTTACTTTTGTAATACAATAAGGATCGCAGTCAGTCACTCTCTGACTTCATTTCTTAATCCCAGGATAAATTTTTCTACAATCTTGGATTCTGCTCTGTTTCCTATTTTTGCATTCCAATCAGCTATGATTAACAAGAAATCCTGTGTGTTGTCAATTTCCTCCTCGGCTCCAACACAGATTCTTTCAATTTCTTCTGCCTCTAGTTGGAGCAGAAATTTGGATTGTAGGTTTTCCTTGATGTCTTACTGGTGTGATCTGGTCAGACTTTGCATTATATCCCTTGTCTTCTTTTGCTACATTTCTCTTCTTCTTAGTGTTTTCCTGAGCAAAACACTCTGCAATTATCTGATTCACAATGTTCCATTCCTGTCCACTTTAGCTTACTCACACCAAGTATTGCAATGTTTATGTCTTCCAATTCTTGTTTTACTATGTCTGCCTTCTCCTGATTCATGCTTCTAACATTGCATGTTCCTTTGTGTTGTGCAGCTTCAGACTTTCCTTCACCTCTGAGATTGTCAATTTCCAATTCATCATTGCAGACATTAAAAAACAAAATCTACTTTGCCTCCTTCTAGCAGTACTAACAAGCATTAGCTATGGTGCCAATGCCATTGTCTCAGAGATTTTCCATCAGTATCATCCTCCACTAGTGCTGCTGCCCAGTAGCTTTTTGGCACATTCTGGCTCCTCCACAAAAGTCTGTCTGATATAGGAGACCATACCAGCAGCATTGTAGTTCAGCTATATTCTATCCTGATCTGATGATCTGAGAATAAGTCCTGCTTTATATTTTAAGTGCCACATGTTCAACTTGTATGCAGAAAATATTATAAGAAAAGCAGGCTTGGACACAGAAGTGAGGAATGAAAAATAGGAGGAAGGAATATCAACAATCTAAGATATGCAGATGACACCATAGTACTAGCAGAAAACCTCACAGACCTGGAACACTTAATAAGGAAGATCAAAAAAGAAAGTGCTAAAGCAGGCTTAATGTTGAATAAAGAAAACAAAAATAATGACCATTGACGACCTTCACAAGTTCAACCTAGACAATGAAGAAATAGAAATAGTAAAAGAATTCCCATACCTGGGATCAAACATTGATAGAAATGGGGACTGCAGTCAGGAAATCAGAAGAAGATTAAGAATGTGGAGAGTGGCTATAAAAGAATTAGAAAAGATCCTAAAATGCAAAGGTACACAACTCAGAACAAAAGTTAGAATCATACAAGCCATCGTATTCCCTATTACCATGCATGGATGTGAGAGCTGAACAATTAAGAAAGATGGTAGTAGTGCTGGAGAAGAGTGCTGAGGATCCCATGGACAGCCAAAAGGACAAACAGGTGGATCCTAGAGCAGATCAAGTGGGAAAACTCCCTGGAAGCCAAGAAGACCAAACTGAGACTGTCGTACTTTGGACACATCATGAGAAGAGAGGACTCTTTGGAAAAAACAATAAAGCTGGGAAAGGTAGAATAAAGTAAGAAGAGAGGAAGGCCACATGCCAGATGGATGGACTCTATTAAGGAGGTCACAGATATTAAGGGGTTGCAGGAATTAAGCAAAGCAGTGGAGGACAGAGGGTCTTGGAGATTTTTCATCCATAGGGTTGCCATGAGTCGAGGTCGATTCGAGGGCAGTTAACAACAAAAAATGTCTTTTCCCTCTGTTTCCGTCATTTGACAAATCTGGTTGCTCTCTACTGAATCAATTGGGTAGGAATAAATAGAGAGAGATGGGAGTGAAAACTTTGTGGCAACTACAGTCACGTGTGTGTGAAAACACTAATTTAGAAATTTAAAGCAGCAAGAAAGAAAGTACATCATGACCTCTGACTGGCTTTCCACAGAGCTAAGGCTGTAATTGTGTAGTTCACAATCAGGCTGATTCCTTTGTGTGACTTCCAAAGCAGTTCAAAGAATGAGGGATGCTATATTTGAACAAGCTGGCCAGTGCCAAAATATTTTAAAAGCTTTGTGGAGGGAGCTTCTTTCACGAATCTATTGAAACTAAGCACGGATAGATGAGAGAACAATACATCATGCAGCATCTTATTTAACAAGTGTTTTTTATACATAATGTTTCTTGACAACACTTTTATCCATTTTAATTCTCTTCAGTAACCTTCCTTCCTCCCCCCCCCCCCGGAAACAAAATATATTAATGGTAAAGAGAGTTGATTAAAGTAATCTTGACTCCCTGTGTTTCACTGAAGAAAACTATCCACAAGGCATTATAGATGATGCAGATAGGTTGTCATGGCACTAAAGAAGAGTCTCCAGGCTCTTGGCCTAATGACAAATCTTCCATGGCATGGTGGCCCTGCTCTTAATAAGCAGAGAGGGATTAGACTAATAGTTTCCCAAGACTATGCAGAGAAACTGGCAGTTTCTTCAGAGGTTCATTCTGCAACAATCTCAATTTTGTTTCTAAGAGATCCAGCAGGACTGACTTCTGAGTTGTCATATGCATCTAATCAGGCTGTTAACTTTATTATCTGATTTAAGGACTATAAGCATGAGAGTTATGTGCTGCCATCTTTTCTCATATCCCCCTTCTCTCTTTTAGTGTTTCCTTTTTTGTTTTTCATTTTATTTGTATTCGTAAAAACAACAGTCATAAAACATATATTATTAACTCTTCCAGAGCCCCTGATTGAAAAGGGATGAAATCTGAACAAAACTGCTTGTCTAATTATGGATCTGTCTTGAGAGTCATTGTGTAAAAAGTCACTGGATTTTTGGAGGCAGCTTAAAAGAGATCTTAATAAACAAAGAAGTGCTCCCTTTTTGAAAAACGTGTGCTTTCTTGCTTACCCATGGTGAAAGAAATCTCAGGACAATTAATCAGAGTAACGAATGGGTAGATTCCTTTGGATGAGAAAGTACGTTTTTTATTTACCAATGCATTGCTTATCCATGGTGAAAGAAATCTCAGGGCAACTGGGTAGATTCCTTTGGATGAGAAAGTATCTTTTTTATTTACCAATGGACAGGTTCTGCAGGTAGAGAGTCAGCAGTATATGTGTCAACATGATAACAACAGCAGTGTCACTAGAGTTGGTGTTATCCAGTGCGGTAACTCACGTTGTCACCTCCCCTCCATTGACCTCCTCCCATACCACACCATATAGAATCCTTAATAATATTTTTTTGTACTAATGTTACTCATAAATCATAATTCCCATATATCACTGAATGTAATGGCAATGCTTGTGACGTAAACAACTAGCAAAATTAAAATGACACCTTTAAATTACAATATCATATGCACAGCTTAAATGTTTTTATATGTGCATTGTTTCATGTGGTTCAAATGAATATTGGGTAAGATGTGATGTTTTTAAATGATTTTTTTTAAATATGAAAATTTAATAATTTTCAAATTTATTTTTTAAAAAAATAAAATAAAATCTGAGACCTCTCCTTTTTCTTCCTACTGAGCCTTCCCCTACTCACACCATCTCTTTCCACATTTTAAAGGGATGCAGTGAACACCACAGCCTATCTTTTCCAAAAGGCAGGTGTTTGGGGAGCAGTGGTGTCATCCTTCTTAGGGTGTCACCTGGTGCAGTCCACCCCCCCCCACCCCACCCAGTGATGGCCCTGAATAACAGTGCAACAACACTGCTACCTCAAGACAGCTTGATGCCAAAACTATTTCTCTGCATGCTGGTACTATCATTTGGCAGAAGGAACTGGGGCGGAGGGAGGAGCAAACCTATTTCTCCTTAGTCCTCCAACCATTTGCCACTGTTGGTAGACCAGAGCTATGTGTATCTCATAGCCTATCCTACTCTGTTCCTGCCTACACTTTGCTGGATGCTCTCCATCATCAGTGCTGAAGTTAAGATCTAAATGCCTGTCCAACTAGCTTCTTTATGTGGAATGGATGGTGGTGGTATGGAGCCATTTTGTCCATTGTCTCAAGCAGCAAAACGTCTTGGGCCAGCCTTACCAAAGTAATCCCCTTTGAGGTCTAAATTCATCCCAGTTGGTTATGGGCTGATCATCATGGCAGGGATGAGGATCGTGTGGCTCTCCATATGCTTTTGAACTACAACAGCCATCAGCACGAGGCAGGAAAGGGTTTATGGGAAATCGTCCAACTTTATTGGGAAGGCCACAGATTACCCACTCTTTCTTATGATCTGAAGGCTGTTTGGGCTTCTCCTGACCTGCTATTTATATAACATAAACTATGCATGCTATTTACATTAACACAGCCAATTTCACATCTAGTTTGCCCTCAGGACTAAAACAGCCTTGCTGATAATGCCAAATTTCCTGCCATTGGTGCTGACATTAAGTCTCCTGTCTTTGGCAATGGAGTAAAATACCAATGTTGTTGATGAGCAATACTTAATATCAGAGGATTTGTGCCACTTTGTAGTTATTGAAACTGAATAAAACACATATAATTGCATAATGTTCCAAATTCCTTGATTTGTGTGCCATGTCAGAATGATGCAGTCATATTTTAGAATGCCATATAATTTTCTGTATAATCAGACAAATTGCTCTTTGTTCCCTAATATGCATGGGAAATTAACATTGTTTCCTCCTTGTTTTCTGTTCGCACTACCCAAGTGAATATAGGCCCAAAGAGTTGTTGTTTTTTTAAAGCATTGGCAACACTAGTAATTATTCAGTATTTTCCACCCAAGGTCTTTTTTTCTGTAGAGGAAAGAAAATGTAATAGATTGCAGCTAGTAGGGACATGCCACTGTGGTGAAACGAAGCCTAATGATCCACATTGAAATGGATTCAAGAAGCAACAACCCACATGTTCTCAGTTTATGTGCCCGAGGCAGAGAGAGACCTGAGAAGGGAGCTGCGTGACTCTCTTTTTGGGATAACATTGTGTATCAAAGAGGATGTATGCCCTTTAGACAGCTACATCTGCAGATTTCCTTTCCCTTGGGAGCGCCTAATTTTGGAAAAGAGGTTAATGTGAGCTCATGTGTGCTGAAGTAAACACAACGTTATCCCTTCAGCCTTATTTTCCTTTCCTCGCTGATGCAGATGGGAGTTGGCACTCTTTAACTGTTCATTTTGTTGTTCAAGGTCAACCATGGCTTTCACACCACATCCATGAGAGTGCTCTTTGCAGGATATGCAGAGGAAAACATGGAGCAAACTAGACAACAAAATACTTCACTCCTACCCCCACTCCCACTGTCTCTTGCCCTGGCAATGTAAGAGATTTGACACAACCCAATCTCATTCTAAGGAGCTCAGTGAAGCACATATGGGGATTGTGCATTTTATTTGCATGGCAACCCTGTGAGGGAGATTAGGTGGTACAGATCTGACCGACCCATTAGACAAAGTGAGGTGACTCTCCCACACGACAGATGTTAGGGCCAGGCAAAGAAGCTGGGATTTAGGTATGAGGGGTGGGGGGTGGAATGAGAGTGTTGCCCTCTCAAGAATTCTTCCCCAATGAATTTTTTCTTCAGTCTCCAAATTTGTAGCATTGCTGAGAGTGAGACTTTGAATGTTCACATTCCTTTGGTAACTTTGCCTGCCCTTTTTCTTTGAGTGCCTAAAAACTGTATTTCTAAATGGTCAACTGAAGGTGTAAGTTATTGCAGTGCTAGAAATTTGGAGCCTGAAAGAATATTTCATTGAGGAGAGGTGGAATTCTTCTTTGGCAAGGCAAAGGCCTTTATTTTGCCCCATAGCTATACACTCAGCAGGAAGTAGGGATGAGGTATTGGGAGCATAGGGCTGCATGTATGGGCTGCATGTGGCCCATGGCCTGCCCACTATCTTTTAAATAACTGCTGCTGCCATTTGTGGAGGACACTGCCCATTGCCAGTGCCGATGTTACATTCAATTGCCAATCTCATTAATTTTTTATCAAATGGGAAGAGAAACCATTCTGTACTTCACCTCAGACAGCAACAGGAGGCTCTGTATAGATAAAAGAGATATTGAGTCACTGAATCTGACACCGAGGATCCACTGTATGAGCTTTCTAGATCAGCAGAGATATTACTTTCTAATTATGGGGCACATCCAGAGTGTGTGTGTATGTGCCTTCACATTGCCCATCGTCTTCTTGCATTAGGTTTCATTCATTGGGTTTTCTTAGGCAAGGAATATTCAGAGGTCATTTTGCCAGTTCCATCCTGTGTATAGCCTACAGCACTTGGTATTTTCTGGTGGTCTCCCATCCAAGTGCTAACCAGAACCAGCCCTATTTAGCTTCCAATATCAAATGAGATCTGTTCGGCCCTGATATCCAGGGTACCTCTAAGGAAATTAGAGTGTGCTTTTGTAACTTTTTAATTGTGGAGGATATTGCTCATTCTGTTTTAGAGTGTAGTGATTACAGTTGGCCCTCCATTTTCACGGGGGATCCATTCTGGACCTCCACCACCCACGAAAACTGAGATTAGCAAGTATTCAAGCCCCACAGGCTTGAACAGGGTGCGTCTCCATGGGCACACCCCATTGATTTAAATAGAAGTTGCCCCTCTGTGAATATGTAAAACTGTGGACTTGAAGTCCGTGAGAATAGAGGAGCAACTGTATTTTGATATTAGGGAAAGGTATTTCCCTGTTGTGACCAGGGTGACTTTGGCCCAAAGTAGACTGGCCAAAAGGACCATGGTGGGACTGTGCTGGCACCATTTGTGCCACGACTGTGGCAACTACATGGTCCCGGTCTTGATCTGGGCCACCACTGCAGTCCTGAACTGGGTCGCTGGAAGGAGCAGATTATATCCATTCTTTTTTGGTCTGGTTCTTTGGCCTCAGCATGGTTTCCAGCAGCATCTGGGATGTGCGTCGTGTAAACACCATGCCCCCAACGCAGCCTGAAGCCATGTCATTTTGCCCATGTGTTTTGGGCCATAGTGGTCACCCTTGGA
This sequence comes from Phrynosoma platyrhinos, assembly GCA_020142125.1. Classification (NCBI taxonomy): domain Eukaryota; kingdom Metazoa; phylum Chordata; class Lepidosauria; order Squamata; family Phrynosomatidae; genus Phrynosoma; species Phrynosoma platyrhinos. The sequence continues at coordinate 65,810,522 of CM034710.1, forward strand.
AAAGCTATGTTTTTACTGGGTGATTGTAACAAAGATGTGATTTTTAAAAGTGCTGAATTCCTGGCCTTGACCTTATGCTTGCAGGCAAAGACCAAAGGCAATGTTTGTAATATATGTGCATAATGGCTGTTTTGACTGACTGACAAATTCTAATTACAGGCAGACCTCACTTAACAAATCTAAGAAACAAGCTCTCTCTCTCTCTCTCTTTTTGGCAAAGTCTTTTTATATTTCTCCAGACCCATCTTTTCCTCATCCTCTGGTCTAACTGGAAGGTGTTTAGCAGTATCAGCATTGAGAGCAGAGTGAAAGGAGCCATGAAAAACACAGATTTTCAGTGCCAGATTGCAGTAAAATGTATGGGTTAAAACAATGCAATGAAGCTTAAGGTATGAAAAGGTGGGACTCTAGCCAATCCTACCGTAGCTTCTTCCAAACTGCATTCAGGGACATACAATAGCATACAACAGGTGGGATAAACAGCAGCTCCCTCCAGATTACCTTACTGGATGCAATAGAAAGGAAGAAAAGTAAGCCTTCCTTACCAGATCCACCCAGAGCATAGATCTGTTTGGTTACAAAAATGAAAACTATAAGAAAAGTGGAGGCTGTTGAAAGAAAGAAAAATGTCCCTGAATGCATTTTGGAAGAAGCTTTCAAGTGGTCTCTAGAAGGTGGGATGTTTTTGCTTGTTTACTTATGCAAGGCTTACTTGACTTGGTTGTTTCATTACACACACACACACACACACACACACACACACAGAGAGAGAGAGAGAGAGAGAGAGAGAGAGAGAGAGAGAGAGAAAGTTTTGGAGAAAAGGTTATTCTTTCCATCTTATTTCTGCCTCTGATGTCAAAGTTTCTGTTAAAGAAGTAATGCCCAGGAACATATGTCTATGCAGTAGTAAATCTACCTTGGGCTTTAATAAGATTTTAAAGGAACTCTGTAAGATGCAAGACATCTTTGAAGTTCGTACCAAAATCTGGAAAGTACTCACTGTCCCATTGACATAGAAGCAGCCAGCTGTCACTAGCCTAAATCATGTCTACTGAATTTTTTACAGCTTATCCCAGAGTCTAATTCTGAAAATCCATGTATGAGTGACATGTTTACTGTATTCCAAGGAGCTGTACAGAGTTAGGAACACAATGTACTTTGCTTTTTGCACACAGAGATCTTGTTGGATGTGGATGGCATCTATTTGAACTGCAAAAGAAATGTCTGGATTTTGGTCAAATTTAGTCCACCATGGCCACCAGTATCACCAGGAACAAGAATCTACATTTACTACAGAGTTCAGATTGACTGGACTTGGTTCGGAAATCTATTTTCAAAATGATCCACAAGTTTTTATCTTCAGTGCTTGAATGGTTGTAGATTCACGAACTAGTCTTGACTTATTTTTGGCAGAGTTAGCATTTGGAGTTCAAGGGTTTGAATAGGTTCACACGAGATTGTATCTTGACATCTTCATATTCCATCTCTATAAAGTGTTTGGAATTGTTTAGAGAAAACAACTCTACTTATTAGCAATGTATTAGTAAAGACATGGTGAGGTGGGACCCCCCAGGGGGTCGTTTGTAGGAGAGTTGCTCAAGGGGTTTGGAGGTCCTGATCCCTCCTCCTTCTCCTTAAAAAAATGTTAAAATATGAATATACATGAATGAACAGAAGCACAAACAATAAACCAATAAACCAACATTTATTCATACACTATGCTGAGTGTGTGTGTGTGTGGGGGGGAGAGGCATGACATAGATGTAAAAGGAGATCCCATGGCTAAAAAGTTTCAGAACCACTGAGTAAAGATCTGACTAGGCAGTAAGCAAAATTGTGTAACAGGTCTACACCCTCACCTCTCAAGCTTGTGATTTATCTGGACAGAAATCTTTTGCTATCTTTCTTCTTTGCCATTGTTTTAATTGAAGGAGGACACATAGACAGTTCCTTTTGCAATATTTTTCTTTCTCCCTCGACTCTTTAAATAAAATAAAGATTTTGACTTTATGATATGGATCACCAGGAGATTCATTCCCCATAAACTCTTGCTTGCTCAGTTTTTCTCCCAACTGACTGACTGCAAACAAGTTCCCTCAAGTTATTTTGCTGACATTTATGTGTCAGCAGAAAGCAAGCTAGGGATCAGGCAAGTGTGATGCCAGCCTAAGGGCTTCTTGTCTATGAGAACAGAAATTTTGCTTCCTCTGCTGTCTTCTTTCCCTAAGAAAGTACCTTTGACTTTCCTTTCTACCCGCCTTCAGGTGATATTATTGAAAGGACAAAATCATCCTATAACTGCAAGGGGATGCTGAGACAATTAAGGATTGATCCAGTTAGTCATCAGTATATTCCACCCTGCTCCAGACAAGATTCCCCTTCCCCAAGGATTTGGAGCTGCCTACTTGAACCATATGCTGTGGACAACTAGCTAAATTGTGTCCATTCTGTTATCTGCTCTGGATGTTCCCCTGTGGGACAATAAATCAACTCTTGGGTTTAGTGACCAATTCAAAGGAGCTTATCCAAATCTCTGAACTCTATTCCTCAAATAGCTTTAGCACCTTGGATAGCTCATTCATTCATTCATTGTATGCCCTGCCTTTCTCCTGCCATGACACTCAAGGTGGGCTTACAAACTTTAACATAAAAATTTAGCTAAAAATATGACATTACAAAAGTAAAAAATAAACATCAATTCTTGTAAAAGCAAATACTTCAAAAAGTTTAAAATACATCTAAGACATCTTTTAAAGCATGCAGCATAAAAACAGCATGCCACTTCCAAACCTTGTTCTGCCATGTGAATGAAAAATCAAAGGTCCTTTAAAGCTTCAACTACAACCCAGGGTAGATTTGCTGCCCATTGACATAGGGACCACCAGCTGCCCATTGTTGTTAACAATTATTAGCACTGACTTCAAGCTTTGGAATGCTGAAAATACTTCAGTATATGAAATCTATAATCTTCAAAACAACTGTGCAAGTTTGGTCAGTAGGTATATCTCTGGTGAGGCTGTGTGTGCTTGTTTGTGTGTGTATGTGGGGGGAGGGAGACTAAGGGCCTCTACAGGCAGGCAACCGTGGGCCGCCTCGAGAAGCTGCGGATTGGGACCAAGGCTGCCCCACGCCTCGGCCCTGATCCACCCTTACGGTGCCTCTGAAAAGGAGCATTAAAATAGTGCTCCTTTCAGAGGAGCCAAAAGGTGCGCCGGAAGAGGTGCCGGGCACCTCTTCCGTGCTCCTTCCAGCTCAGTGTGTCCGGACGCTGAGCCTGAAGGACGTCATCGGAGCTCCGATGACATCCTTAGGTAGGGGTGGGGCGACCAGCGTCTAGCTGTCCCTCCCCTTCCTGGGCTTGAAGATGGTGCTTTTCGCTGTCTGCATCCCCCCTAAAGGCCTTTACAGACTGCCATAAATAATGCAGCTTGAGTCCACTTTAACTGTCCTGGCTCAGTGCTAGTGAATCATGGGAACTGTAGTTTTTTTCTGAGACATTGATCCTTCTATGTCAGAGACCTCTGGTGCCACAATAAACTACAGTTTCCATGATTTCCTAGCACTTAGCCAGGGCAGTTAAAGTGGTCTCAAGTTGCATTATTTATGGCAGTCTGTAAAGGACCTAAGACAACCAAGTAATGCTGTTACACATGATGCTTAATAAATATGAATATTAGACTTTGATGCATAAGACAGAAAAGCTGTCTATGGCAAAAGTCTGCACAAATTGTTGAAAATTAATAATAGACAAGCTATAGTTGATGGTGGCCTGGACCATTTGTCCATTTTGGAAAAAAACAAGCATTATTCTAAACTCCACCTCTCCCCTCCTCCTGAAAAGGAAATGATTGCATTGACTGAAAGCAACTAATGCTTAACTGCCTCCATGGAATGGAAACCTGTCGAACTACTCAGACTGGTACACCCCCATTTTGAGCTTATTTATTTATTTATTTGATTTATATCCTGCCTTTCTCTCCGGAAGAGACTCAAGGTGGCTCACAAATAAAATTCTAAAAATATATTGGAATAAAACAGTTAAAATCTCATCTAAAAACAATATAAAATTACAAACATTAAAACCACACTAAAACCATGATACCCATCCTATTTAACAAATAGTCAAGCCAGCCCATGATTATACATTAAAAGCCTGCTTGAATAAAGCCGTTTTGATTGCCGACAAAAGGAAAGCAAGGAGGGGGCCAGCCTTGCTTCTTGTAGAAGGGCATTCCAGAGGGCAGGAGCAGCCACCGAGAAGGCTCTCTCTCGTGTCCTCACCAGGCAAGCCTGTGATGGTGGTGGGACTGAGAAAAAGCCTTCTCCTGAAGATCTTAAGGCTCTAGTTGGTTCATATGGGCAAATACGGTCTCTCAAATAATCTGTACTTAAGCCATGTAGGACTTTATAAGTCATAATGAGCACTTTGAATTGTGCCTGGAAACGAACTGGTAGACAGTGAAGCTTTTTTAACAAGGGAGTTATGTGGTCCCTATAACTGGCCCCAATCAGCATTCTGGCTGTGACTTTTTGCATACACTGAAGTTTCTTAACAGTTTCCAAAGGCAGCCCCACATAGAATGTGTTGCAGTAGTCCAAACAGGATGTAATCAAGGCATGTGTCACTGTAGCCAGATCTGGTGGCGCAGTGGCTAAATGCCTGTACTGCAGCCACTCACTCATAGACCACAAGGTTGCGAGTTCAATACTAGCCAGGGCTCAGGCTAGACTCAGGCCTGCATCCTTCCGAGGTCGCTAAAATGAGTACCCAACTATTAGGGGGCAATGAGCTTACAGTTGTAAACTGCTTAGACATCCCATATCATGATATGAAGCGGTATATAAATGAAGCTGCTTTGCTTTGCTTTGCTTTGATGACACAAGGAATGGACAAAGCTGGTGCACAAATTTTAACTGTGCAAATGCACTCCTGGCCTCTGCTGAAACCTGAGCATCCAGGCTCCGAGTTGAGTCAAGTAGCACACCCAGGCTGCGAGCCTGAGATTTCAGGGGGAGTGTAACCCCATCCAGCACAGGCAATGTCCCTATTCCCTGATCTGCCTTCTGATTAATTAGGAGCATTTCTGTCTTGTCTGGATTAAGTTTCAATTTGTTTGCCCTCATCCAGTCCATTACTGATCACAGACAATGGTTCAGTACCGAGGTAGCTTCCATGGAGTCAGATGGAAAGGAGAGATAGTTGGGTGTTATTGCATATTGGTGACACTAAATATTGGTGACACCACACCACAAAACCCCAGATGACCTCTCCCAGAAGTTTCATGTAGATGTTGAATAACATGGAGGACAAAATGGAACCCTGTGGGACTCCACAAGCCAGAGGCCAAGGAGTCGAACAGGAGTCCCCCAATACCACCTTCTAAGTTTGCCCCTCCAAGAAAAACCGGAACCACTGCATAACAGTGCCCCCAAGTTCCATCCCAGAAAGGCAGCCCAGAAAGATGCCATGGTTGATGGTATCGAGAGCTGCTGAGAGATCCAGCAGGACCAATAGGGACACACTCCAGCTCCCTGCGTAGGTAATCAACCAAGGTGACGAAAGCTGTCTCTGTCCCATAGCCAGGTCTGAAGCCAGATTGAAATGGATCTAGATGATCTGTTTCATCCAGAAACCCCAAGGAGGTCTTTTTCAGTAGTGGCCTCACCACAGCCTTCTTTAGACAGGATGGAAATCTGCCTTGCTGCACTTGGCCAGTCTCCCCTAGCTGCTTTCAGGAGCTAGGAAGGCCAAAGATCCAGTATGCACATGGTGGCCCTCACTTCTCCGAGGATCCTGTTCACAGGCTGCACAGACTGAAACTTATCCAATAAAACTGGACAAGCAGGCACCAAGATTACATCCGCTGGACCTTTGTCCACTACAGCATCCAAGTCAGAGTGAATCTGAGCAATTTTATCTGCAAAGTGTCTTGCAAATTGTTCACAGTGAGCAGCTGAGTGATCTTTGTTGCTGAGTGGTCTTCTTGGGAGCCAGAATGTAAAAGGCCCTTGACCACTTGGAAGAGCTCTGTTGGACAACACTGTGCAGACATAATGGTAGCAGAGAAGTGTAATTTCTTTGTTGCATCTATTGCCCCCATAGGCCTTCTAATAGGCCTTACCTTGTGTTCGGTCAGACTCACTCCGGGTCTTCTGCCATCGTTGCTCTAGCCTTCAACTCACTCATTTAATCACCACCAGCACCCTAGTGAACCAGGGTGTGTGTTTGCCTCTACTTTGTGGGAGGGGAAGCTCAGGGGCAATCGTGTCCACCTCCCTGGTCATTTCCTTAATTTCTCTAAACTCCCCAAGAGTCTTCAGGAATCCATCTGGATCCATAAGCCTCTTGGGGCGGACTATCTTAATCACCCCCCCACCCCCAACCCTGCAGAGGCGCTGAGTCCCAGTGAGTCTAAACCCTACCAGGTGGTGATCAGACCATGACAATGGAACTACAGAAAGTTCTTCCACTCCCAGATCACCGCCATCCTGCCCAGAGCAAAAAAAAAAAAAAAAAGGTCCAGAGTGTGTCCTGCAGCATGGGTGGCACCAGATATTACTTGGGACAGCCCCATGGTTGTCATGGCAGATATGAGGTCCTGAACTGTTCCTGACAGAGCAGTCTCTGCATTGATGTTCTAATCCCCCAGGACAACAAGCCGAACAGACTCCAGCAATGTTATCCTGCAACATTCAGACAGGTTGGCCAACCTATTGGATTTCAAAGGGAGTAAATATCTCTTATTTGTTTTGCCTTTTTGACCGGTGTACACAATCCATTGTCTCTACTTCTCAGATTACTTAAGAGCCATTTTGCAAGGACATGTTTAGATCATGTTTTGCCTCATCCAGATGTGCTCCCTCCATTCTTAGGAGGCTGTCCTAAGTTAGGAAGAGATTAAATGCAGACACACACAAAGAGAATCCCCTTTTTGGACCACTCTCTTTGACTGGCTCCTGTCTCTTTGACTTGTCTCTAGTCATTTTCTTCATGTCTAAGGGTGAGAAAATCCATGTGTGTGTCTTAGGCTGTATCCCCTTAAGCTTAGCTCAAGCCCCCTTAGATTGGTTAGGAGAAATGTTTTTAGCTTTCATGCTGTCCCTCCCCCTTACTTTGAGAAACAGCTTGCATTGAACGTAGACTGTTTTGTTGGCTTGCTGCTATCTTTTTCTGTCTTTTTAATAAAGAAATAATTGTGGGGTTCTTAGCTGAAAAATCAGCTCATTCTTCTACCTCATTTTTACATGGAGCCATTCTGATTAATTGTCCATTTTTAAAACCTTCAAACCTGTAAGGTCTTGCAGAGAGTTAGTGCCCAGAAAATCTCCTCTCCTCCCCCCC
>CM034710.1:65822289-65834792 GCA_020142125.1 Phrynosoma platyrhinos
GGGAGCTTCACTCTCGCAATATTTGAGCTAATTATAAATTCCCCAAAAGTAGGTTTGTTTCCCAACACAAGTTTGGAAACTTTAGTAAATTCAAAATATGGCCACATTGGTTACTGGTATATCTAGGAGTGGCGATATTATGCTAATATTAAAATTACTCCACTAACTGCTAATTAATTTTCAAGCAAATTACAAAATGTTTTAAAGCCCTATATGGTTTGGATCCAGGTTACCTACAGGATCACTGTATAATTTACCCCATACACTAAGATCCTTTGAGGGACATCTACTTCAATCAACCAGAACTAAGCTGACTGTTACCCAGAGGATATTTTCTTCTGCTGCTCCCAGATAGAAGAGATTTGAGGCAAAGAAGGCATACAGTAGTTCACCCTTATTCTCAGTTTTGCTTTCCACAGTTTCAGTTGCCTGAGGTCAGCCATGGTCTGAAAATATTTTATAGTACCATCTTCTCCACAGTTTCACTCTTTGTGGTTTCAGTTATCTGAGGTCAATCACAGTCTGAAAATATTACTAATATAGTGCTTGGTTCCATTTGCAGTTTCAGGCATCCACTTTAGTATTTATTTCCCATGGATAAGGGGGAACTATATTATTTCAGTTTGAGTTTTATGCCTTGTCTGTTTTACAGTCTGTGGATTGGAATGACATTATTTATTTCAAAAGATACAATTTGATCATAGGTGGATGGATGTAACTTAAAAATTGAAGTAGCAAATCCTACTGCCTATCAGATTAGAGCTTGGAAAAAGTTACTTTTCTGGAATGCAGCTCTCAAAATTCCTAGCCAGTACTTCAGAAACTTAACATTTCCATGCTCTGCATTGGATCCCCAAAGGGAAATAGTTCTATAGGCAGTTTCCAGAGTTTGCTCCCTCCCTATGCCTTTTCCTTAAAAAAAAAAATACAGCTGTTTCCCCAAAATTGGTACAAATGTTTCCTGCCTCATAACCATATTCTCTAAACTGCCTTATTCAACCAGCTCTGAGGCTTCTTGGACATTAGACAGCAATTTTCCTAACAGAAAGTATATCTGGCAACTTAGCTACTGACTATTAAAGAAGACTTGTTGTCATTCTGGCCCTTCTAACCCTCTCCTTGCCAAACTGCTCTTGTTCCCCAATCTAGCAACACCATTATTTTAGATTTGAGCTGTTGCTGTGCAACTGGCATTGTTTTGTCAGGTGTGCTGTTGTTGCTATGCTATCAATACTGGTAGCATAACAATACTGTTCATAGAATAGAGTATGAGTCCTCTGGTGCCATTGGTTGTGGTGCTATGTGATCCTTCTACTGTTCCTTCTCTTACACAGCAGTATTAGAGCTATTGCCCTTTCAAACTATGGGCCTAAGCAGACTGCCAGAAATAGTGCACATTAAATTGAGGCACTGCCCTGGTTCAGTGCTAGGGAATCATGGGAACTGTAATTTATTGTGGCACCAGAGCTCTCTGACAGAGAAGGCTCAATGTCCCAGAAAATAATACAATTCCCATGATTCTCTAGCACTAGCTAGGGCAGTGCCTCAATTTAATGTGCACTATTTCTGGCAGTCTGCTTATTCACTATGTGATACATGTAGACTCTTTTGTCTCTCTATTAAGAAAAAAACTACACACAGTTAATCACCCTTCACATTTGGTGAGAAAAAAAGAAGTTCTGGTAGCTGAGAAGGACAGATTGGGAAGTTCAGCTGTACTGAACTGGGCCTCTGCCACCAGGGAGATGTGTTTTTCAGTCCTTGTTAGAATCATTGCCAAAACATAATAGCTGTCCAGTGGTATATAAAGGGTTAATTTGTATTAGTGAACTTGTCATATATATATATATACACATACAGAGAGAGAGAGAGAGAGAGTATTAGCTTTGGGGTTTGAGGATGGGAAGATATATGAGAGCTGGAGAGTGCATTTTCATCTGTTATAATCCTGCTTGCACAGTTCTCTTAATTATGGGAGGGATGAGATGGATCATGGTGTGCACTTTGATTTTCTTTGTATTTTCTACATCATATAACTCTTAGGAATTCATCATCAATTGGCCTTTACCAAGAGGGGGGGCAGCCCCACCAAACTAGCCATGAGGAATTTAATTGCTGCCCAGAGACAATCTGGATAGTTGTTTAGGGCCCAGTTCTACCATTAGCTGTGAGGGAATTCAGGACTTCACCAGCAAAAGGGCTGCATTACTGCTTACCATCTGTGGCATCATTTAGCACCAATAAAACTTATATTATTGCAGTAATGTGTGCCAGTACATACCTTCCAATGTTTCACAGATGAAAATCTATATGCATGTGGCCAAGCTACATCAAAGTATATTCAAGATAGCGAAAGTTATGCATGAGGAAGAATATACAAGCTAGGAGAGGCAGCTTTTGCCTGAGACTACTGGAAAGGGCAAGAATCCCTCCTCTCCCTTCCCTCCCTGCTCAGTTAATATTGTGTAAACTTCTTTTACACTTTAAACTCAGTTTGCAGTACCTGAAGTAAGCTGAGGTCAAAGAGCGAAAGTGAAAAGGAGAGAGAAACTTGGACATTTGAAAAGCATCTGAAAAAGTGTGTGTGTGTTGTGTTTCTTCAAATAATTTCTGACTTATAGCAACCCTAAGGTGAACCTATCATGGGGTTTTCTTGACAAGATTTCTTCAGAGGAGGTTTGCCATTGCCTTCCCTTGAGGCTGAGAGAATGTGGGATGACAGAGGATTAGTTGGGACTGTCCCTGCCAACTCAAGACAGTTGGATGATACTGTCATTGTTCAGCATCAAACAAAGTCTTGGGGAGGCTTGAAGCTATGTCCAGTTCTAGAACAGAAAACAGCTCAAACATCATTTCCTGGACCTGCTGTTGTTGTTGTGTGCCTTCAAGTCATTTCCCACTTATGGCTATTCTAAGATGAACTGATCATGGGGTTTTCTTGTCATGATTTGCTCCCAGGGGTTTTCTTTTGCCTTCATCTGAGGCTGAGGGAGTGTGACTTGCCCAAGATCACCCAGTGGGTTTCGATGGCTGAGAGGAGATTTGAACACTAGTCTCCAGAGTCATAATCCAATGCTCAAACTACGATACCATGGTAGTTTCTCTAACTGGGGCTTAATTACAACAGGTATGACTGCAGAAGCAGGATAAAGGGCCTTATGGGCTACTTGAGTTGCTTCCCTCAGTGGCTTGCTTTTCCTGAGAAATGCAACAAGGTTGCTTGCATGGGTCTAGCTAGAACTGATCTTTCCAGAAGGTAGTATGAATTTCCTGACAGCGGGAAGGCAAGCAAATTGCTGTTCTCTGCAGCCCCATTTCTGTGGCACAACAGGTGCTCCAAAGAATCTGCAGTTTAGCTCCTTCACAGCAGGAAAGCAGCTGGCAAAGCTGTCCAAAGCAACCACCTATTCAGCCATCCACTCCAAAGACCACACTCTGAGGACTTTGGAGTAACCACCCACCCTCTGTTTTGCTCTGATTTGGTTCGCAGAATGAGCTTTGAAAAATTACTTTTTTTGGATTACAACTCTCAGTATTCCCCAGCCAGTATGGGCAATAACAATTAGTTCAATGAATGACTTTTCTAAGTTCTGGGGAAAAGGCAATGGACAGTCAGGTAGGCTTTCAGTAACAGTTGCCCAACCAATGCCTCACTTTCAGGATCCCCCAGACATCAGGAGTGCATGTTCTCTTTGACTGCAGAAAAGTCACCTATGGAGTTCTTGAAGGAACTGCTCTAGAAAAATGCTTCACTCTGTAGGGGGCTTGGAAACTGCCTGACACAAAATTACATTTTAGAAAGTGAAGACTGGGCTCTTGTGTTTTGCTTGGCAGTCAATATGAGAAATAGAATAAGAGGACTGGTGGGTGGGAGGAACAAGATACTCAGGGGGGTTGCAGACTGCCAGAAATAGTGCAAATTCAGTCCACTTTTAGGGTTAGGGTTAGTGCAAGGGAATAATGGGAATTGGTTTTTTTCTGAGATATTGAGCCTTCTGTGTCAGAGAGTTCTGGTGCCACAATAAAATACAGTTCCCATGATTCCCTAACCCTAACCCTAACCCTAACCCTAACCCTAAAAGTGGACTGAATTTGCACTATTTCTGGCAGTCTGAAACCCCCCTCAGTCTTCCTTCCCTTGCTCATTGCTTTTCCCTGGAAAATGCCCTCCTACAGCAACACTTCAACAAGTTTTTTTCCCCCTTTTCCAACAGCCAGGCTTCAATTTATTTATTTATTTATTTTGTTGGTTGGTTGGTTGAACTGTCGTGTGGGACTAAGGATGCATTTCCTATTTAGAACTGATGAACATGAAAGAAGTTTAAACTTCTCCTTCATTCTAGTTCTTTCCTATATTTGTCTCCCTATGCTTACTTTTATCTGTTAAGAAAATGTGAGTTTGAGAATATGGGGTTTCTGTCTCCTCCCCTTGATCTTGTTCTGTACCAGACCATACAGAATCTTTAGTAATATTTTTTATACTAATGTGACCCATAAATCATAATTCCTTATATCACTGAATGTAATGACAATACAGTTGTCCCTCCCCATTCGCAGACTTCCAAGTCTGCGGTCTTTCTCTTCATGGGGAGAGACAAGTGCCTATATTTAAAATGGCCGTGCGCACCCACATGCATCATTAGTTTCAATAAAATTTCATGACTCATTTTGTTGTTAGCTGCCCCCAGTGGTGTGAAAACAGTAGATGGATGAGATATAAGGTTATTTTAAAAGAATAAAGAAGTATCTGGTGTTGATACTATATCTTAGATTCGGAGGCACACATGCCATCCAGAGAGCATCCACAGAGAATAATAAAATAATCTGCTATAATTTTCTTTAAATAAGCTATGTTTCTGGATACAAACTGATTTTACTATGTAAGTTAATATTATGGACACACTGCATTCATTTTTATATTCCATCATGCATCAGGTGTCTGTTAATCAGTGAGACAGATGGTAGTTCCCACGAGCTGATGAAAATAAATAGGCTAGCTTGAAAGCCACATCTTGCATACCCAGACAGCTGCAGTGTATATTATAAAACAAATCAAATAAAAACATTTCAGCCTGGCTAAATCTGTTGGCTGGATCTCTGCAAGCTGCTTCTGCCTCCCCCCCCCCCATTGTTTCTGAATAATTGTTTACAATGTGCGTCATTAAAATGGAGTGAAGCAGGAATTACAGACCTTTTGGTCCCTTAGAGAACAGGCTTGTTTGTGTAGCAGCTCATGAATTGCCATGTCTTGATCCTTCTGGATAAGCCTTTTCAGTATTTAGGTCATGACTCAGCAATGGTGTTGGCAAGGGGTAGGTTCTTTGTCCTGTGCCATCTCTGTTCTAAACTCTTCCAGCTTGTGATGGTGATCCTAAGAGATACTATGAGCATTTGCAGTTGAGTTCTTTATTGATCATCAACCTGCTTCATTTGCAGAATTTTCCCAGGAGAAGAGATGGCCATTTTTGTCTTCTCTAGATCACCTTCCCATATTTTTCCACTGCTGCTCTAAATTCCCTGAAGGCACCAGGTCCCAGCTGATTTTGGAAGCTAAACTGGACTGGGCCTGGTTATCACTTGGAAGGGAGACCATGGGGTGCTGTAGACTCTATTTCAGAGGAAGGAAGAGGCAAGCCACCCCTCAGTATTCCTTGCCTAAAGAAACCCTATGAAATTCTCTGGGCACCATAAGTTAACAGTTGACTTGAAAGTACATACTTTACTCATGGGAAAAGGGAGGGCTGATAGATGAGAGAAAAACAGAAAATTGCATATAGCCTTTAATTGTTAGGACAAAGAGCTCTCCATCCAGAATCAGCAGTGCTGGAGTTACCAAGCTAGCTGTAAAGCAAAAGCAAAGCAGCTTCATTTATATACCGCTTCATATCGCACTATGGGATGTCTAAGCGGTTTACAACTGTGAACTGATTGCCCCCCAACAAGCTGGGTACTCATTTTAGCGACCTCGGAAGGATGCAGGCCTGAGTCAAGCCTCAGCCCTGGCTGGTATTGAACTCGCAACCTTGTGGTCTATGAGTGAGTGGCTGCAGTACAGGCATTTAACCACTGCACCACCAGGGCTGATCCTTTACCTTCTCAATAAGAACAACAACAACATGAAAAATTATGTTGGAATAATACATATTGATTGGTTATGCAGTGGGACTTTTAAAACTGGATATAACTTAGGGCGGGCATAGTTGTTCTGTGGCCCTTCTGCTGTTGCTGGACTAGCCCTAGCCATCATAGCCAACAGCGAGCAACATTGGACATTTTAGCTTAACAACATCTGGAGGACCACAATTCCTTCCCTTGATTTGATCCTCAGCCTGCCCTGGCAAGTACCCATGATTCTTACTTAACCCCTCAAGAGTAATCTGAGAGGTAGCAGTAGCACCAGGTCATAAAAATGTCAGGTATTATTAAAAATTATCATTAATGCTAACTTTATTTATACCCTGTCTTTCCCCCCAAACTAGGAATCAAGGCGGCTATGTAGGAGTTTATCACACATGGAGCCCCGTGCAGAAACGGGCTTTAAAGTAAAAAAAAAAACAAACCCGCAAAAGCAGAAGCTTTCAATATAACGAGATTTCTCCCGTTCTGCCCTGTGTGAAAAGTGAAAGCGCTGTTAAAAGGGAGTTAATCTGAACGGAAATTAGACAAACACTGCTTCTTTTTACTTTCAGGATCTTCCAAAAATAAAAAGCAGCAGTTTTTGTCTAATTTCCGTTCGGATTAACCTCCTTTTAACAGTGATGTTGTCTGAAAAAACACCCGCTTTTGCAGGTTTTGTTTAATTTAAAGCCCCTTTTCCGCACGGGATTTCCCCTGTGTGATAAACTCCGTAGTTTTATCCCAACCATCCTTAATAAACAGGAGACCCCAAGTCAACTAATGTTGCTTTGTGTAACTACAAGTTTCTTTGTGTGATCATGTAGAACAGAATGTGGGGTGGGGGGAGGCAACTGTGTTGTCATTAGTCATGCTTGGAAGGAAAGGAGAGTTAACAAAGGGCCTTTACAGACTGCCAGAAATAATGCACCTTAAAGTGACCATGAAAAGAGAGAATTAGTGGCAGGTAATCACTATGGCAATAGTGTCTCCCAACATCATGGCCAATCTTGTCATTAGGCAGAGCAGGCAGCCCACTTTAAGCAACAGATTTTTGGAATGTCAAAAGAAAAATATTGGTGGTTCCCATTTAGATGCTGTGGGAACCATTTGAGGGTGGAACAGCAGTTTACACATACATGGAAAATTAAATAAATGGTTTTTTTTCTTCTTCAGGCACCCATATATCTTGGTTTATCACTCAGCATTTATTCTCTCAGAGAAATAATACGTTTTTTGTTTACTAATGTGCATCTTTGTTTATTTTTCCTATCTAATTAACCAAAGATATTTAAAAAATGAATTTAAAAATGGTATCACTTGACTGTTTCTCTTGTAGGTTTTATTAACTGAAGTCAAGTTGATCAACTTATGGTGACCTTATGAATGACAATATGCAAAAGAATCTGGTGGCACCTTTGAGACCAACTGAAAGAAAGAAGCTGGTAGCATAAGCTTTCATAGACTTGAGCCTACTTCCTCAGATGCATAGGATGGAGTGGAGAGACTCTTATCTATCTCCACTCCACTCTATGGACCTTATCCCACGGGGCCAAAAGCAGCAAGAATCCACATGGAATCAGGCGCTATAGCGCTATAGTTTTCCGGGTGATCCCACGACGTCGCTCGGAATCCGCTAAGAATCAGGCGCTATAGCGCTATAGTTTTCCGGGTGATCCCACGACGTCGCTCGGAATCCGCTGAGAATCAGGCGCTATAGCGCTATAGTTTTCCGGGTGATCCCACGACGTCGCTCAGAATACAACAAGAAACCGCTCGGAATGCAGCATCATTCGGGTTCTTTTGTATGCCTGTTTTCATCGGGCATTGCAATATCGCTACCTTATCCATAGCGCTATTATAGCGCTAGCGCCATATTATACTAGCGCTATAGTACTGCAATGATGCTCATATCGGTTTCTTGCCACTTTTGAGAGCAGCGTGGGATAAGGTCCTATGCATCTGAGAAGCTAGGCTCAAGACTACAAAAGCCCAATGTACCAGCTTCTTACTTTCAGTAGTCTCAGAGATGCTACCAGATCCCTTTGCATACTGATTTTCCAGACTAACATGGCTATGTCTTTGAATTCTAACACCTATGAATGACAGCCTTATCTTCAACAGTCACCTTATCTTCAACAGTCCTACTCAGGTCTTACAGATTCAGGGCCATGGCATCCTTGATTCAGACTATCTATCTGGAATGCATCCTCTTTTCCTACTGCCTTCTGTCTTATCAAGTATCATTGTCTTTTCTAGGGAGTCATATCTTCTCATGATATGGCCAAAGTATGGCACTCTCAGTTTAGTCATCTTGCCTTCTAGGGAGAGTTCAGGCTTGATTTGATCTAGAAACCATTTGTCTTTTTAAGAGCCCATACTACTTGTAGAACTCTTCTTCAGTACCACGAGTCAAATGGGTTATCTTCCTATCCGTCTTCACTGACAAGCTTTCACAACAATATGTAGGAATTTGAAATGCAATAGCATGGACAATCCTAACTCAGTTACATGGCTGTACACTTAAGGATTTTGTCTAGTTCCTTCATAGCTGCCCTTCCAAGTCCTAATATTCTTCTTGACTGCAGTCTCCATCCTGATTAATGACTGAAGCAAGGTATGGACAATCTTTAACTCTTCCAGTGCCTTCATTGTCTACCCTAAAGTTATGTAAATAATCTGTGGTCATTATTTTTGTTTTCTTCATGTTCAACTGTAAACCTGCCTTTGCATTTTCTTCCTTGACTTTCTTCAGTAACTTTCTTCCAAGTCTTTGCTATTTTCTGCTAGTACTATGATGTCATTTGCATATCTTAAATTGTTAATGTTCCTTCCTCAGATTTCCACACTTCCTTCCTTTAAGTCTAATCCTGCTTTGCATATATGTTTGGCATACAAGTTAAATAGAGAGGGTGATAAAATGCAGCCTTGACTGACATCTTTGTCAACTGGAAACCATTCAGTTATTCTGTATTCTGTACCAATGGAAGCCTCTTGTCCTGAGTACAGGATATACAATCAGGACAATCAAAAATTGTGGCACACCCATTTCTTTAAGGGGCGAACAGATGGTGCCAAAGGAGCAGCTTGCTGCTGCCCCTTTGATCACTGAATTGGGACTGCGGCAATCGCATGCCACACCCCCAACCTGGCATTTTCCTAGCACAAAAAGAAGCTGCAGAAAGCCACTCCTTTTTGCTCTGGTAAAAAGGTGCCTTTGCTGCGGTGGCCGTGGTTTTTCCAGTTTCAGCGGCATGCAGTGTATAAACGTGTGGTTGCTTGGGGTGGCTTCACGGTGGTTCCTGGCAACTTGGGGGCATGTGTCATGTGTACACCACGCCCCCAAGCCACCCAGAAGCTGACTCTTTTTGCTGGTTTGTACAGGCTTTAAGATTGATCCATTCATTTTCATGATCTAGAGAAAGGCTTTCCTATCATCCATAAAGCACAGACTGGTTTTCATTTGAAATTCTTTGGTGTGCTCCACTATGCAGTGTATGTTTGCAATTTGATCCCTAGTGCCTCTTCTTTTCCTGAACCTAGCTTGGACATCTGACATTTCTTGCTTCATATATGGTAAAAGTCTTTGTTGTAGAATTTTGAACATCACTTTGCTTGCATCAGAAATTAATTCCATGGTCTTGTGCTTACTGCAATCCCTGGTGTCCCCTTTCTTGGGAATTGGAATGTATACTGAGTGTTTTCAATCTGTGGGCCTTTTATTTGTTTTAGGTATTTGATGACAGATTTTAGTTATAGCTATAGAAGATGTTGTCTTTTTAGACTGAAGCAGCTCTACTGGTATGCCATCTGTTCCTGGTGATTTATTTCTCCCAAGTGTCCTGTGTACAGATTACACTCACTTTCTAAAACTTGAGGTTCTACATATGGTTCTTCCTCAGATTAATCTGTATCCTTTCATCTCTTTTATATTGTTCTTTTGTGTATTGTGTCCATCATTGTTTTATTTCTACTTGGTTATGTAATGTGCTCCTCTGCCGGTTGTAGAACATCCCCACTCTTGGTTTAAAATTCTGTTTGATTTCTTAGATCTTGTGGAACAGGTCCCTTGTTCTTCCTTTTTTGTCACTTTTATTTTTGCATTGATTATTATGCATGTCTCTACTCCATTCCTAATCACTGAAAAGCAGACCAATTAAGAGAGCAAAAGAAATAGAAAAGTCTCACATTTCTGCTAAATGCTTAGACTAAGAACATTTTCAGATTTTTACCATTGCTGACATGGTTCCGCCCCCCCCCCCCTAAATTTTCTTCTAAAGTGAAGAAGGGATTGGACAAGTTAAAATGTAGAGTTCTAGTATGGCTGAGAGAACAGAGAAAATGCATTGGGGACCAGTCCACTGGGTCTAGTTTCCATTGAACCATCCTTTCCCTATTTTCTTTACCAGTGCTCATACTCACTGCTCCTGGATAAGGATGGGAGAAAGAAGGTACGGTAGGTCTGAAGAGGGGGTTGGACTAGAATGAAGGGTGAAAAGGGAGAACTTCTTGTCTTACTGACTCCCTTTGTCTATGAAATATTAGACTTATAGTTGATGAAATTTCTTTCTTCATGATCCAATGGTGGTATCAGGGAACGGATTTGAGGCAGAAGCCCAGAATCCATGCAGACTAATAAGGAAAGCCCCTTGAAAGGCAAGGCTGACATGCTACATTTAAAAGGAAATGAAATAACACATTTTGTTGTCATTGATAGAAATGGAAGGACAGGAGATCATTCAGCCTAAAGGCCCTTTCACACCACACAATTATAGCACTTTAACTGCCATGCCTGTATCCTATGGAATCCTGGGGCTTATAGTCTGGTGACTGACTGAAAATATTAAATATCCCTCCCCAAATTGCAAATCCTAGGATATTGCCATGGAAGTTAAAGCAGAATTTGTTGTTGTTAACTGCCCTCAAGTCGATCTCTTAATTGTGTAATGTAGAAGGAACATAAAAACCCATGGGCAACCCTGTGTTCATCCCAGTGTTGCTCATCCTTTATTATTGTTCATGCTGTCTAGGGCTGATGAGAATAAGGAATTCAACAGCAGCTGCAAGGCCACAGTTTGCCTATTCTAGTAAAAAAATGAGCTAATGCCATCATTTCATGATTCAATGACTATAAAAAAGAGTCCCTTCGATAACTATGATATCTACAGAAGTGTGAAGCCCGATGATCTGGCATTTCAAAATGACAACAGAGCTACAGAGGGAAAATGAGAAGAGGAACATAGGTATGTTTGGTCTTCCCCTTGGCTTTCATGTTAGCATTGTATTAGGCAGGCAACTAAAAATTTTTCCCATCACTGCATTTTAATGGCAAAGAAACTGTACCTGTTAAATGTTGCTGCAACATAGCTGTTAAGCGCAAAACCCCTGCAGGAATAAAATATAGGTGGGAGCATGGATGGATGCCTGGGTGGAAAATATGATAGTATCCTGGAAGCTGGTTCTGTTGAGTCTTAATGTTAAAATAAGGCCGCACAGTTTAGCAGCAGTTCAGGTGCTGGGCTGCCATATTGTTATTCCAATGAAGTGGAGTGCCTGCTGTCAGCAGCTGCATATCAGTAAAGAATTTAACAGGTGTAGCTGTTCTTAAATACTGGGCCATGGGGAAAATTCCTTAAACTTCATGCTACTAAAAGTCTGAAATGCCCTACATGAAGGGCTTGATAAGAAAAGATGTTGGGTTTCTGCCTGCCACACAGAGGACCTAGAAGGAGAAGAAATGTGGCAGAGCCGCACTACTTGTATTCATTAGTGAATGCAAGTGTGCATGTGTACATGCCTTCATGCTGCCTGTCAACCTATGGTGACCCCATGAATTTCATAAGTTCTCTTAGGCAAGGAATACTCAGAGGTGTGTTGCCAGTTCCTTTCTCTGAAAGAATCTGGAGTTCCTTGGTGGTCTCCCATCCAAGTACTATCCAGGACTGACCCTAGCTTCTAAGATCAGACAGGATTTGGTGCCTTTGGGATGTTTAGCCCCTTCAGTGAATGAAAGTATTCCAGAGGCAAACATTAATCAAATAAATGATGCATAAATACCCTAAAGGCACCAATGCCCTCTAATCATAGAAGCTAAGGAGGGTCAGCTCTGGTTAGTTCTTGGATGAGATACTGCCAACAAATGCCAGGTGCTGCGGGCTGTATTTCAGAGGAGGAAACTGGCAAAACCACCTCTGAGTATTCCTTGCCTAAGAAAACCTTGTGAAATTCATGGGGTCATCATAAGTTGTCAGGTGACTTGGAGGCATGCACGCATGCGTGCGCGCACACACACACATACACGAGGAATACTTTCAGTGAAAGAAAGTATTCATCCTTTATTCCAGTGGTTCCCAACCTTTTCTATGCCCCACACCCCTAGGAAATATTTG
>CM034710.1:65839972-65855291 GCA_020142125.1 Phrynosoma platyrhinos
CACAGAGTAGTCTCTGACAACGCTGGCTCTTCGGCTTAGTAACGGAGAGGAGAAACCGCCTCCTATTTCAGACACAACTTGACAACCTTGTCAATGGGGAATACCTTTATGTTTGACTTTAGGGTCTTTTTAGGGTCGCCATAAGTCAGAAACGACTTGAAGGGCACACAACAACAACAAAAGGCGACCCTATCATGAGGTTTTCTTGGCATATTTCTTCAGAAGGGGTTTGCCCTTGCCGTCCCCTGAGGCTGAGATAGTATGACTTGACCAAGGTCACTCAGTGGGTCTACATGGCCAAACCCTGGGATTGGAACCCTGGTCTCCAGAGTCATGGTCTTCCAAGGCTTAAACCAAAACATCCCTCTGGCTGAAACAGCTAAAGGAAGTTCAAATGGTTTGGCTTCTCACTCCTTGGGGAGGCTCTATGGAGTCTGGCATCTTGGGAAAATGACTGTTTTTGAGCTCTACAAGTCCCAGAACTCCATAACAAATAGTATTTTTATTCCCTCCTAGTTATGCTTTTATTTCTGACCACTTCTCATCCTATTGCACTTTCTCATGAAGCAATTATCGTTAGAGATGAAATGGGGGAAAGGGATTGAAGAAAATTTAGCATCTTTTAATTTTTGCTCCTCAAAAGAACATGAAGATATTTTTTAAAAAAACCTTTCAAATTTATCTTGCAGGGCTTTCAAAGTAAATCCCTGTACTGTGGGATGGGGGCAGTGTCCCATCTAACTGCTCCAAGGATTCATTGCATGCCTTGTGAGCTGAAGAGAGTCCGTGTGTTGCATCTTTTTAAGGCTTGGGGTCTTTTATTTGTTGTTATGTGCTTTCCAGTCAACTCTGATTTATGGCAACCTGTTGTAGGGGTTTCTTGGTAAGCTTTGTCCAGAGGAGGTTTCCCATTGCCTTTCTCTTAGGGTGAGAGTGTGTAACTTGTCCAAGGTCACTCAGTGGGTTTCCATGGCTGAGTGGAGATTTGAACCCTGGTCTTCCAGAATCCTAAACCAACACCACTCTTGCTCTCTAAGGCTTCTTTAGTATCTTAGGATAAAAGGAATGAAAGAGCTCTCTGAGAAGAGAAGATTAAGAGGAGATATGATAGCCCTGTTTGAGTATTTGAAGGGGTGTCATACTGAGGATGGAGCAAGCTTGTCTTCTGCTACTCCCGAGAATAGGATCCAGGGCAATGGATGCAAACTAGAGGAAAAGAGAATCCATCTAAACATTAGGAGGACCTTCCTGACAGTAAAAGCTGTTAGACAGTGGAACACACTGCCTTGGAGAGTGGTGGAATCTCCTTCTGTGGAGGTCTTTAAACAGAGGCTGGATGGCCATCTGTCAGGTATGCTTTGATTGAGAGTTCCTGCATGGCAGTGGGTTGGACTAGATGATCCTTGTGGTCTCTTCCAACTCTATGATTCTATGATTCTATTATTCCTGAGAGAGTGTGGATCCGTTTTACCAACTTTTTTCTCTTGATGTTTAGAAGAAAGTGGAATATGTAGATTATCAGATCATTTGAAATGTACTAGAGGAGAAGTCTGTAAGTACCATGTAATGTCAAGAAGACAAAATGGCTATGAGAGCAAATCAAGCCTGACCTCTCCCTAGTAGGCAAAATGACTAAATAGAGGTTATCATACTTTAGAAATAACATGAGATGATGCAAATCTTTAGATAATGATTGGTAAGCGGAAAAGAAATAGGAAAAGAAGAAGACAGCATTACAGGTGGATAGGCTCAAGAAAGCCATGGTTTGCAAGACCTTAGCAGGGCTTTTTATAACACAGACTCTTGGACATCTGCCACTCATTCAACTACATTTATCTATTTATTCATCCATCCATCCATCTATTCGTTCAGTATATATCCCACATTTCTCCAAGGTGGCCAGATGTGGTAGTTACGAGGCTAAGGGAATAAGACTGCAACAAGCTCATTGAGTAGATTACTTGCCAGTTTCTGGTGAACCTGAATGCCAGACCAGAAAATTTGGAAGAGAAAAACTGCTATAACAAGACTATGTTATGCATGGCAGTTGTGGTAGTGGTGATGATGAAATCAGTCTCTATAACTCATTGCATATCTAACAATATCTTAAACCATTTGAGATCACACACCAGCAAACTTAACATAAATTAGTTATGATTAAATGTGAAATAATATTTAATGTGCACTCTTGTACTATTTAAAATACACTAATAAATCACAGGGATTCTAGGTTTTCTGGAGGGGGGGGTAGACCACAGAAATCAAGTCTACTTATCTCCAAGGCAGATAATGTCATCTCCATCCCTTCATTCATTTTCCTTCTACACTAAAGGTGCAGGATAGCTTAACATTACCACTTAGTGTAATATTTCTGAAACTTATTGAAATCAAGAATCTGTTCACCTGTAAACTTAACTGTATTTCTCCCACAAGTCAGTCATCATTTTATAGAGGTGAGCATATGGAGCAATGGTGGCTGGTAGCACCTATGTCAGTGGGGTAGTGAATTCCTACCAGGCTTTAATCCAGGGGCTGAAAGATGCTGAATTCTTTCCTCAAAATAGCACGTTGGACAGCTCCTTTTTGAAAGGAGCTGTCCAAAACCTTGAGAGGACTCATTGCACAACTGACATGAAAGTTACCATCTGCCACTGGGGCTTAGTATGCTGCCATGTACATCCTTTTCTGAGTGAAGATTTGTGGATTGGGATATTAATCTAATACTTATATTAGAAGTTAATAGGCTATCTTTAGTTGGTGTGTGTGCACACATCTAGCTTCAGGTCTTTTGACTTATGGTGATCTCATGAATTTCATATGGTTTTCTTAGGCAAGGAATACTAAGGTGGCTTGCCATTGGCTTCCTCTGAAATATAACATCTGGTATTTGTTAGCAGTAGTTGAGTCAAGTTATTTGTAGTTGTTGTTATGTGCGTTCAAGTCATTTCTGGCTTATGGTAACTTTATGGCAACCTTATTATGGGGGTCTCTGGGGCTGAGAGTGTGTGACTCACCCAAGGTCAAGCAGGGAATCTAGCCTTGATTTCCTGCATCAGAGTCCAATGCTCAAAGCACTACATCATGCTCCCCCCCCCCATGTGCTCTTCTAAAATTTCATGTTTGGGAAACTTTCTTGAAACAAAATAGTTACTCTTTTCCCCAAATAAGGATGTGAGAATGGGATGATAACACCTTACCAACCAGCCCATCGAGAATCCCCTGCTTGAGATTATTCAGCCCACCTTGATCTTGGCTGGGTGGGTATTGGGAAGGAATCCCTTAGCATCAGGATAGTACCCATTCTAGAGTTTTTAGTTTACTTCCCACTAGAAGGTTGTCTCTATGCCATACATTGGAAATCACTGGCCTAGTGGCAGGTGAGCTGGTTGCCAAAATTTTAAATATTGTGTGTAGCGAGAGATAGTGTGAGCCATTTCTATCATAAAGGGAGAACAAGAACCTGCCTCTCCATCACTGTACAGTATTGTGGATGTATGTAGTCTTTGGTACTATCTGCTCCAGCGTGGGAAGTATCATGTGAGTAATTCTACAGCAAAACTGCAAAGAGGTCCTCGATGCCACCTCCAGTTAGCTCTTCTTCATTTTATACAAGGATATAAGCAGCAGTTTTTATGTTTTGCTTTGTGCTTCCCTAATGAGTTGCTTTTCCCAGTAGTTTATATTTCTTCAAAACATGTAGGTTCTGTAATTAGGGAGGCCTGCAGTAGGTTCTTGCTGTACAGTGGAAGAATCATAGTTGGAGGGGGAGAACATGCAAATAGTGCTTTATAGATCTGAAGACTGACTATCCTTCCAAGTAAATCCTCCATTTCTTCTGAGCTTCTGGCACACAGCTAAAATGATGTTGGTCCACCTGGCCTTTGGTTCTTGAAACTGCTCTGGATGATTTTAACTGCCTGGTTTTAAATTATTTTTTTTAACAAGCATTTCAATTTTATCCATGTTTTAAAGTTTTACTACTTTAGAGGAGTCCTACTGAGTTGATAGGTAATATATAAATGCCATAAATAAATAAATAAATTTTATATACATCATTTCAGGTTTAATAGCTGTTTTGATTTCCCCCTCCTCCTCTTTGTCTTCCTTCTCTCTTTTTTGAGGATTCCCATAGTCCAACATGAAATCTGAGCCAGGGACATGACCTTGTGATGTATGTGCAATATAAAAAGTTGATTTTCTGTGTTATCATGGTATACCTGTTGGCACAATGACAGGATGTTCATATATCTGTGGCTTGTTTGTGTGTATTTTGAGGGGATTCGTGGTAAAGAACCTTTAAAATTTTCCAAGAATTTCTTTGCAGGAAATTTGGAATCTGATTCTCTCTGCAATGAGCTAGAGGAGCAAGACTGTACATGTTATTCTTTTTTAAAAGATAAAGAAGATGTGTTTAACAAAACTTAAGTATGTGGTTATTATATAAATAATAATAATAATCATAATAATAATTTATAAATCTGGAGATAAGACTGAAGAAGTGCCATTAAATCTGGAGATAAGACTGAAGAAGTGCCATTAAATCTTAAATAATTTCACCATAGTTTGAAATATAGGAGAAATCAAGTGTATCTCCATGTTACAATTCTGTTGAAAAGGGTCATCCTTTTAAAAATCTGGTTGATCTCCAATTTAGAGGCTTTAAATGACAATATGTGCCATACACACATGAGAAAACAGGTTTGGGATTCTGCAGGCATTTCGAGGGGGAGCATATTTGTTCTCTTTGCATGAAATAAATTGGCTTTAGTCAGTTGAGAAACAAGCAAACAGCTTTGAGAAAAAGCTAACACCAACTATGTATTTTTTTCCAGTCATGCATATCGGCCTTTAGAAGAGGCTTAGATTGTTTGCTTCAACCTACACATTATGTTCTTCTGGGGTTTAAATATTGAGTTACAGAAACACTGGGCCACGGAAGGAGAAGGGCTCGGTGAGAGGGAACCCAAATGGTTCCTCTGCCATCTTCAAGCTAGCCACTTCAGAGCACCTGTCTGTAGCCCTTCTCTTCAAACAATTCTGTCAACTTGCTTTATATTTCTGTCATAGTACTCCAATAATAGTTGCTAGATTACCTGTAACTGTGTGTATGATGCACCTGTGCATAGCCTGGTGTTGTGACATAAAGAGGTTGTTGTATGTTTTCAGCCTTGCAAATAGGCATGAACATTGAAGAACTGAGCTGTATGGATGCTGGCAGCATTAGAGTGGTTACCATACAGTAATGTTTGACTCCCATCAAATAGTTTATCATTCCTGATGAAGTTCAGGTCTTTCCTAGTATCTAAAGCAGGGGTAGGCAACCTAAGGCTTGGGGGCCGGATGCGGCCCCCCCGAGGCCTTTGGACCGGCCCCAGGACGGTCCTGCCGCCCCCCGGCGTCGCCCACCATTATGATATTGATTATTGTTGTTATTACTTGTTCTTGGGGTTTTCTTGGCAAAATCTCCACAGGGGCTTTGCCATGGCTTTTCTAGGGCTGAGAGAGTGTACATGCATATTTTTTAAATTTTTTTTAAAAATTTAATCTTTCAGTACTTTCAATACTTCCAGTGAGTCTACATTTCCAGAATAGTTGTCCCGGCCTCAGAAAATCCCCTTCAGTCTCATCCCTCCTAATATGAAGGTCGTCACCTCCTTGTTATTAGTTGTCTAACTTCCCATGTGATTTGGCTTTTATTATTATGTTTTAACTATGATTTTTTAATGTACTATTGATTTAATATCTTTTTAAGGGGTGGGCGGGTATTGGGGTGTGTGATGTATTTTGTATTTTAACTTTGTTAGCTGCCCCGATTGTTCTCAGAGGGGCGGGGTACAAATAATACTGTATGGTAATAATAATAATAATAATAATAATAATAATATAATAAGCCAGGGACTGATGTTGGAGATAGCCCTTTGCAACTTGGGCATCCATGTTACCTGATATTCTGAGAAATCTTTACAGGGGAATTAATTGGTGGAATACTGTATATAAAATTGTTTAGAGATAAGAATGATTTACATCTGTCGAATACAACTGAGGCTTTATTGACTGAAATGAATGTATCAGTCATAATAAATTAGAGGGATGATTAGGTCAACTGATTTGATCAGCAATTGGTCCTATATTCTAAGCATTTGCAGAAACTTTTGTCATCATTTATTAATAATAATTTCCCCCCAAATTCCCAGCTGTAGGAATAATACTTTGAGTAATTTAAAATGTATAAGCTTTCATTTGATTGCATACAAAATTCCAGCCTGATATGTGCAAAAACAGAGTGATTATTGGAAGCCTGATGTGAAAAAATCTTTTCCTATGAAGAAATGTTAAACAGAAAAAAATGACAGCCAAAAACCAAACCAAACCAAAAGAGAAAGCAGGTAAACTAGGATACAAAACAGAGTATATTGAAAGCCAAGGAGAAATATGTACAAGTTAAAAAACAACAACAAACTCCATAGCTCTGATGGTTTCCAAGGAAATAGTTCCTAGCTGCAAGAGGGGAAGAAGAAAGAGAAACAAGGAGGCCTGGTTAGTGTGAAAAATTAAAATGTGCACACTCACTGCGATTTTCCTGACAGGAACTGAAGATAATTGGGAGGATAAAAAATCACCTTCCTTTTAATAACTTTATTATGGTACTGTATGCTTCATAATGATTGAGGTTATTAATGCTAATGACATGTGCAAAGATGGAAATGGTTTTTCTATTCCACCTTTTATTTTAGATATTTTTTCTACTCTCCCTCCTTCCCTCCACCTTGTGGCTTTCTCCCCTTAAACAGGTTATTTAACAATAAAGAGTATGGTGGCACATGAAAGACTTAGTAAAAGTTTGTCTCTGGCCTAATTCCTTATGGAGACATACCACAGTTGGGTAATTTTCCACTGAGAAGTATATCTACTCCTGTCTGTTCATTAAGAACAAAATATCAGATTATTATTTAATATTAGGTTTATTCAACGTAAATTACAACTTGAACATTTATATTCTTTATTATTTTCATTTTTTCATCTTCTTATGCATATACTGTTAGTAAGGTAGTAACATTTATACCTATGCATTGTTTTCTCCTAACTGTAAATGCTGCACAGGGAATGACAATTCACTCACAAGTATTGGAGATTTGTTGAGGCAAACATAAGGCTGTTGGAAACAAAAGGAAGTTGTAGTAGATCAAGCTACATGAATACATCAATTTTACATGATCTGTCATTACAAAATAATAGTACTGTAACATTTTGTCTGGGACTGCTGCCACTGCAGAATTAATGCAGTTTGACACCACTTTAACTGTCATGGCTCCATCCTATTGAATCCTGGGATTTTTAGTTTATTGTGGCACCAGAGCTCTCTGACAGAGAAGGCTAGATATCTCACAAAATCACTGAATTCCATAGCATTAAGCCGTGGCAGTTAAAGTGGTGCTGAACTGCATTAATTCTAGAGTGTTGATGCAATCTATGTGCTCAGAGGCTCAAGAAAGAAGGGCAAGTTTGTGAAATAAAGAATGATATCATCTTGGGTGTGTGGAGATAAACTCTTTAAGGTCTTTCAGTACTTATACTGAAGGAAATGTCTTTTACCAAGGTATAATGTTGGTGCTTTTAGCTGAGTTACTTGTACAGCAATTCTTTCCAACCTGGTGGGTCCTCTCAGAATCTTTGGGAGGGATAGTAGACTAAGGGGGGTTGCAGACTGCCAGAAATAGTGCAAATCGAGTCCACTTTTAGGGTTAAGTTAGTGCTAGGGAATCATGAGAACTGTTTTTTTTCTGAGACATTGAGCCTTCTCTGTCAGAAAGCTCTGGTGCCACAATAAACTACAGTTCCCATGATTCCCTAGCCCTAACCCTAACTCTAAAAGTGGACTCAATTTGCACTATTTCTGGCAGTCTGCAACCCCCCCAAGAAAGGGCTACAATGAGAAAAAGTGGTCTTTTGTGTCTTGGGACTTGGGTAGAAGTTCTTCCCAAGCCCAGCTGAAGATGTCAGGGATTGAAACTAGCAAGAGATCTTTTGCATGCAAATACACATCCTGTAGACTTAAGAGCAAAGATATACAGCTGAGATTCCTAGCATTTAAATTAAAGCTGTTGATTCATAGTTAATGCTGTCTAAAAGAACAAGATGACATGCAAGGAAATCCAGAGAGAGAGAAAAAGAGGAGCTTTGCCACTCTGCAGTTAGATTGTCCCTTGTGAGTACAGCATTTTCTTAAGTCATTTTATGTCAAAATACCAAGGAGTGAATCTGATGGCTAGAATATGTTATTGCCACAATAATCAGGCTGTTTTGTTCTTGCTCCCCCTCCTCTTAGCCTAAGCACTGAACCTCAGCTCAGGTTTTTTCCTAATTTCCACTTTATGGGAAATGATGGGTTTAAAAAACTGCAACTCTCTCTGGTGCCACTGGAGCAAGATTAAATGTAATTAGCTGCAGAACACAGCAGGAAATTGAACAGACTCCTTTGGAACCTGCTCCTGTTTTAAATCAGTGGGAGACTGAAGAGTCTGTTGGATGGGTGAAAGCTTTAATCAAGAAGATTAAAAGAACTGATACTTTAAAAACGTACGCCTCAAAAAATCAAGCCCCAAAAATAGGATAGCCTGATACTTTATATAAATTTATTGAATTATGTACAGTTTTGTATTATTTCTGAAAGTTGTTTATCTTCTATATAATTTTGTTGTTGCTGTGTGCCTTCAAGTCATTTATGACTTATGAGGACCCTAAGGCAAATCTGTCAGAGGGCTTTCTTGTTTTCTGGTTTATGGATCGCCCAAGGTCACCCATTAGGTTTCCATGGCTGAGCAGGGAGAATCAAACCTTGATCTTCAGAGTTGTAGTCCAGTGCTCAAACCACTTCACCACACTGACTTGATAATTTATTTTATTGTAAATTAAAACTAGGAACATTTCCTGACTTCTTTCTATTGCTAGTGTAATTTTATTTTGTCTAACTATGATGGTAATGCAGGCAGTTACCTGCCCACATAAAGGACGCTTTCATTCTTAAAATGGTCTGTCACTCAGGCAGCTTGCTTGCACAGGTACACTTTTTGAGCCTTTGAAGCAACATAGGCTGCATTGTAGTTGGATTTCAGCCTCTATTTAGCATTTATGCATGAGTTTGGATCAGAAAACACTTTTAATAATAAATAAATAATAAATAAGAAAACGTTTATTTGTATCCCGCTTTTCTACTACAATAGTAATCAAAGCGGCTTACATGTTAAAACAAACCAATACAATACATAATGACAGTACATAATCATATATCTTACCCCCCCCCTTAAAAAGAATTAAACTTAGCAGTGCTTAAAAATATAATCTGTTAAAATCTATTAATAGTTGCCACTTTGTAAGGACAGAACCATTGAACTCAGTGGTGGTTAGATTCTTTCCCAAACATGAAGCTTATATGAGGGCAGTGGAAGAGCTGCTGTGGATGCTTTCATATGGGTTTTTTTTGCTATACATCACATTTGATTCGTACCTCAAATACAGAATCTTACAAGTAGGCTAGACTAAGGGTTTCCAGAGTGAAACCTAGGGAAGGCTCCTGGACTTTTTAGTAGTTGTGTAGATGGGAAATTTCATCAGGTGTTGCTTGTTACCTAGTTATCTGAGTTCCACTGCCTTTTCCATCTTACTTGGGGGGGGGATCTCTTAATGGGGGGGAGAGTAAAAACTGCTTCCAGTAAGATGGAAAGTACAGCTGAAATTATGGAAAATATAAGTTACAAACTAGAGATGGTGATTTCTAGTCTAGCATTGACAATCTGAAAACTGGAGATAGCTCCCCAGGCAACCAGGTAGCAAGCAACACCTAATGAAATTTCCTCTTCCACACAACTACTGAAAGTCGAGGAGCCCTCTCCACTGGCAATCCTAGTCTAGCCTTCTTGTAAAGTAGGAATCAAATGTGATATACAACAAAGAGCTCAGATGAAAGCATTCATAGCAGCTCTTCCATTGCTATGATATAAGCTTCATGGTTGAGAAAGGATCTAGCCACTACAAAATTAATTGGTTTAGTTTTTACAAAGTGACAGGAGTTTTCTGACTCCTGGAATTTCCCATGACTTCATCCACCTTTTTTTTTGCCACAAAAGACTGTTGAGGAGGGAAAGATGGAATAGCTTCACACTGGGTCTCAATTGGTAGTTATCCTCTGGAAATACCTAATCCCTCAAATGTGAGTACTGTACAAAATGATTGTGAAAACAAAAGAAAGTGTCCCATTCAACCTGCCTTGAAATATTTGGATAAGATCATGTTGTTGTTAACTGCTGTCAAGTTGACATGGCATCCCTATGAATGAAGGTCCTCCAAGTCACCCTGTTTTCAACAGCTCTACTTAGGTCTTGCAGATTCAGGGTCATAGCTTCCTTTATTGAGACTATCCATCTGGAATGTGGTCTCTTTTCCTGCTGCCTTCTACTTTACCAAGCATTATTGTCATTTTTAGTGAGTCATGTCTTCTCATAATATGGCCAAAGTATAAGAGTCTCGGTCATTTTGGGTTCTAGAGAGAGTTCAGCCTTGATTTGTGTTAGGATTCATTTATTTCACTTTTTAGTAGTTCACGGTATCCATAGAACTCTTCTCCAGCACCACATCTCAAATGAGTTATCCTCCTATCAGCTTTCTTCACTGACAAGCTTTCACAATCATATGTAGAAATTAGAAATATGATGGCATGGACAATCCTAATTTTAATATTCAATGATATAGCTTCAGGATCATAGCTGTCCTTTCTAGTCCTAGTCTTCTTCTGATTTCTTGACTGCAGTCTCCATTTTGATTAATGACTGAGCCAAGGTATGGAAAATCTTAAACTTTTTCAATGTCTTCATTGTCTACTTTAAAGTTATGTAAACCATCTATGGTCATTATTTTTATTTTCTTCATGTTCAACTCTAAACCTGCCTTTGCATTTTCTTCCTTGACTTTCTTCAGTAATCACTTTGTCTTTGCTATTTTCTATTAGTAGTATAGTGTAATTTGCATATCTTAAATTGTAAATGTTCCTTCCTCAAATTTTCATGCCTCCTTCCTCCAAGTCTAATCCTGCTTTATGTAGGTATGTTCAGCATTCAAGTTAAACAGATAGTGTGATAAAATATAATGTTACCTGAACCTCATGTCAATTTGAAACTATTCAATTTCTCCATACTCTGCCCTAATAATAGTCTGTTTTCCTAAATAAAGGTTTTACATCGGGTCAATAAAATGTTGTGACACACCCATAATAGTGCAAATTTATTTTTTACATTATATTTACATTTAGGTACTACAGGGATTGTGTTCAGGTTGTATTTTGGCACTATGGCTGTTTTAGTGTTCTTCATTTTCACTCTCATTTTTGATATTAGCAGTTCATGGTCTGTCCCACAGTCTGTTCCTGGTCTTGTTTTACAGAGAGAATGGAGCTTCTACATCTTTTGCTTCCAATTATATAATCTATTTGATTTCTATATTGGTCATCAGGTGATGTCATGTATACAGTCACCTTTTTGGGTACTTGAAGATTATGTTTGTGATGAACAAACTGTTGTCCTCACAAAATTCAATCAACCTCTCTCCTCCATTTCTTGAACTTAGCCCAAATTTGTCTACAATCTTTGATTCTTCTCTGTTTCCCACTTTTGAGTTCCAATCGCCTATGATTAACAAGAAGTCCTGTTTTAATGTGTGATCATTTTCCTCCTAGACTCCAGCAGTTTATTCTTCTTTTGCCTCTGTATTTGGAACATAAGCTTGGATTATGGTTATACTGATGTCCTGTTGATATAATTTGGTCAGACTTAGCAGCATTTGACTGCTTTTGCTATTTTTCCTCACATTTAATACCACTCCATTTCTTCCTAGATTTTCATTTCCTGAGCAAAACAGTGTGTAATAATTTGACTCAAAATGTTCCATTCCTGTCCTTTTTAGTTCACTCATCCCAAATACTGCCATGTTTATAATTCCATTTCTTGTTTTACTCTGTCTACCTTCTCCTGATTCATGCTTCTCACATTCCATATTCCTGTAATATGTGTTTGTAGATTTAGACTCCTCTTTCACCTCTGATCATGTCAACAGCTGAACATCCTTTTGGCTTGAGTCTGGTTGCGTCATTAGCGACAGCGCTACTTGTAGTTGTAGATCATTTTACATGTCTGATAAGCTTATTTAAAATATCATTTGCTTTGATAATGGGCGCATACTGCAGATGTCAGATGATTACCAAAATACTGCAAATGGTTTGTTGTGTAAATATTCAGTTTTTCAAAGGAACAGTTCTTGTGCATAAAAAAAGTTTAACATTTGTTAATCATGGTTTTTATAGAAGCCCATTTTAGTATTGGGTTGGCAGACATATTTACTTTGCATGTCTCTGTGAATCTGGAGATAACTTGCTTCATCCACAAGTAAAACAATCATACATTACTTGTCCTTTTACCTAAAATTAAGTCAAAGGAGGTTTGCATAGAAGGAGGCAGATAAGTTTGAAAGATCATTAGGACTACTATGGGGGTCAACAGATGGCCCCTCAGGGCAGCTCCATGTCGCCCCTGGGAGCACCGGATTGGGGCTGTGGCAACCGCATGCTGCAGCCCCAATCTGGCATTTGTTGCTCTAAAAAGAGCTGGCAAATACTGCTTCTTTTTAGAGCAGCAAAAATCCGTCCTTGCTGTGGTGGCGGCAGCTTTTCAGCACTCCTTTAGCACAGCATGTATGAACGCTGCGTCAAAAGAGCACCCTGACGCCACCCACCATCTATTGGGGGGGCATGAGGATGACGTGGGGCGGAGTTGAGGTGGCAGGCATGCAGTCGTCATGCCCCCACTCCACTCCCAGGCTGGTCCTTGTGGCCAGTCTGTACAGCCCCTATTTCTTTCCATGAGCCACTTTGTTAGGCACAGCAAGTATGAAATGTCTTAATATGCAGATCACATTAAACAAGTACTGGGGCCTCTGATATGACTGTATGCACATTTTGTCCTTATTAAAGCACATTTTATTTTTTCCTTGAGCCCTCCTTGTTTGTCTGCTGACCAAAGTAAGGAGGCAGGTGTCCATTTCTGAAGTGTATGTAAACAATGCCAATGTAAAATTCACTTGCTGTAAAAGGATGCCTGTGATCACATTTTGTTTCCACCTGACTAATTTAATACACTTGTTATTTAGGTGTCCTACCTTCTTCGCTCCTCTTTTTGTACAGTCTTGTGCACACACAGTGTACATTGGCCTTGCAAGTGCCACTGTTAATAATTTACTTTAAGGAACAGGAGACTGAAGTCAGTGCAGTTCTAGGAGACTCAAGTTACATCCTAGAGATAATGGCTACTTGTGCATTGCAAAAGCTGTGCATGTTACATAAGGACTTCACTTAATTGTGCTTAGTTCAGATATGCATATGTAAGACAGACTGCTCTCAATTTGTTTGCTTTTATGCATGCTGCTACATGGTGATTTGTCTGTCACAGCCAGGGCCGGAGTGAGGCAGCTGTTTTCAGCAGCCGATTTGGAGTATCATGAAGGGGCAGCAAATGTTACTTATTTAATTTGTTGCTTCATTTTTTATAACCTGGGATGGAGAGAAGGTACCTGTGGGATTTTCTTCCTCATACAGAGAAAAAAAAACTTGCCAGGCTTTGGAAGCCAAGCACCTAGACTTGGATGAGGAGTGTGCACCATTTACTGATCAGCTCAAGTGGTAAAATACCTTAGACTGGTTCTGGTCTCAGTAGAATCCTTTGTGAACTTTTAGTGTTGTTGGGATTAATCTTGAGCAGGGGTCAAAAATGAAAACCACTTGCAATTGAGATCACTTTAGGCCCACAGATTGACCAATAAAAAGTCTTTTGCATGATAATTTAGTAAATTATGGAATACTAGTAGTGCAAAGTCCAGTACTAGTTTGTCAGCAATAGTCTTTGAGGGGCATGCCATAGCAATAAGAATGTGTTTTAGAGTCTCCCCAACCCCATTTTTCTAACAGAAATGATTTTCTCAGTTGTCTTCTACCCACCTCCACAATAAATTGAAAGCAAGGATCTAAAGACCTATACCAGTGGTCCCCAATCCCTTTCAAGCTACCGTCTCCTTTCCTCTTGGGTAACAACCCTAGTGGCCCCCATGCCTACTTCTTGGTATTAGGTCCACTGTTTTACTGGTGGCGGGGAGGGCAGGAGAAGAGAGAAAGTATCCTGAGCAAGGGAAGCAGCTGCTTTTGGTTAGTTTTGCAAATAAAGTAAATGAAATCCTGCTTGCCAAGCAACCCCCATTGGGTGACCCTGGGCAAGTCACACTCTCCCAGCCATAGGGGAAGGCAATGTCAAACCCCCTCTGAAGAAACCTTTTCAAGAAAACCTCATGAAAGGTTCTCCTTAGGGTCATCATGAGTCAAACCAACTTGAAAGCACACAACAACAATTGCTGCTAGCCAGCCCAAGTTCCAAAGGGAGCCTGGAGCCCCAAAGTTTGTATTTGGGGGAAGGAATGTGAGGATGGAGGTGGCTTGGAAAAGTGAAAGAGGGAGGCTCCTTTATGGAAGGAACAATGCTGCCTGAATGGGCTGCCTGACGAAGAGGGTGGGCTGGAGATGATCTCAGCAGGATTTCCACTTGAGGAAGGGAAGGCTGCAGGGCTTACTAGGCAGCCCATGCCAAGAAATATCTCTGCACCCTCCTGCTCCTGCTCCTGCTCCAGGCTTCTCCTGGCAAAGGGAGGGAGAGGAGAATAAAAATGAGGGGAAGGAACAGGAAACCCCAGGAGTTGCCAGAGCATTGACAGTATCCAACTCAAGGGGGAACAGAGGAAGGGCTTGCCCCCTTCCCTTCTGCTTTGGCCAGGTGGCTTTAGCTAGTTAGCTAAGGCAAAAGGGAAAGATGAGCACACATCTGCCTCCCTCCCTTCCCTTCTGCCTTAGCTAGCTGGCTTGAGCTAGCTATCCAAGGCAAAGGGGAAAGAAGAGCAAATGCCTGTCCCCCCCCCCCCCCCCCCATCCCTTTTTCCTTGGAACCACCCGGTCTCTTTCTTACCTGAAGACACTTTCCACCTTGGGCTCCTTGTAGGGGGAAGCTGAGTAGTTTCTGAAAAAATGTGGGCATGGCAAGTATTTAGGTGCCCAAAGAGGGGAGGGAGCAAGGAAAGGGGAAGGACAGGGTCCATTTCCTCTGTTCCAGGTGAGCCAAAGAAGGAAGAGCCATGCTGGGTCTCTTGCCTCTCAGTTTGGACAGACACAGCTTGTTTCCTGCCTCAATTGTTTTAATAGAGGGGTGGGGTAAAAATAAACCTCCTCCTCCTCCTCCTC
>CM034710.1:65859997-65873928 GCA_020142125.1 Phrynosoma platyrhinos
ACGGGAGACCGGCCCAGGTCTCAAAAAGGTTGCCTGCCCCTGCTTTATACTCATAAACAAATGTCAGACTATGAAATACAGGAAAGAAGTTGGTGATTTCCTTGAACTTTGATTATTCCACATATTGTTAGAAATGTTCACTGATTTTTTTGTTAGAAAGTGCTGTCCTTTTAGTAGTTTATTTTAGTTCCCCCACAAGGTGATTTTTAAAATTTAATGGCAGAGACATCTGGAAATAGAATTTAACCTTACATTATTGCTTTTCTAGTAGGTATTTCTGAATTTAGTCTTGTGTATCTATGACATCCAAGTGCCTATGGCTTTTCCTGACAAGTGACAACACATAGCAATATTTCTTATCTGCAAATGTGTGTTCCAAAACAGATCAACATGTATTCCTGAGTACATAAAGAGGCATGCTATATGACATGCATGTGTTATTAGTGATTATCTGGGTTTTTTTCTTTCTTTTTCTGCAGAACCTCGATATTTTGGTCATACTTTGAACTGCATAAGCTCAGGTGTAACAGAGAGAAGATTACAAGGTACTTGTCCTCCAATTGGCCGTGGAAGTTTTGGAAAACCCTTCTTTGGTACAAACTGTTTAATTTCTCCATTTATAAATTCCCGGACTGGTTTCCACACTATCCATTCTGAAAACAGCCCAGTAAAACCAAGGATTGTTACTGTAGTGAAACCCTGTGGGCACACAGTCAGGAAGATAACCTTGCTTCTAAATCGGCGTTCTGTTCAGACATTTGAACAGCTCATTGCTGACATCTCAGAAGCCCTGGGATTTCCACGTTGGAAGAATGACCGCGTGCGGAAACTATACAATTTGAAGGGAAGGGAAATTCAAAGTGTTTCTGACTTCTTTAGAGAAGGTGATGCATTTATAGCTATGGGAAAGGAACAGCTAACCCCGAAGAACCTTGAAGTGGCAATCCAAGAACTTTATCCTGAGAACCCTTATGCTCCTGTTACTGGAACTAAACAGAACTGGGAGCAACCTCAAAAACCACAGAACAGTCTTGGTGAAAAGGCTTCAAAAGTAGAAAAACGCATCGAGCCTATAGCTTCCAAGAACTGCTTGGATGCTGCATCTCCTAAAGTAATTAACAGGCATGAGGTAAAAGCTCCAATCAAGGTCAGACAAGAGGAGAAGGTGAAAACCAAAAAGAAGTGGATCAGAGACAATTGGAATGGAGAGCAAGATGTGAAATGTTCTAGAAAAGGTAGAGAAGTTGAGAGACATTTTAATCAAGAGAAATGTTCTCAAAGTGAAGCTGACATGAGTTCGGAAATGATTATCAGATGTGAGAAATGCCAAAGAGAGGGGCAGCTCAGGCAAAAACTGCAGAAGGAAAGACAGGTCGATCTTCCTTTTGAATGTAGAGATTTGAATGTCAGAGCTTGCCAAAGATATAATGTAGAAAGGCCATCGAAGTTGAGAAACTGCAGGAGATTGTCAGAAAACTCAATTGAAGAAACTGAAATTACTTGGAATGATTTTGGTTGTCAGAGTGGCTGGGCAGCCTCACAAAGCCATGTAAATAAAAACAGCGAGAAGCAAAAAAAGAGTATTGACAGGGAGCAAACTTTGGAAAGCCACGACAATCGTGATGAAGAATTAGGAAAGATAATGAAACCTGTAGAAAGTCAACACACTATAGTAGGAGATGCCTATGAATTAAAGAAAGAACACAGAAGATGTTCTAGGGTGAATCAAAGTTGTTGGTTGATCAAGGGTTCTCAGATGGATGTGGAGAAACAATCAGTTCAGGGGAAGAGAGAAGAGATATGGAAATCAAAAGAGCAAACTCTCGGAGGAGAAGAAAAAGTGACTCATGGTGAGAGTGAACTGAATAGGCCTGAAAGGGTAGAAGAGCTTAAAGTTAACAAAGAAGGAAATAAGACACGCAGAGTCAATGACACAAAACTGAGACATGATGTCTCTAGCCGAGCAGATGTGGAGAAGTGCTACGAAATTGGCAGAACCATTGGAGATGGGAATTTTGCTGTTGTAATGGAATGTCACCACCGCAACACTAATCAGAATTATGCTATGAAAATCATTGATAAGTCCAAGCTGAAAGGAAAGGAAGATATGCTAGAAAATGAGATCTTGATCATCAAGAGTCTTTCTCACCCCAACATAGTCAGCTTGATTGAAGTATTTGAAACAGATGCAGAAATCTATCTAATCTTGGAGTATGTTTCTGGTGGGGACTTGTTTGATGCCATTATAGAGAGTGTCAAATTCACAGAACATGATGCTGCTCTCATGATAACTGATCTGTGTGAAGCTTTGGTTTATATTCACAGCAAGAACATTGTTCATAGAGATCTGAAGCCTGAAAATCTTTTGGTAAGTATAGGAAAATGCATGGTGTTTTTTATAAAGTGAAGTTGTTGTTTTGTTATATATAGAATCACTTTAGTGATTAAAAGTTTCTAATGTGAAAAAGAGAAGAAGAACGATCACAAAACATGATTATAAAAAATCAACTAGCTTCTCAAGGTATAAAGATATGTTTGTTTTTTTCTTTTAAAAAGTGTTTTGCAGAACCACAAATATTTCAAGTAAGTTCTAGAACTTTGGTCTGTCGTGACTATTTTTTTTGGACTTGCACATTAATCTTCATTCAGAAAATGTGTATATACTCCAATATGTAAATAGATCTACAACTTTTTCAAAATGAGTGGAGAAAAAGAAAGAGATCTGAACACAGTGATATCTGCACTTACTTGGGAAACAGGTGCTGCAACCACATCAGATTCTGAATTTTTGAAGGGCTAAATCTTATACTGCACCCCCCACATCTGTTACTCATTTTTTCTTTCTTTCAAAATGTCACTGTACTGGCACAAATGCATAATCTGTTTCATTTGCACTATTCTGTGAGTCTTGTAAGCACTGGGCAGGAAGTAGTTGTATCTTTTGACTTTCAGAACTTTGGAGGAATGATGAGATGAAAAGTCCTATTGCTGCTTTGGCATAGGGAGTTTAGGTGAATTATTGCATCCCTTTGAAATGTTACCAATCTGTTGTCTTAGGCTATATGTAATTCTCAAAGAGGTCAAGTCATTCTGATGATGCACAGAGACAAATGTGCTATCTACTAATATGAAATACAGTTGTCCCTCCATTTTTGCAGATTTCAAGTCCTTTTTCTTTGTAATTGGCCCATGGAGTTTTACGTTAGGGTCAGCAGCTTGAACATAAAATCAGGTTTGATCATGGTTTTAAAAAATCCTGCCAAGCTGTTAAGTTGATTTCACTAGTCTATTTGTGATTGACTGGTGAAACCAGTGTTACTGTGTTCGTTGTTTGCCAGTCAGAATATGTAGGAGTAGAGCATGCATCTAGCTGCTAAAAGGGGTGCAGAGAGAAGAACAACAGCACTAAGAGCTTGCCTTTGTTCTGTTCCCTTGGTTTCATATAGGTCTGGCAGTGTATAATGAGTCCTCTTGTTCCTACTATTTGAATGTTCTGAAATAATAATGTAGCATTGCCATCTCCTGTTGCAGGGAGATAACAGCAAAGGAAAATAACAGTGTCTAAGCTTGCAGTTATTCCTTTGCATTGCTTCACTGGAATTGCTTGTTTCTTTCCTTGTTAGCCAGCTTTACATATGCCCATGATTATAAATTTATCTTGTAATATGAGATATTGTACTGTCATTTGAGGCCTAGACATAAGTCTGTGCCTTTTATTGACTAGTGGCTTGCCCAGTATGAGTCTTGTATTGACTATAGTCAATGTAAGACTTATATATTGGGCAAATCACACTCTCTTAGCCTAACATGAAGAGAATAGCAAACCTCCTGTGAATACCCTATTATAAGGACACCAGAAGTTGGAATTTACTCTAAGAAGCATAAGTGTGTGTGTGTCTGTGTGTGTAAGAACCAGTGGTTCTTTAGCATTATTTGTGGTGACTGAAACTAATCTCCACAGAATCTCAGGCAGATGTTCATCATGAGCTGTGACCATTGCTCCAATATCTTTTCTAAGTTATTACTTTGTGTTATTCATTCACATGAATAAATAGAGTGATAGTTTCCCCGCCCCCACCCACCAATAGCACAGGGAGAACATTTTTTTCCTTAATTATATTTTTCTTTTAGCATTGTATATGTGAAATCTATCTGTGGATTCAGTGTACGTTTTTAAAAAAGTTCCATGACATCGTAGATGCTCAGTCAGTGCCTGGAGGGGAAGGACACTCTTGAGTGGCAGTTGGTTACATAGGACATGCTTAGCTTCAACTTTAGACCTAGAAATAAATAATAATCTTCATTTTGGACAACTTCTTTGTCACATTTGTACTTTAGTTTTCTGACCTTTCTTACGTTTTTATTAAGGTGAAGCTGTTCATGTTTTATATCCTGAAGGCACTACCTGATTTGTTTTCGTCTTCCTGCACAGGTTCAGCGTAATCCAGATAAAACTACCACACTGAAACTAGCAGATTTTGGCCTTGCAAAGCAGGTGACGAAACCAATATTTACTGTATGTGGAACACCAACTTATGTTGCCCCTGAAATACTGGCTGAGAATGGTGAATATAACATTTCATCTTTTCAAATTATCTTTGTACATTGTCTTATTATTTTTACTCATATGTAATAATTATAGAATCAAGCAAGTCTTTTCAGTAGCTTTTCATCTATTTTCTGCTATTATTGGCTTTTATCCAGATGAGAGTCTATACAATGCATATGGTATTTGTGAAAAAGAATTGAGCATGAGGTGCTGTAGTCAATGTCTTCTTTTTATGCTTTATATTTTTGGTGCCCTTTTGACCTCTTAATAATCCTAGTGTCTCCTGAGGTTGGGGAGAACAATTGTAGCTCTTTTATCAAATTGTCCACCTTGAGGTTCTGCAAGTGAAGATATTTCTCCATTAGGTGGGAGAGAGGGATTGTTGGACAGTGTGCCTTGGGTCCAACTATTTACTGGGGCAATTGAGTAGTAGCTGGATGAGCTGGGAAAGTTGAGAGGCATTTTAATAACATTAGTAGTGAAAGGCAAGAGGGATAAGAGGCCCTAATAGGAGGTGGGCTGTTCTTCTGACTGACCTGCTGGTGGTTGCCTGACCTAAACCTTGGTAATCTGCTGTATCTCATATGCTCCTTTTTTTTCTGAATGAGGCTTGCTGATCCAGGCTTTTTTTAAACTTAAAAAATTAGACTGAATTGTTCTGCTGGTGTTAATATTAAGCTTGCTTTCCAAGAATTTGTACACTGGTAATAAAAATAAAATGAGGATATGTAGGGGTGGAGGAGGACAGGAAAGGGTGATCCAGGGTATTCCCATTTTGGGAAAAAGTCAGCATGGGGAGGTATGGAGTGGGGCTCAAGAGACATCATAAATAGAAGAGACGAGTACAGGCAATTAGTGACAGTACCCTTTCTGTGTCATTTCCCTTTCTCTAAAGACCTGGGTAGACTAGCCATTTAGTCCTCTTTCTTGGTGCTGTTTCTGTTGAAGACTAGTTCTGTCTATAGTAAAACATTGCATATCGATGACTTGATTGTGGATAAGGGGCTGACCTGTCATGGGGAGCTGATTAAACCAGATTAATCCCAACTCAGCCTACTGGCATAATCAGGACAGCACCCAAACCTGGTTGGAGGCTCAGAGACAGGGAAGAGGTGTTATAGTAGTCCATAAGAATTCTGTCTTTCTCACTGGGAAAGCAAGCCATCAAGCCAGATGCAAGGCTGGGACCTGTTGCTGGGTCAAAGAGATAAACAAGGAAATTGTTAGGGTTCCAACCATTCTACTGCCTAGCAATCTTCTTGGCTGAGCTAGTCCAGTGTGCTGCTGGAAAATCCCAGGTCCTGAGCAGCTTCTAGTGTTCATGCAGAAGTCAATCTATCATTGGATCAACACATGTTGCTGGAAATGCAGTTGGTCCTCCCTATTCACATTTTTCCCCACACGGATACAACCATTCACAGCTTGAAAATATTTTTAAAATATATATAAATTCAAAAACAAACCTTGCTTTTGCCATTTTATATAAGGGACACAATTTTACTATGCCATTGTATTTATTGGGACTTGAGCATCCATAGATTTTGGTAAACACGGGGGTCCTCGAACCAAGCCCCAGTGGATACCAAAGACCTACTGTACTCTTAAACTGAAGAATGGTAATGGACCAGTGGTGGTGGGTGCAAATGTGACAGATCACTCCCTAGTGTAATTTGGACTGGCTGTGATCAAGCTCCCTTACAAGGGGGTGGGGAATGATTAGGATGATATGTCTCTAGAGACTTGAATGCTTTGAGTTTCTTCCAGCTGACGTAGCTGGTAGTCCAGTTGATGGTC
Organism: Phrynosoma platyrhinos; assembly: GCA_020142125.1. Lineage (NCBI taxonomy): Eukaryota > Metazoa > Chordata > Lepidosauria > Squamata > Phrynosomatidae > Phrynosoma > Phrynosoma platyrhinos. Next base: position 65,866,341 of record CM034710.1, read on the forward strand.
CTATATTATCATAGAATAAAGAGATGAGCAGAGGTATCCATATGGTCACTCCAGAGTATGCTGTCTGGTTTTGCAGAGTTTTCTATGAAGCTTTGAGAAATGGAATGGGCTGGATGTCAACTAGCATACAGGTGGTGTAATTTTAGGTATGTAGTTTTGTGGGTTTTATGTTTGTGAATTTAGGTATTTTAGTTAAATTTGTGATTTTAAGTATGTTTTTGTTACAGGATTGTTAGAAGAATTGATAATTAGTTTGTGTGTCATATGTTTTTCATGCTTTGTATATTGAAACACTTGATAACTTGGATGGTGGGAAGGAGAACAGAGATAGAAATGGTTAACAGTGCTAAATTAGAATTAATATCATACCCTGAGTTTTGCTTAAACAGATCATTTCTTTGAAAATTGTCACTGACTATTTCACTGACTTTTAAAAATTCTAAATGGCTATATACTTATATGTTATAAACATATAACATATAAAGGTATATGTTTCTAGACATAGCTTGGGAAAGTTCCATTTTTTGGAATATGGCTCCCAGAATTCCCTGCCAGCATAGCCAGCAATTAGAGGTGACTGAAGGATTCTGGGCACTGTAATAAAAAAAGTAAGTTTTCCCAATCTCAGCTTTTAGAGTAGTAGTTCTTAATAGATGGGGCAAAACAGCATGGGGTTTGGGGAAGTTTGTGAGACATTTGGAGGCAATGTAGGTATTTGCTTGTAAAGTTTCAAGGAAGATTAGGTTAGTGAAGTAGATGTCACCTTCTACTCCCTTGAACTAAGGCCTTGTGGCTGGTCTCCTGAAAAAATGCCCTCTACAATGTGTGAGATAGAGTATGTGTATGCAGCCTCTGTTGTCCTAATGTAAGTCAGAAAGAAGGGAAATCAGGAAAAAAAAATGCTGCTTTGTTCTTACCCTGTACATCATCATAGGAAAGGGTAAATATTGTGGGCCCATTCTGTTCCTTCACTGGTGTTAGTATTAGTGCTTCAGCCTACAGATTCTTCCATTTAACAGCAGCAGACTCCTTGTCTTCAACAGACTTACACATTTACCTCTAGCACAGACAATTGATGCTGGCCCGGGACTGATGTTTGGGGAGAAGCTAGCTGGGGCAAAATAGAACTAAAAGATGAAGAAATACATTTGACATGTAGTCTTAGGGCATCTAAATCCTATTGGCAATTATTCACATGAATATTTCACATTTAAAAATATGAAGCAGCATTTTCTTGCACATTAGATATAAAAGTATTTGGATTTGTTTTTCTTCTTCCTTAGGCTATGGACTAGAAGTGGACATGTGGGCCACTGGTGTAATACTCTATATTTTGCTTTGTGGCTTTCCTCCTTTCCGAAGTCATGAACGGGACCAGGAGGAGCTATTTCAAATCATACAGCTTGGACATTTTGAATTTCTTTCACCGTACTGGGACAATATTTCAGCTGGTAAGCTTCCTAAAATAAACAGCCTGTGACGTTTGCAGCCTGAGTAATTTGCATTCCATAATTCTCTTATTGTGTGGCTCTGTAAACTTTGATATTTTGTATACAATATCTAGAAACTAATCAGTTCTTTAAAGTCAAGATTCCAGTCCATAATGTTGAAAAGGGAAGCTTCAAAATGTGTGCCTAGTTCCTGACAAAATTTCAGAATCTGGAGGAAAGGGACTATGTAAGTGGGGCGTTGGATGGAGGATGGATATGGTATGCACTGCATTTCCTTGGTCATTAGTGTAAATACCAAAAGCAGAACAAATTACGTAGCTGCATTTTCTGGCGCATAAAATGACTGGGCGTATAAGACGACCCCAACTTTCCCAGTTAAAATATAGAGTTTGGGGTATACTCATCATATAAGACAACCCCTCTTCCAGCTGAAAATGAGAAAGTGTTGGGGGAAGGACTGCCAGTATACTAGGTGATGCATTCTGGGGTATGTACAATTTGTGGCCAAGTAAGTGTCACAGACTGTGTCACATGTCACAGACTCTCACCCTCAGGGGATGGTAATGGCAACCCCCATTTGAAGAAACATGCCAAGAAAACCCCATGATAAGGTTGCCTTAGGGTTGCCATAAGTCGGAAAGGACTTGAAGACACACAAGAACAGCAAAGAAGTCTGCAGTTGTTTCATAGGTATATATGGGATTAGGAGCCAGCATGGTAGTGGTTTGAGTGTTGGACTACCACTCTGGAGACCTGGGTTTGATTCCCCACTCTGCCATAAAATCCACTGGATGAACTTGGACAAGTCACACACTCTCAGCCTCAGAGGAAGGCAATGGCAAACCTCCTCTGAACCAGTCTTGCCAAGAAAACCCCAGGATAGGGGTTCACCTCTTATCCGCTGCTGCTTCCTCCTCCTGCCTCATGCTACACCACACCACACCACTCCTCCCTCCCCCCCCTCGTCCTCCTCTGACCTGGACTTCCTCTCTTCCTCCTCCTCCCGACTCCTGCTGCGCCACCCCTTCTTCTTCCCCACCCTCCACCCAGCGTATAAGACAACCCCCCGACTTTGGAGAAGATTTTCCTGGGTTAAAAAGTAGTCTTATATGCCAGAAAATACTGCAATAATCAAATTATGTGCTTTTTACATAGTTATACAGGTCATAGAACCCAGTATTTACTGGTCTTGTTCCTATATAATCAAGATGATCTACAGTTAGCCTCAGGCTCACATGGTCTCTGCTCTTCCTTGAGTTTGGTTGCTAGAGATTGCAAACGTTTACTTTCATTTAGATGAAGAATGGGGAAAATGTGGCCATTACTTCCTGATCAAAATCGCCCCCTTTTGGCCACAAACAGATGATGATTTGGGAGAAAAAATAGTGCCCCTTCCTGATGGGCTATGGGCTATTTATTATTTTTCATGTATTAAAACAGTTGAAACACCACTACTCTTCAGAAAGAAAGAAACTCTTCTAGAACATGGCCACACAGCCCGAAAAAACCCACAAAAAAACTATGGATGCCGGCCATGAAAGCCTACGACTTCACCACTACTCTGTTTAGATCTGGGAGACATTTTAGCACTCAAGGGTCTCATGAGGGTTAGTATACCCCCCTCAACACCTGGCAGTTGTCTACCCTTAGCGACTAAAGCTTTTTGGGACACCTGGGCCTGGACAAATGATAATCAATGTTAACTATAGCAAGTAGAAACAAGCTAACATCAAACAATAGTTGTTGAAAATAGTTTGTTTTCACTAATTAGGATATAAATTAACCATAATTTAGGTTCTGTACTTTAAAGTTTGTATGATATGCTAAAATGTGGTTAATGAAAAACAAAAACAGTAAGTTACAGTTTCCTTGTTGCCATGCTTGAATTGGAAAGGAAGAAGCATGTGAGCCATAGGCATGTTGAGACTTATCCTTGTAATGCCAAACTATGGCTAAGTATCACACAGAAGCTAGACTACTGTGTAGAATTGTGGGTATTGTGGTGCAGAATTTTAATTATATAATTTTGTAGTGCAAAGTGTCTAAGACATTTTTACATTCTGTGCTACATTGTTTTTGTATGAAAACTCATTCAACCATATTTAAACTAAAACTGAAGTTCAGATTTGTTAGATCATGCTCTTTTTTAAGAGAAGAATTTAAAAACTCTTACAATATGTCTGTAAATGGCCATATAGATTTCTCCCAAGCTCTTTCCATGACCATGGTGCAAGGAAGCTTGCAGCTCCTATGTATGGACTATCTATTTAGCCTAGGATTTAAATCCACCATTGACTGTCGTAATTTTGCTATACAGCAAACCATCCATATCTATGTTCTTTGATGTGAGAGAAGCTCTTCAAATCAAACTCAAATAAACTGCTTTTGCTTATGTCTCTGATAGCTGCAAAAGATCTGATAAACAGACTCCTTGTGGTTGAACCTAAAAAACGATACACTGCTCAACAAGTTCTTCAGCATCTCTGGATCCATACAGCTGGAAAAAACAGCAGCAGAAACCTGCAAAGGGAGGTGACAATCAATCTTGAGCGCCATTTTCGGAGCCAGCGCAAAGCAGAAGCTGTCAATGAAGACTCTTAAAGGGTGTGCTTGGACTCACATAACACAAGCATTGAGTCTACCATGGAAGTGACGTTATCAATTTTCCTCCATTTCACAGCATTCTCTGAAGAACTGAATGCAGAGGAGATCCATTCTCCCTGTTTTGGGTTGAGGATTGAACTGTACAATACTGCAATGTCATCTAGCCACATTCTACCATTGTTTCTTGGAGCAGTTTTTCAATTTGAAAAGAAAATACTGTTTTTAAGAGAAAACATCAAGAAATTTGGGAGGAGAAGAAATTGGTAATCGATTTACTGAATCCCACATCTTTTACTGGCTTTCCAAATGTGAGAAGAGGTTGGGCTGATGGTACATCTGTAGGCACCCAAAGAGTTCTTTAATATGTTTCTCTGTTTACATCTTACACCTCTCTAGGAATTAGGACATTATGTTTTGTTTGGAAGAAATCTTTTCATATAGATCTTGAATACCTTGAAAAATGCAAACTGTGAAGACCTTGTCCAAAAGCTAGTTAAATTGAGAAGATTGATTTTGTTTGTAATCATTTATATGTTTACCTATGAGCCAGGATGGGCCAGGATCCAAAGAGTCAATTTAGTTTGTCTAAATGCTTAGGTAAGAGAATTCTCTCTTGATATTTTTTTAGAACTTAAAACAGAATATGTAGTTATCTCTCTCTCTTTTTAAATCTTCTTAAGCTTCAAAGAGTTCACCATGTGGCATGGGACTTCTTTCTGAGAAATCAGCTCTTGAGCCTATAGATTTAGCTGTATGTTCTTTGGATCCTGACCATAGAATTCACCTGTGGTCTTTCATTTTCTCTGTAGATTTAAACCATTTGTATATTTTATTAATACAGAACTGGGTGAGGGCACTTTCTGTATGTACTGTGTATTGTATATGTTAAACCCATGTCTCAGATGTATATTTTATATTCTCTGTGTTTAATATAAATTATAAGACAAAAGTAATAGGATAATTGTGCTAATAGCATGTAAATTATGTTAACCTAATTTTCTTCCTCCCAATAGTAAAAGATTGGAGCACATAACAACAACAAAAAACCCCCCCTCCTCTTTAGCCAAGATGTTAAAAAAGTAATCCCTTCGTCAAGTGAAACATTTTAGTTACTTCTAATATTGTGCAAACAGAATCTTCTTTGAAGTCCAGCATTTTTCTTTGGAACATCTTATTCAAGCTGCTGTAATGAACAATACACAATTGTTAGTTTCCTTCTTCAGCAGAGAGTCTCAAGACTGAACAAAGAAAATTTTATAGGCTATTACAGAATTTGCTGATTGGTTAATCCTGGGAGTTGTAGTGCAGTCAAGTAGTATTACCAGGGTCTGGACTAACTGTTCCTAAGCTGTCTGGGATGTTTGCATTTAGCTTCAAGTGTGGGAGGGAGTTGAGAGCGTGTAGCTTGGCAAGGATGGAGTGCTAAAGTCTGAAGTGGTCATTTCTGATATAAATACTGAGAGGTTGGCCATCTTCCTACCCTGACTGTCAGACCAGTGGCTTCTGCCTGTTCTCTCATGGAATCCAGCCTCTGTCTTCTGCTCTAGATTTGGAGAAGTGTTGAGTAGGAAGGAAAATGAAGAACACTTAAACTTAAGAAGGGAGAGCTTTGGATCATGACTCTGGAGACCAGGTTTTGAACCCTACTGAGTCATGGAAATTACTGGGTCACCTCGGACAAGTCACACTTTCTCAGCCTCATAGGAAGGTAAGGGCAAACTTCCTTTGAACAAATCTTGCCAAGAAGACCCCATGATAGGGCTGCTTTAGGGTCATTATAGGGTTGGAAATGACTTGAAGGCACACAACAACAACAGAATTAAGGAAAGGATTGGTTTTAAAAAAAATCAAATGGATGCTCATTGTGGTAAAATCTGTTCTTTTTAGACTTACATGGCAAAGACATCTGTATGTGGAGCTCTTTCTGCCCTCTGTTTGGAATACAGCTACAGTTTGTCTTAGGATGCATTTACACTATAGAAATAATGCAGTTTGACACCGCTTTAACTGCTTTGGTTCTATCCTACAGAACTCTGTAGTTTTGTGAGGCACCAGCACTCTTTGACAGAGAAGCCTGAAGAAGTTGTATAACTATAAATCCCAGGATTCTGTGAGAGGCAGTTGCAGCACTTAAAAGTGGTATTAAGCTACATTATTTCTACAATGTAGATGCATCCTTAGTGCCACAATCTGCATGAAATTAATATCTGTATTCTACCTCCTCTCTATGTGTATGTATGTGTGCGTATGTGGATACATACGTGTGCATGCTGACACATGGGGAAATATATTCTTTTGCTAGGTCTTGTCTGCAAATTTGAGTCTTTTTTTAGGTCTTTGTCTTTTCATCTTTTGTTTTCACTGGGCTGGACTGTAACACTGATTACCAGAAAAATTAAATAAAAAATCATAGAAAATCTTTCTCTTAATTTTTGGTTGGTTGCTTGCTTGAGTGTCAGAATGAAATGGACTTATTTTGTTTGCAGAACAGGCTCCTATGCTGGAAAGCTCATTTTGGGAGATATAAGAAATTCAATGAAAGGAGACTTGTAAGTACTGTACTATTGATCTTAACCTATTTAGCATAGATTTACTGCACTATCTAGTTCATCCAATGTAGGTTTGCTAGTTAAAAATAGATATTTCCACTGGTTCTGGTGTTTAATCTTTTTTTGTAATAGGACAGTTCACACTTTCAAAGATAATGCTAAAAATTACAAGGATACTCATGTTTGTTCTTCATGTGCCTATCATGTTTATGTCTAAAATGGAGCATGTGGGGAGTTTACTTTATCAAAAAGTACATTGAAAAGAATTAGTGAGGAATGAGTTGTGCCACTCCTTCTGCCACTGTCTTGTGCACCACCTCCCTTGTGCTCCATTTTTTCAGGAACAAATGAAACACTGAAATAGCTGAAAAGAGAATGGGAGAAAATGAGAGAGAAACAGTTTACAAAATACTTCAATAAGTATTATGCCTAATGCAATACAGAAATAACATCTAAGGGTTTTCTCCCTGTTTTAGCAGAGGGAGAGCTTACTTATAGATTGGTGGGAAAAGAAAGCTTCCCTAAGAAGACATTATTGGACACAATAAATAATTCATGCATTTTGAGAACTGTTCTCTCTGGTTCCATCCATCTCCAGTTTTCTTCCAGAGACTTCTTAGTCCAGTCCACTAATAATAACTGAACCCGACATAGAAGAAAAAGGAAGCAATGATGAGGAGGCAGGAAGAGAGGTTCTACTCAATTTATAGTCAAAATTAGGGCAAAAATAGTGCTTCTCATTCAATTTAGACATAAATAGGAAATCTGAATAGAATGACTACTCCATTGTGTACACCAATTATACCTTGTTTAATGCTCAGTTTGTTTTTTTCTGTTAAAAATATACATTTGATAGCTTATGTGGTCAAATGGGCAGCATCCAGTTTCCTCCATTCTCCTGCTATTCATAACTTTTGTCAACATCCATCAAGCAAGCCATAGAATTTAACAACATACAATTCTCTAGGACCTTATCACACGGGG
>CM034710.1:65893977-65913217 GCA_020142125.1 Phrynosoma platyrhinos
TCGCTTTCTTATCGCTTTGTGGCCCGCGTGTGATAAGGTCCATAGGAAAGTCAAAAGGCAGGACTGGGCCGAGTTGAATGTATGTGTCTTGGGATCACATTGTCTTACAATACATGCAATTTACAGTATTCCAGATGCTGGATACACGAGGCTGGACTCACATAGGATATTATTGCACCTAAAATAATGTGACTTAACAGCAGTTGCATTTAAATTTTAAAGTGGGTTCTATTGCACGCACTGGCCAACATTAAAAAAGGGAGCCTACTGTTTTTGAAAAGCTGCAGGATACAGCTGGGTTGCACTCATCTGGCCCCCGGTGCATGCAATAAAATCCACTTTAAAATTTAAACATGACTGCTGTAAGTCACACTATATTAGTGCGATAATCTCCTTAGACAGTCATAGTGTAATGACTGCAACATCTGATGGCATGTATCTGGGAGGAACCAGCAGAGATCAGCCAGCCTAGAAAGAGACTCCATAGCCCCTCATCTAGGGTTGCCAGTTCTCAGCATCCCACCCTGATTGGCTAGTTTTCATGGGTCTTTTTAAGGTAGGAGAAGGGGGTTCAAATCCTCCCATATATGTGGAGTCAACTTCCAAATGTCAGTCTTGATTTGATGCAATTTGTATGATATTTTTCTTTTGCTATTTAAATTAAAAGTACAATGTTCCTTATCCATTCACTCTATGTAGATGAGAAGGAATAATCCTCTCACTTCAGCTATTTAGATTTCTGTCTTAAAATTCCAAACAAGAAAATATTATCTCTCTCTCTCTCTCTTTCTCTCCCCCCCCCCCCGTGTGTGTGTGTTTGAATGACAAATTGTAAGCAGCTGTAGTTGACACTTAATGACATCAACAGGGCCCATCCCTATCTTTCTGGCTTTGGCCCAGAAATCTCAGGGCCCAGGATAATTCTATCTGGCCACTCAGCTCATAAAAGAATACAGAGCAAGCTGTTAACATATTCTTATATCATGTGAAGTACGTGCCTGTGCTTATCCTTCATATATGTACAGACATACATTTAAATATTTTCTAGCAAATCTTAGAACATTTCTGTTGACCAACTTCATTGGGTACCATTCTAGGAGAAAGGCACGATATAAATTTAAAAACAACAACTTCCTTGTATCCTCAGCATTCAACTAATTCTTGGGAGACACAGGTTTATTGTTTCCTTGTACCTCTAACTAGTGCTTGCTTTGATGCATGAAATATTTAAACAGCATAAGATCCCATAACTAAAGGCTTCTACAGAAGGCCCTTTGTGCCGTCTTGGAGGCAGGGAAGGGGAGGGGCGGCCACATGCCAGCTGCCCCAACCCCTCTGCGAAGACATCATCATGGTGTGTGCTGTTATGCACGGCACGCACCATCAGGACATCATCAAGGCGTGCTGTGCTGGAAGAGGTGCTGTGCTGTGCTGGAAGAGGCACAGAAGAGTCACATGGCAGTTCTTCAGGTGCCTTTTTTGCCGGTTCTGAAAGGACTGGCATTTTGGCACTCCTTTCAGGGCCAGGAAAAGAGTGGATTGGTGCCGAGGCGTGGGGCAGCCTTGGCCCCAATCCTCCGCTTCCCAGAGTGGCCCAGGGCTGCCCGTCTACATCCTCCCTAAAGACAATACATTTGGGCTGAGATCCTACTGCATGTGGACAGAGTGTTAAGTCTCCACCAGAGTACTTATGGGAGGCAGGGGAGACTCCTGCTTCTACTTGGCTACTCCTCTGGCATAATGGGTGGGTGAGGAGGAGACTATTAAACATTGCCTAATGCTACAAGGTTTTGTTCCAGCTTCTTTTGGGCACTAAGGGAAGAAGGAGCAGCCTCTACCCCAGCAGAAGTCTGTTTATCTTTCCCTCAGTACTCACAAGCAGCAAGAATGAGCCCAGATACACCTCTACATCCAATCATGGATGGAGCTGTTCCCAGCAACCTGGATATTGTTGCATGTTAAGGTGGGGGCCTTGTGGAAGCAAGTACTGGATCCCTCCTTCTGCAAGGCCACAGTTATGCCTGCTCATGTCACCAAGAAGATGTTGGTCCACAATACCAGCAGCAAAGAGTGGAGGGAAAATATGACATATAAAACAGAAGCAGAAAGAAGCAAACATTTACAAGAACCAGAAAGGAGTTCTTCAAATGCTTGGGAGAATAAAGTGGTCTTCTCCTGTCACCAGAAATATTGGAATATAGGCTAGGCAAAACACTGTGGGAAAGGCTTCCCCCCATTAGGGGATACCATTGCAAAGGCCATCCTTCTTCCAGCCAACTCTCAACCAACCTGGAGTCTTACCTCATTCTGGGGGTACCTGAAAGAGAACCTTGGACTATGATTTTAGGATAATGGTAGGTAGCTCTGGAAGGAGATGCTCCTGCATCCTGCAGTAAAGTTTATTTGGTGACTTTGGACCATTTTCTCTCTCAGTTTAATCATGGAGCTGTTATGAGGATAAATGTGAGGAGGAGAACTCATGGATAGCATAATTTAGGTGAAAAGTGAGACAAAAATATAACATATCAATACATTTCCCATCCAAAATGACTCATTTCTTACAATTTCTGCTTAGAGGTGATCTGAATCTGGTTGGAGCTCTATATGACTAAGAATTCTGCAGGATTTATATTGCCTGTTATTGTACTGAAATTGTCCCTTGATTGAAATTGTCCCTTGACAGAGGATAGTGACTGAGATACTTGAAAATTTGTGTGAATGAGTCAGGCAATTGCAAAAGAGACCTTTTAAAATTCATGAATGGATTGGTTGACAAGGTTCTATCCCAGAGAATGCTTCAAGAGCCCAGTGGAGGCTTTTGTTAAAATGTATACAATGCAAAGAGAGCTACATGTAAAATTTAATTTCATTTGCAAGCCTGTGGAAGAAAAAAGAAGTCTGGAGCATTTTGAAATCCAGATGGAAATTCTCAGAAGTAGGTCATAAACACCTGACAAGAATCATTTTAAAAGAATGACCAATTTTAACCTGTGAATCATTCCTCAGTTGATTTTGAGAGCAGTTTGTATCTCCGCCATATGTCAGTTGAGGCTGAGACTTTGGGGATCCATAGACATGGAGGTGGTTGCATCCTTGGTTCTGCATCTTATTGTTTAAAGTGTTCACCTGTAGTAAATTGATCTCAGAAAATATATTTTTTTGGAAAATTCAGAACCTTTCTTGATAATGAAATAGAATAAATTCCTCTCAAGGTAAACAGAATTATCTTTTTGCTGTATCACCCATCTTTCTAAGATGGGGCAGATGTATGATACCTCCAGCTGTTGTTGGACTGCAACTCCCATTATGGTTAATTAGGAGTATTAGGAAAATCCCCTTAATGTAAGAGTATTTTGACAATTGAATCAATTACCCAGAAGGGTGATAGGTAGGCTCTATCTCACCAGAGGTCTTCAAGCAGGGAATGTGCCAGCTCTGGATTTCCTGCACTGAGAAAGGAGTTGGACTAAATGTATACACTGTACACACATTGCTGAGCTGAAGGCTTCTCATTATTCATGTGTGACTGAGCTTATGTGTGGTTATTCTGAGTTTTTTGGATGATGATTCAATATTCTTCCCCTCCCCCCCTTAAAGGATATTCTTTCACATGGATAAACATGATAAAATACTACAGCCCTTTCACTGTTTCTGCTGTCAAGGTACTGGATTAACAAATGACAGCTCTTCATAGGCAAAAAAGGTTGTGTTCCAGATACTTTACAAGGGGAGATATGAAACTGGTATGTAAAATTACAAAGTGTCTTGAGGCACTTTAAAAAAAAAAACAACAGATTTATTATGGCATGAGTACTCATGAGTTATGTTCCTTATGTTCAGATTCATGGAGTATAACCTTAGCATTTCAGGTATAATACATGGAAACCTCATGATATAATAAATCTGTAAGTCTTTATCATACCTGCTTCTAGAACATGGACATGGACTCTGACTTGAGACTGAAGTAGTGGACCTGCTGGGATCCTGCTGTTGAACCAGAGTAGGAGGAGGTGCCAGAGTCACATGTTTCAGATACAGACCAGAGTAAAAAAACAGCTCTGGCAGAAAGTTCTGCCCATTCAGATAAAGAAGACCACTTTACCCCTACCTGCCTTTGCTGTGCAGAAATGACAAAGATAGGGCTTGAGGAGGTCTCAGAGGACTTATAAGAAGCAGCAATTAATTAAGCAGCAGTTGCATTGAGCTGCTGATCTATAAGTTCCAAGCCCTGCCCTCCAGGAGTGGTTGGAGATTATGACCTACCTGGCTCCCTGTTGTGTTCCTGAACTCTGTGCTTGTCCTGGACTGTGTTTGTTGACTCTGGATGCTGTTTATCTGACTTGGATATTGCTGAGCTCTGTTAGAAACGTAAGGCTAAACAAAAGTAAATGCTGAACTGTAAGCCATTTTGTGACTTGGCTTGCTTATTAGCTGTTGGCTATCAGATGTGTTGCAATCAGCCTTTGGCTGGTTGGCTGGACTGTGTGTGGGACAGTCTTAAAGTTTCCAAATGACTTTACACTGACAGAATAACATTGCTTCTCCCTTTGAAAATGAGTTCACCAGTTCACATAATTATATTTGCATTCTGTATACTGGATTTTAGTATCTTGGTGTAAATCATATGTAGATGGATATGCTTGCAACTATCTTAACATGTCTATATGCAACAAGAGCAATCTCTCATATGTCTGCATTATTGTCGTTGTTATTAACTGCCCTCGAGTTGACTCTGACTCCTGGCAACCCTGTAGATGAGACATCTCCAAGACCCTTGTCCTCAACTGCTCTGATCAGATCCTGCAAATTCAGACCTGTGACCTACCTAATTGAGTCCATCCATTTGGTGCACAGTCTTCCTCTCTTTCTATTGCCTTCTGCCTGCCCTGGCATTTTCACCTTTTCTTTCACATGCCTTCTCATCATGTGACCAAAGTACAACAGTCTTAATTTTATCATCTTGGCTTCCAAAGAGAGTTCTGGCTTGATCTATTCTAGGACCCATTTGTTTGTCTTAACTGTCCACAGTATTCTCAGCACTCTTCTCCAGCACCACATCTCAAATGAGTTTATTTTCTGTCTGTCAGCTTTCTTCACTGTCCAACTCTCACATCCATACATGGTAATGGGGAATACAATGGCTTGGATGATTTAGTGCTCAGCTGTATATCTTTATACTTTGGGATCTTGTCTAGTCTCTATGTACTATACAAGATGGAGCAAGATGGAGGTTCAACTCTAAAACATTCAGGCATAATAACTTTTGGTTTGTCCTTCTGCAACTGATGGACAGATTAGTTACAAACTGAAAATTGCTGGATGAAAGAAGGGATACAGAATAGAGGCACTGCCTTGACTCTATGTAACATTAATAGATGTGTGTGAATTTATGTTAAGTTCTCTTTCAGCTCTTAAGAAATTTCTCTGGATGATCTATACACAGAAGGCTGTAAAGAGTTAATTTTATTCCAAAAGAATACAAGGCTGAGTCAGTTCCAAGGGGAGGTGAACTTGTGGCCCTTGCTACTTAATGTCTAGATTTCCCATCTGTTCAATTAATTGGTTCTCTCAGTGAATCTGCTGCTAAAGCTGTTGCTCTTGCTGAATGGGGCCTGGAATTTCTGAAGCCAAAGGTCCTGAGTTTGATCCCTCTTGAAGGGTAGTGATAGAAAATAGCCTTACTGCTTGTATATTTAGTAACTATAAATATGGAGACTTGGTACTAGTATATAGAAAAACCAAAAATGGTGAAGAATTCTTTGTATTCATGGAAGTGTCTTTTAAGTGCTGTTAAAAAACAACAACAACCCAACACAAAACTTTGGGATGCTGAGGAACCATTTCAAGTCCCATCAGAGATAGATGGTGATTGATCAGCAGGCAGAAGTGTTTGACACTGATTCTGTGGTAATTGAAATGGTAATCATTTGTGAACTGTTTCCTCACAAAGCTGGAATTACATAGGTCTCAGTGAACCAAGGAGACAGACTTTGGCACCAGATAGCAAAGTGTCTTTTACCATTCCTTTTACCCATGGTTATATAATAAGGAGCGCAGAAAGTGATGTTGTCAAGCATCATGTCAACTTTATTAAGAACACAGGAACAACTGTAATGAGTTACTGAATGTTCCATGAAGACCAATATCTTTTCAGTAAGAGCACCTTCTATCAGTTTACAAGGATATTTGCCAAGGAACAAAATTATGTTTTACTCATTGATTTCCCCTCCCCATATTTTATTTGCAAATAATCCATACAATAAAATCTAACATAAGCGTTCTTACTGTTTGATGTTATATTACATAAAATATAACATATATCTACATTTTTTTTCATTTCTATAAACTCCTAATCCTTCCTCCTCGATTCTGACTAAAAATGCTTTCCACCTATTGTCAGTGTCTGTATGTCATCCTATTGAAAGTAATCTTTAAAATATCACATATTACAAAGTGGTTCTGCCTCGCTTTAGAAGAATTTCTTCATTTGTTGTTCCTTTTTCTATGTTCAGTAATATTAGTCATGCTGTTATATTAATCATAATAGAGTATTGCATATAATATCAAGAAACACATATTCTACAAAAACCATAGATATGAAGAATGTATATGTTTGCTGACATGTGAGAAATTGTTTTCTTTGAGATTCTGGTCTGATTATTGTGGTTTACCTTATCATTGATAGGGATTTTATAATTACTCCTTTCCATTTCTTGTTCCAATACCAGTTGTTCCACTGGTAGCCATTCTTCTTCAACTATGGCTGGGGATTTATTGTTTAAACTAAGCGTATTTATTAATCTTATTGGCCATTCCTCAATTGTTGGTGTTTTCCTTTCTTTCCAGTATTTAGCATGAAATATATGTGCTGATGTAAACATGTATAATACTAGTTACCAGTATTTGTTCTAATCTGTTTTTTCTAATACCAATGTCATATTAAGCAAGAATAATTCTGGTTTCATTGGAATGCATTTCCCAATAATTTGGAATATTGCAGTTTGTATTCCTTTCCAGTATCTTTTAATTAAAGGGCAACTCCACCACATGTGGAAAAATGTTCCTTGTGTTTTGTTACATTTCCAACATTTCAAGTCAACTTTTTTATACATTTTCCAAGATTTTACTGGGGTATGATACCACCTGTGAAAAAGGTTTATATAATTTTCTTTGAGATCCTGTGATTTTGTTAATTTTTGCATTTTCATCCATGAATTTTCCCACTGATCTAACGTCAAGGTATTCCCAATATTTTGAGTCCACTTAATTATGGTATTGGTTACCGGTTCTTTCTCAAGCTGTAGTCTTAGTATTGTGTCATAAATCTGGTCAGTGAATTTTTTGGTATCTGATATTAAAATTTCTCCCAGGTTATTATCTTCCAGATCAAAACCTTCCAGTTTTTGAATCCATCAGGAATCTTTAATTTAATTGTTTATAAGTGAGCCAATGACATTTGAAACCTTTAGTTCTTCTCTTGATCTGATTTCTAGGTTTAAATGTGACTCTATTTTCAGCAAGTCTTTATAAGTGACTCATTTCTCTTTTGGAACTTTCCATTGCCCTATGAATGCTTCTTCTGGGGAAATCCATAGTAGGATTTTCCTATAAATTTTGTTTTATATTTTATCCATGTTTGTAATAAAGATATTTGAATTATACGATCTGTGAACTCATTATTAGCCATTAATTTACTGTACCAGATATAAGCTTGCCAGCCAAATTTAATGTTAAAACCTTCCAAATTACATTGTCATTTTTTAATGGTCAGTCATTTGGAAATCCAATTCAAGCTGTTTGCCTCATAATATAGTTGTAGGTCAGGAAAGCCTATTCCTCCTTTCCATTTCCTTTCTATCAATGCCAAATATTTTATTCTGTTTTTTTCCCCATTTCAAATGAACGTTGCTATATCTTGGTGCCATGTTTTAATTTTTGTTGGCTGAGTTATTATTGGAAGATTCTGGAACATGTACATCATTTTGGACAATATGTTCATAGTAATTGCTGACTTTCTCTCTAAAAGGGACAATTGTAGTTTTGACCATTTTTGCATATCTTTTTTAAAAATCTCTTTCCAGATTGGTGTATAGTTATTTTCTCTCCCCCCTCCTTTACTAGTAAAGATACAAATATACAAATACAACAATACAGATACCATAAAAATACACAAATACCAACATAAAACACATAGATCAATCAAACTTTAACTTTCTCATAAACCATGAAATCCATATCTCAGATCAGCCCCTTCTAATGATAACAACTCATTATTTTCTAAGTAGATCCAGTCTAATAACCATTCAAAACAACATGCTTCAAAATATATTTTTTAAATTGGGCATTGCCAAACGACCTCTCTGAACTGTATCCTGTAAGGTCTTAATTTTTACTGTAGGCCTTTTTCCACTCCATATAAATTTTGTAAGATCTTGATGTCATTGTTTAAATGGTATTTCGTTGGTTATTATTGGAAGATTTTGAAACAGGAAAAGTATCTTAGGGTGGATATTCAATTTAATCATAGAAATTCTCCCTAACCAAGAGAGTTTCAAATTGTTCCATTTATTTATATCCTTTTTTATTACTTGTCATTTCTTTCCATAATTATTTTTAAATAAGTACACATTTTTATGTAATAATAATTCCCAAATATTTCACATCTATTTTTAAAATTTGGAACCCCAATCTTTTTTCTAATTCTGCTTTTTCTGTTCCAGAGAGGTTCATTACTAAGACTAATGTTTTATCTTTATTAACTTTATTAACTATTAACCCAGAGGCATCACCAAACTATTCTATTTCTTTCATAACCTCCTGTATATTTTCGGGATTTGTTAAAGTCAGAATCAAATCATTGGCATATGCTCTTAGTTTCCCCTGCGTCCCCTTCGTCTTAATCCCTTCTATTTCCTTTTTTTTTTCTGATATTGTTGTTTAGTACTTCCAGCACCATCAGGAATAGAAGGGGGGAAAGAAGACTTCCTTATCTTGTGCCTTTCTGTATCCATATTGACTTTGTTTTTTTCTACTTTAATCACAATTCTTGCACTTTGACTTCTATAAATAATATTGATCCACTTTAGGAAATTCTGCCCTATTTTGATCTGTTTAAACATTCTTGCAAAAACTCCCATTTAATCTTGTTGAAAGCCTTTTCAAAATCTATAAATATCATGGCCAATTTGCAATTTATATCTTTTCCAAGATATTCTATCATGTTAATTATATGCCTTATGTTGTCTTTTATTCTCCATCCTGGTAAAAAAACTATTCTGATTCAGTTCAATCCAATCTATGAGGACCTTCTTTAATCTATCAGCCATTATCAATGTGAAGATTTTGTAATCGGAATTAAGTAGGGAGATAGAGCAATAATTCTTAACCTCTGTTCTATCTTTCCCTTATTTGGGTATTATCATAATAATTGCTTCTGACCAATTTCTCAGTATCTCTCCCTTCAAGATGCCATTCAACAATCCAAGCAATGGTAAAAGTAATTGATCTTTAAAAGCTTTCTAATATTCTTCTGGGAACCTATCAGACCCCACAGTTTTATCTGATTTGCATTTGTTTATTGCTTCATTTATTTCTTGTATTGCTATATTTTTAATTTAGAATATCTTTTTGTTCTTCGCTAAAAACTTTGCTAGAGCTTTTGTCTAAATATTTTTTTCACATTTTCTATATTTTGATCTTTTTTATACAGCTCTTGATAATAGTCCCATACTATCAATTAGTGAATGGTGGATGATGTGTGTTGCAGTTACCAAACAGCAGAGTTGTTAGGAAAAGCTGACAATCTTTTCCTGCATGATCCCAGACTTCTTCCTTTGGATCCAGATGATACTACCTCAGCTCTCCAGCCTTACCAGCAATCAGGAAATACACCAGTTGTAGTCTAAGAACACTATATTTATTCTACAACTAGGAATATTTACATCAGTTAATTATTTATAGAAACAGATCTTGCAACACATTAACCCTGTGGAACACGTTTTGAACCTTCCAAGCCTCCCTCTCTCTCTCTCACACACACATGGACAAAGCATTATTGTTATTTGCTCAAGCTACCACCCACAGGGGTGTGTACATCCATGGTGATTGGTTGAGTCCCACTTTCCCAGTCCTCCAGCCCAACCCAAGTTGCTGGCATCCTTGTCCATGTGACCTAACATGTTTACGTAGTGTTGGTTCCTTTGTTATTGTCTGGCACCTGTTGTTTGTCTGCCTGACCCATGTTTTTCTAAACTCTTCCTACAGGAAATTTCTGCCCCATACATCTTTTACATTTCCAGTCTGACTGCATGTCCCATCAAGCATTTCTCTGACACTATCTGTATTATTTTTGTTTGTTCTGTAACTTCTCTTCCCTTATCTTTCAGTTTATATATTATTCTCTTTTCTTTTTGCCATCTCAACTGATATGCTAATAACTTTCCTGGATTATTCTATCTTTCAAATAACTTTTGTTTGGTATATTTCAATTTCCTACTTATTTCTTCTGATAATATCAAAGATATCTTCTTGTAGACTCTTAATTTCATTTACTAATGAGCCATTTCTTGGGTCTTTTTAAAGCTGAGTTTCTTTTAATTTTAGCTCCTCTTGTAAATCTATAAACCTTCTTTCTCTTCTTTTTTTGTGCTCTGTCACTTTTTGGATTAACCCCCCCCCCACATTACAGTCTTTCAGGCATCCCAGATTGTAGTCCTCAATATCTCTTGTTTCATATTATCTGCAAAGTAATTTTTCAAATGTATTTTTGCTTCTAACAATATTTTTTTGTCTTTCAGCAGCAGTGAGTTGTCTTCAGTTAAATTCCTTAGCACTCTCCCTTAAAGACATAATTATCGGATGATGATCAGAAAAAATTCTGGACAATATCTCCATCTTATTAATTCTTATGCTTATAATTTTTAGTAGTTACAAGCATGTCAATTTGATCCTATGATTTATGCACTTCTAAGAAATAAGTAAAATCCTTTACCTGGCCATATTTTATCTTCCGAACATCTATCAGGTTAAACATTTCTGTTAATTACAAAAATTATTTAGGGAGTTTCCTTATCTTCCTTTCAGAAACCCAATCTATATGTGGGTCAATGATCCCATTCCAGTCTTCCATCACAATAGTTGATTCCACATTTAATTCATTTAGCTTATGCAATAATTCATTGTTAAATTTTCCTTTATTTTCATTTGGAGCATATATTCCTATTACAATTGTCTTTGTACCCTCCCATACAATTTCTACACCAATATACTGACCTTGTGGATCTTTTAGCACCTCTTTTGGGTCATATTTATCTTTAATATATAATACCACCCCTCTTTTTCTTTTATTGGAAGCTGATATAAATTTCTTGCCTAATTTATCATTTTTAAAATATTTCAGTTAATCAACTCTTATTTTAGTCTCCTGCAAACAAATCAGTTCACATTTAATTTTGTCAGATATTGAAATATGTGTTTTTGTTTAATTTGTCCATTGAGACTTTTCACATCTCATGATAAAAACTTAGGTGCTCTAGAGATGGCACAAAGTGCTATCTTGGAGCCAGGGAAGGGGAGGGGCATCTGGATGCTAGACACCCCAACCCCTTCCCGAGAACGTCATCAGAGCACCCACCGTTGCACATGGTAAGTGCTCTGATGATGTCCTTCTGGCACAGCATTTTTACACGCTGCGCCAGAAGAGGCACAAAAGAGTTGCATGTGGTGCCCTTTCCATGGCTTGGGAAAGGAGCGCTATTTTGGTGCTCCTTTCCCAGTTGCTGAAAGGGTGGATTGGAGCCAAGGCATGGGGCAGTCTCGGCCCCAATCCTCCACTTCTCAGGGAGGCCCACAGCCGCCTGTCTGCATCCCCCCATGTAGTCCTGTTCATATTTCTTCCTCTTCCTCCAATTGCATTTCTAAGAGGCTTTGCAGACCGGCCTAAAGGGCTGGCCTGGGATGGAGTTGGGTTGGGCTAGCCACATGATGGCCTCCCCAATTCCACCCTGACACTGTCCTGACACTGTGCACCTGTTTGCATGGCATGCAGCATCAGGATGCCCTCTTGGTGCAACAAGGGCACCAAAAATGCCACCACTGTGTCGCCCCTTTAGGCTGGTCTGTATCAGCCCTCAATCTCCTAAATTTCCACTTTCTTCCTCTTCTATTTCAACCACTTTTTTCCTTCTTCATTGATTCATACTTTCATTTTTCCCCTCATCTCCATCTTTCCTTAATTCCAATATGTTTTCATTTAACTTAGTTTTCATTTTAATTTTAATTTGTCTGTTCCCCTTCTCTGCTTAATTCTCCTAATTCATTTCCCACATTTTTCTCCTCTCTCTGTTTACTTAAATCTTTATTTCTGTTTCCAATCCTTTCTTCTTCCTTCTCTCGTCTTTTACTTTCAAACCTTTCATCTACTCTGAATTCCTCTCTATACTTTCCCCAAAATTCCTGCAAAGATTTCAGTTCAATTTTAGTTTTTCTAAATCAGAAGGTTAAACCCTCTGGTATTAGCCATCTATAAGTTATTTGTATAGTTATTTTCAAAAAGGTCCATATTTCATTTTGTAATCCAAATTCCAAGTATTTGATTTTATTCTCAATTTTCAGGCCCATTTTTAAATTCATTTTAAGCATCTGGATTATTTCCCAAATCTTGTCTTCATCACCTGCATCCTTGATGCTTGAACCATGGTTTATTTGCTGGGTTATTTGCCCAGGATGTGTGTACTAGTGCCTCTGTCTTTTGATAAAAAAACACTTTATCCGGAAATACATGGAACACTTTCCTGGCTAAAGACAAATATCTTTGTTTAATTATTGGAATAAAACCCTAGTCTTTTGAGCTAGATGATGACGTTTGTCTTTTAAGCCCTTGCTTGGATTATCCATTTGAATCAGACGTTAGCAGTGACCCCTTCAACCTAGCAATTATATCTCTTACCCTGCTGGAGCTAAATAACTATAACCTGAAGACATTGATTACAACCAGACATAGACAGGATGTATTAGTAAAGGATGGGGTAACAGGCCACTAATTTCTAATGAACATTACACTCTCCTACACAGCAATTTTAACTTTCTACACGAATTATTCTTGACATGGAAGGCAGTGACATGGCACATAGGACTGGAAGTTGTGTTCAGCTGTAAGTTGCCCTGATTCAACTAAAAACTAGAATATATGAAATGTATAAAGAGCTTTCATAATCAGGGGCACCTGCAAGAGAAAACTGACAGATGAAGGACAGTTTAAAAATCTCCTCTATAGTAAATCCTAACCTCAGAGTGTTTCTCTATATTTTCCTTATGAGGAAAAGATGGAATTAGGCAGAATGAGGTAGCTGTTTTATGCAAATGATTTGGGAGGCACTCATGGTTATTTATGTATTTATTTAAATATTTATAGCTAGCTATCCAGTTTGTTATCTTTGTTTGTTTTTTATTTCCAAGGAAAGTTGTTTGCAGGATCTCAGGGGCTAATAACTTGGCAGTCTTGGCTGGTGACTTCTGTCTCAGAAGGGCAGTGAATTTGCTCTGGAACTTAAAGAAGCTATCCAAGCTTGCTTTCCCCACAATACATTAAGCACCTTGGATTAAAACCTATAGTGGATTCATCACCTTTCTGATAATGAAAGCTACCACCAGTCACTATAACGTAGGCTGCATCTGCACTACAGAAATTATTCAGGTTGACAGTGCTTTAACTTTAACTTTCATGGCTCAATGGTATGGAATTCTGGGAATTGAAATTTTGTGAGATATTTAGCCTTCTATGTCATAGAGCTCTGGTGCCACCACAAAGCACAGACCCCAGAATTCCACAGCAAGGAGCTATGCTAGTTAAAATGGAATCAATCTGGATTAATTCTGCAGTGCAGATGCAGCCTTGGTGGGTGATGCACACCTTGAGTGGTGTGGGGTACCATTTGCTATATCTTCTTAGGCAGCAAAATATCTTGTGCCAGTCCTACAGAATGTAGCATTGCTCTTTTGTTCTTGAAAGCAGGTATGATGTACAGGAACAGTGGATATTAGAAATTACCAACAACACTGAAGCATAAGGGCATACTAGCCCTTCTTATATTTAGAAAGAGCCACAAAAGGGGTTCTTTATACTGATTATTTCTGATGATGATAATTATGTCTGCTTCAAGTAATATGTGCAGATGGTCTATGTGATCTGGAAAGCTGGAAGCTTTCAAAAGAAGCAGATTCCCTAAGGACTAAAAGTGAAAGCAATTTAATTGAATTCAAATTACCATGACCAATAGATTTTGTGTCTTAACCAAACTAAGCAGGTGCCCACATTAAGCCAGAACCAGTAGATTCTGTTCTATATCATACAATGCTTGCAAAATTTTATCAGTGGGATCTGCCCATAACAATTTGCTTAGATACTTCTCCCTTTCATAAATTACTTATTTGAGCTTCATAGGAATAACAGCAGCAGTAGCAGTCATCATCATCATCATCATCATCTGGTGAATACAGTTATTCCTTTTTCTTTTTAAATATTTATTTACCACTCTTTTAATTTTGCTACATGACAGAAAACACAGCATAAGGTTTTCCATGATCAGAAAACATCTCATTCCAAAACATTATGAACTAAGACCAATACTGTTTAAATTGTTTACCAGACACAAAACCTGTGTAGAATCTTTGGTAATAATGTCAATTTCACACTGAAGTGGCCAGGTTCCATCTAAAAAAATAATAATCTGTATTCTAAAGATAAAGGAATCTCCTTTCAGTAAGAGTAATTTTTGCTACCATCAAAGTATATTATCAGCACCATATTACCTTATTCGCCATTTTAAAAAATCCCCAAAACTGGAGCTTCTAACATATGGAAAGTAGTTATTTTTGTTGCAAGGCCTGGCGTGCTATTGCATAAAGCCTAATCTCTCATCTGGCATGGCCCAACAGTAGGTAGTGGGCCATAATCACACGTAATCGCCATGTGCTTGAATTTCAAGCACATGGAGTACAAGTCAATCCCATCTACTGAGTTGAGGGCTGAAATCACCTTTGTCCTTGTCCATTATGTCCTGGAATGGAAACAGATTGAACTGGGCAGGCAGAAGCAGATTTAGATATTCAGGGATGCAGATATTTGTAAAAGTAGTACCACTATTGTGGATGCCCTTATTTCTACAAATCTTATAAATCCTGATCAAAGCATGTAAATGTGTGTGCTTATGTGTCTGTGTGTGCATGTATATAATACAAACTGTACTCTCAAGGTGTTTTTCCTCTACCAAGTCAGCTGCTGCATACAGCTTTCTTTTGCTTCTATGCCTGTAATGCAGAGGTGCATTATAATTACTTTTTTTGGTGCAGAAAGTTGCCCCCCAAATCTCTCCAAATGTTTTCTAAGGGGCAAGGGGGCATTTTTGCTGTATCTTTGATCGACAGGACAATTTAGGCCCAAGAAAGACTTTTTACTGAAAAGGAAAGTGAACAGGAATCTATTTGGGCTTAGGTGGGGCTCATTCCCACTATGATTTAAAGTGATTTGCTGATAGCTTTATATGTGCCTCATTCACAGTGGATTCAGTTTCAGATTTGACTGTGATCATTCGGACTCGCTTTGAAGTGAGACAAATGCAAAAAAAAAGGCTCTCTTTTTAAATAGCAGTTTTTTGGTGCTTCTTTTGAAAAGAGTCGACTAGCAAATGTGTTCAGCAAGTGGGAACGAAGGACCTGAACCACATCACATTGGAGGGGAGTGACTGATGGCAGAAGGCTGGCAGGGGGTGTAACCCATCTCATCCCTGGTTTTTGGGAAATCCATCATTTCCCCCCTCTACTTTCCTAGGATACATCCTACATTTCAACCTTCTGTCCAGGAGGAATTCTAAAATGTCCTCCATTCTGAGCTTGAGTAGGAAACATGAATTTATATGCTGTGTTTTTAGCTTTGTGTGTGTGTGTGTGGGCTTCCAGTGACAATGCGATGTCAGCCTTAAATGCGAGTGCAAGGGCTCCAGCTCCAGCACTAAAAGCACATCAATTCATGCTTCTTAGTCCTGCTCCAAATGATTGACAGCGGCACAAATCAAGTGGTAATGACAATCATGTAAAAAAAAAAAAGACTCAAATTAATGGAATAATGAAATAATAGGCTTCCATAGTGGGAACTACGCATTGGCTTGAATTGATTCAGAGACTCGGTGTCAATGCGACTCGACAAGCAATTTAAATGTTAGTGGGAATGAGCCCTTAGACTTGTCTCTTGGGCTTAAAATGGTCAGACATGGTGAAAATGTCTCCCATGGCTCCTAGAGGACAATTGGGAAAATTTTTCATGGGAGGATGGTGGGAATGTCCAAGGTCTCCAGGGGGGATCTAATACAGCCCCCTAAACATACATGCTTGCCCATCCATGCTGTAATGCTTGTTTCAGTTGTGAAATTGCAGATAAGATTGTGTAAGTCTGTTTTGTACTCTTCCAAAGGAAAAGCTGTGAATATAGATAATGTGAACTTCCTGCTGCTTGAAGAACAGGAGTTATCAATAGCTTTCTCAGAGCTTGCTTCATCAAGGCCTTGTTGTCCTTGGTTAACTATTAATTTGAGTTTTGCTTAAGTTTGTCTTTTTCAATTGCAGTCTTTTGGAATCTACCCGGGGTGTTAATCCAAACTTTAAAAAAGCTAGCCAAAAAACATATTTGAACATATTTTGAGGATAGGAATCATTCAGTACCTTGGAAAATGGATTTAAAGTGGATTTACTGCCTCACTCCCATGGAAGCCACTGCTCATTAGCACTAGGTGAGACCTATTTTGGGTTCAACACTTCGGATAGCTTTTAAACAGTTTAATGTAAAGCTTGAGATGAATATACTACCCTGTGAACAAGAAAGCCACCATTCACTCCCAAATGAGACAAGTTATAGGGATAGAGTTCAGAGCTTGAGCCAGCTCCCTTAAAGCTTGAATTAAAACCTAGTGTGGATTCAATGCTATGTCTCCAACACTTCTGTATGGTATAAGGTGAATAGTGAGGCTTTTCTTTATGTGCTTTTTTTTACTTATCCCATGAACCTAGCCTGATTTTGGTTAATTTGCACCCCAGGCCCCTTCATCATTGTTCAAGAGACTGAACAATAAGACGCTGGCCACATTCTTTCAAGAGACTTTTGGGCAGCATATAGGAGCAGGTAAACAGGAAACTTCCTTCTGTGAACTTCTTGAATTACGAAGAAAGTCCAATCAGATATTTACTGTCTAAGCTTTGAGAAGCTCAGCATCTTTATAGGAAGTTTTAGAAAGGGAACGGAAGGGATTTAGTAAACCTTCATGTAAGTGTCACCTGGAAATGTTGTTTTTAATTGCTTTTTTATATACAAAGCCAACATCTTTTCTTTCTACTGACAGTTCAAAAGAGGTCCCCCTTCTTGCTCCCCATTTAGTATAGATAATACTCTTAACTGTGTTTTCTCATAATGAGAGTTTTCTCTGTAGCAGCTAAGGCACATATTGTTCAACACTCTTGTCGTATTTTAAGGCATTAGCTGAGGATTTTGTAGAGGCAAATAGTGTTGTTCACAAGGATCTACTTAAAAGATAAGGTCTGAAAAGCCTTCCTTTCTCAAAGGCACAGGATCAAATCAGAAAAGCTTGCTGCGACATCTCCTGTGCGTGTGTGTGTGTGTGTATAGAGACAGCAAAACCAAGAGCGAGAGCATTAAAATGTTAAACAAACTTGTTCAAGGAGGAATCCTTGTCAGCAGAGCCATAGAGAAATCTCAGAAATGAAGCTAGTTCATAATACCAAGTGGCTTGTAATTTTCATTGTTTGGGGGGAAATGGTCCTAGTTTCAAAGATGCTACAAGATCTCTCTACATACTACAGATCTAGTCATTCTTTAGTTTAGATTCTCAATAGTCCTGTGAAGGCAACAAATGCATTATCATGGTTTGCAAAGGCAGCTCTATGGGTCTCCTTCTGACTCTGTAACTCTTAGTGCTAAGAATTTACTATGTGTCATTGTTAGCTCATTTATATCCCATCTTCCCCAATATTAGGCACCATTTCACAATTACAGCAGTATGATTCTGCTTCAGTTGCCTTACCTATATCCTGTGGAATCCTGGGGTTTGTAGTGTGGTGAGACACTAGAGGTGAGAATTCCAAATACTCCTGTCTAACCTGCAAATCCTAGGATTCTATAGGATGGAGCCATGGCAGTTAGAGTGGAAACTTACTGCTATAATTGTGTAATGTGAAAGGCCCGCTAAAGCTCAAGAACACCTACAAATAGATCAGGCCTTGGATGTAACTAGTTATAAATTAGGTATTTTGATTAATTCCTTTCTTCAATGTGGTAGAATTCAGAGACATAGCCATGCTAGTCTGGAAGATCAATATGCAAAGGGATCTTGTAGCACCTTTGAGACAAACTGTGGGAATGAGGTTGTAGCATAACTTTTATTTTCTGAGGAGGCAGACTAAGGTCCAAAAAACACTGCAGAAATAATCCAGTCTGAGACTGCTTTATCTGCCTTCTCTGTCAGAGAGCTCTGGTGCCACAGTAAACTACAATTCTCAGGATTCCCTAGTACTGACACAGGGCTGTTAAAGCAGTCTCAAACTAGATTATTTCTGCAGTGTTTTGGATCTCAGTCTATGAGAGCTTATGCTACAAATTCTTTTGCACAGTTAGTCTCAAAAGTGCTACAAGATCCCTTTGCATACTCCTTTCTCCAATAGCTAAGATATAACTATATTACATTAAAATGTAACTTAATGAAGGATAACATTAATCCTTTGCCAGAGAAACTGCAGTGATCTCTCCAGGATGAATGAAAGCCATTAAGATTTTTTTAAGTGGCTGAAAAGAGCCATGTTACTTTTCAGAACTATGGAAGTAAGGATTTTTATATTTTTTTAAAGGTATAACTCAACAGTATCCCAACTGTGGAATTCCCTTCCAAGGGATGTCAGGGCATATTCATCTTTTTTGAACTTCTGACAGGCTGCCAAGACTGCATTATGTTGCATGGTTTTTAGTCCTTAAATCCCAGGGGTGTATAATCTGCCTGTGATTTTTAAATTATTTTGTAAAGAGGTTGTTTCTGTCTGTTTTGATTTCTGCATTTTATATTTTTGGTGTTTCTGTCTGTTGTACATTGCTTCAGGGGCCTTGGTGGGCTGAGAGGCAACAGATAAAATGTGTCAATAAATAAGTGTGTGTTTATAGGGACGTTATTACATGTGGGCCAGAAAG
>CM034710.1:65947123-65961518 GCA_020142125.1 Phrynosoma platyrhinos
GTAAGAATGATTTTGCAACCTACAACCTTAAAGAATTACCTCTATTTAGCCCTTATAGTGACAGCCAGATAAAGCAAAATATTGATAGTTAGAAGGTAGACAGAAACTTTTTCCTTCAGATAAAAGAAAATTAATTTTACAACTGCAACACCTTAAGAATACCAGGGATTATAACCACAAATTGCAACTGCTTGCCGCTAAGTCAGAGGATGGTGGGGGAGCTTGCAAGGGCCCTAAAAGGCACAAGTAGACCTGTCTTCGGCTCCTGCTACTACCGCCCCCCTGCTGCTTGCCGGAGGAGAAAAAATGCTGGTGGGGCCCAAGAGCGCGGCCTCCTTCTCGCCGCCGTCGCTGCCGCCGCCGCCGCCCAACAGGGCTTGTTGGGGCCTTTTATAGGCCCGAAGCTTCTTCCGGCCGCTTGGCCGCCGCTTGCCAGGGGAGGGAGGGTGCTGGTGGGGCCGTAGAGCACGGCCTCCTTCTCACCGCCGCTGCCGCCACCCATTTTGCTATCATATTTTTTATTTCTTCTAGAAAATTTGATTGTTCATTTTCTTTGCTTGTCAATTCTATTGATGGCCTTCTGGACATCTTGGTTTGTTATCTAGTATAATATGTTGAGACAGTGTCCCAGGGAAAATGTTCAATGTGGTTTGATACAAAAGTGACCAGGTATGAAAGGTTCACAGGCAGCCATAATGACAAAGCACTTTTCACCAGGTGCTGAGTCGCTGGCAAGCACTCCAATGATGTCCTTCCAGCTCAGTGTCCAGACACGTGTGGCATCTCTTCTGGTGCCCCTTATGCCCACTCTGGAAGGAGCGCTATTTTAGTGCTCCTCCCAGGGTCAGAGAAGAAGTAGATTGGGGCCGAGGTGTGGGGCAGCCTCAGCCCCAATCCACCGCTTCTCAAGATGGCCCATGGTCACCTTTCTGCATCCTCCCTTAGTTGGAGTATTTTATGATGTGAAGAAGAATTCCAGTATATTGTAGACAATAAAAATTTCTCATGACCACTTATGTGGGCATAGAATCAAGGTTATTCCACCACATCCACACAGTTAGAACTAGGAAATACATGTTCACACTAGGTGGCATTTTTGTTGTGAATAACTGACAGACCTTTTTGCAAAAATAAAAAAGTATCCAATTTCTCTCTCTTAGAATACTATTATTTTTGTCTATACTCTCTTCCACCCCCTCTGAATAGGACAGGTGAGAAATTCTGCAACAAAATGTCACTCTGAGGAACTAATATGTCTCATCTGCCTGGATGATAATTATAAATGTGCATCCTGTTAAATCTCCTTATCTTGATTCAATTTGGTAGGCTATTGGGAGCCAGGTTAAGTTGCTTTGGGGTCTGAGCTGGCCACCTCTATTTTATGTATATTTTAGAGAAGTCTGACATTTCTATGGCGATGACAACAAAATTTTGTTTCTGATTGGCCACAATATACGAGAGACAGTTGGACACTCACATCTGACACTGAACATATGTCTGTACTGTAAACACTCTTGTTCATATGTTTCTGAGGACCTACTAATTTGTATGTTTTGCTGATTTGTGTACTGGTATTAGAATCCTATCCAGGATACTGATCAAAAGCAGAGCTGCAGTACTGGATCATTTCACTGGATCTTCTACATAGAAGTATAAAAATATACAAATTGCAGACCAAACATATGATATGCAGTTCTCAAAATTTCATATAGAATATATATATATATAACATAAATGTAAAATATATAATGGAACCTATATTTCCAATCTTTTGCTCTCATATCTCATTCATCCTTTTGATTCCTCCTTTTTCACAGAGAAAGCTTACAGCACTGCAGTATTACTGATGCAATTGCCACCAGTTTATTTTTCTGGGAGATATTAGCCTTCCAGGTTGTTAGCAGTGGTTTCCAGGGAGAGGCAGACGATTCTGCTAATGGCATTTCAGCAGCTTACCCAAGGCATGTATCCATAGAAGTCTGACCACTTTACTGGCTTGCTGTGCTAAATAAAATTAAATAAAAAAGGTGTTCTGTTCTTTGCCCCTGGAAATAGCTGCAAATCTTCTAAGCAATGAATAGAACTGAGAATCTTTAAAGAGATTTGTATATCACACCATTAAAAAATACACAAAGAAAATGAATGAAAATGTTCCTGGTTAAAAACTAATGTATTTCAAGGTGAATTGTGTAGGAAAAAGGAACCTTTAAAGCTGGATTAATGTGTGTGTGTGTAAGTAATATATATCATGGGAAGGGATGGAAACATTAGCCTTGTTCAGATGTCCTCAAACAGAATAAATATACACCATGGCTGGTATCATATGAGTGACTTACATAAGTGTAAATACAACTTATGTTTGTATAAGTCATTTTTATTTTTGCAAAGTCCAGACTTCTCTACCAACCTAAACTCTGCTCTGCCTGCCACAAGCCTGCTGCAGCCCTCCAACACAACCATTTTCTGGATCATGGAGAGCAGGAGATGGAGGAGAAGTGTCCAGATATGTTCCTACAGCTAGACTATAGGAATGACATTGTCCTAGCCCCCTTTGTACAACAAGGGAGGATCACAGCTGCATGGTTCTCTCTTCATTGGCCAGTCAATTTACATGTGGGGTGGAGGTCGGGCAAGAGGGAGAGTTGTAGCATGTAAAAGGTGGGGTTGTATGTGTGTGTGTGTAGAATGACATAATAGTTCTGCCTAGCAGAACTCAATGCTATCTCTTCCTGTTCTAAGAGCTAACCTATATGGGGAGGTCCATATTGGCCCTTGCCCTCAACATGTAAAAATAGGTGAAAATATTCCAGCCCATCATCACAAGAACCCCAGAAACCCAGAATACTCTCCAAATATGTGCTCCACAAATTGTGACATCAGTTACTGTTGCCATTTCAAGAAGGGCCAAAGAGAAAAATAGAGGTGTTTGGGCATGCTGTTGTGCATATATGTGTTTTCTATAGGAGTGGAATGAGAACTGGTCCTTGGCATTCCCTGCCTACTTCCAATGTTGACTAGAGCTAGGTCAAAACAAGTTAGAAGCAACTCAGTACTTGGTGATGATGGCACAAAAATATTACATTTGAAAATTAAAAAAATACCCAGAATCCTGTTTTTACCCTTTTTCCAGGGTCACACCATAGTGGTGAGGGAAGCCAAACAAAATCTGCTGGGTTTGAGGACCCTATTTCTCCTGTGCCTTATTTCCTTCATTGCTGTTGTATCCCTGACCTTTTCCTGATGCTGGTAGCACATTGATTATGGTAAATGATGTTGATTGGGAGCCTTGGGACAACTAAGCTTTCTGCTTGCTGTGTGCTTCAAATATTTTCTGACTTATAGCATCCAAAGGCCATGGGGTTTTCTTGGCAATATTTGTTCAAGGGGGGGGGGATGTCTTCACCTTTCTCTGAGGTTGAGAGAATGCGACTTACCCAAGGTTACCCAGTGGGTTTTCATGACAAAGCAGGGATTCCAACCCTGATCTCCAAAGCCATAGTCCAGTGCCCAAACCACTACATCACACTGGTTTTAAAGCTTTCTAGTTACATTCAAGCATTTTTAAAAAGGTACCTAAGGCTTTTTAATAGGCACTTTTGAGTTTTATGTCAATCCTAATATATTTTTTTTTAAAAAACAAATTAATGGAAAATATTTAATAACTGTGTTGGATCCTCATGCCAGGCTGGTCCCACAGTTCCTAATCTTTGGGCTCCTATCACATACCTTGCCCCTAGCCCCCTCAAGATTTCTCAAAGATTAATCTGCGAACCATCTAACCATTCACAGCTCTCCAAAACACTATTCACTTTTTCCTCCTGCGTCACTGTCCTACCTCTTATTACAGCTGTTCCCTATCTCTATGCCATCTCTCCCTTAACAGCCTTCCACCAGAGACAAACCTCAGTTTTGTATCCTTTCTGCCCCATAGACTCTGCTTCACAGTATTCCCTGAGCAGCAACTGATTGGCACCAGCCAGGTTTGCCAGCTCTTCCTTTTATAAGAACTCATCAAGGATAACATTCAAAGGAATGTCTAAAGCAAAAAAGAAGAAGCACAAAACAAAAAAAAACAAAAAAACAACAACCAACCAAACAAAGCAAAACAATGAAAAGCCCATCACTTTGTGTCATTGTCAGGTGCCTTCAAGTCCTTTCCAACTTATGGTGCCTGGGAATCTATCATAGGGCTGAGAGTGTGTGACTCACCCAACATTACCCAGTGGGTTTCCATGGCTGAGCTGGGAATCAAACCCTAGTTTCTAGAGTTGCAGTCCAGTGCTCAAACCATTACACCACACTGGCTCTCCCATCACCCTGTAGGTTCCTTTAACTCAGAGGTAGGCAACCTTTTTGAGCCGGGGGCCAGGTTGCTGTCCCTCAGACAATTGGAGGGCCGAAGCACCAAAAATAAATAAATAAATAAATAAATAAATATAAATAAAAATTAAAAAATGTAAAAACAATTTTAAAAATTTAACAAAAATATACATGCACACTCTCTCAGCCCCAGAAAAGCCATGGCAAACCCCCTGTGGAGATTTTGCCAAGAAAACCCCAAGAACAAGTAATAACAACAATAATCAATATTATCATGGTGGGCGGCGGCAGCGGTGGCAGCAGACTGGCGTGGGGCTGGTCCAAAGGCCTCGTGGGGCCGCATCCGGCCCCCGGGCCTTAGGTTGCCTACCCCTGCTTTAACTGAAGTTACTCTTTTCCAGTATCGCCCATGACTTAGGTGTTGGTAGATTTCTGGCACAACTTTTAAAGAGAGTGGAATGTAAATAGATAGTAGAATGCAAGACCAAAGTATCAGAGGATGCTACTAAATCTATATACAGTCCTCCTGTACCTTTTGGTGCTGGTTAGGGTTTACTGAGGGGAATGCTTAGATGTTAAAGGGGGTGCTTAACATTAAGAAATTCCTTACAGTTAACTTGTTTTCCCTACTACAATGGAATTTTCTCAGCATATTTATTTATTTATTTATAGTATGGAGATTATCTCATGGCCGGGCAAATGCAACCCATATGCAGCCCGGATCCTAGCAGTACTTATCCAGAAGCTTTTAAAAAACAGCAAAATCTTATTTTTAAAAAGCCACTGAATAATCACAGCTGGGATCCAGGTTGCATTCACCCAGCCACTTGCGAGGGCAATAACACCTAGTTTTAAAATTAAATGTGCCTTTATCCTGTTGGAGATAAGACACTTTAAAAGCAATGCAACAATCTCCTTCATCTCTGTCGCCTCCCAGTCCACAAGGGCTCCCAAGGTGATGAACAAATTAAAACCAATTAAAACAATACAATGACAAAAACATCTGTAAAATGCTTTAAAATATTCTTTAAAAACTCCTAAAAGCAGTTCAAAACCTATCCTGGAATCCAGTTTTGAAACAGTTAAAACAGCAATTTCAAACACTGAATGCCATGCAGAACAGCACAGAATGGGTCAGCCTAACCTCCTTAGGTAGGGCATTCCACAGTTGAAATGCTGCTACAAACTTGTAATTTGAGACTGTTTTACTTCCAATGGCCAATCACAGAACAAAGAAGGCTAAATGCAAGATAGATCTATGAGGAAAATAATATGCTATGACAAATCGATGTCCCTTACCACTTCAGGGAACATGGTACATTTATTCTCTAGTCTAACCCTGAGGAAAATAATACAGGGGATGTCTGACTGTATTGGACAGTTATGAAATCCTCAGTCATTGTTTGGTCTCTTTCTATCATTCAGCAGTTTGATCAGTTTCAGACAGGGTAATATAACATCGTGATTATTACTGAGGAGGTTGTAGAAAGCTTAAAAATCTAGTTCTTTCTGATACCTATTAACATTTTAAACAAACGAGATTCTGTTCATATGCTAATTTGTCCAGATTGGCTTAATGGTTAACTTTAAAAAAATCAACAACATGTCAAATCAATTTTCTTACATGCAGGATGCATTCCAGTCTTACATTATTTGCCTTAAATCCCCAGACTTTCTATGATTTCATTTCTCACCAGGGAAGGGAGATAATCTTAACTCAATTAGAATAAATAATAAATTTCTTTTAGCCCTGTCTGTAATTGGAAAATGGATCTGTGAAATAAGGAGACACAAGATGAAAGTTATTTGCAAAAGATGGGAAGGCTTACTCATCTGCTTCTGTTAAACAAATGATTCAGGATCCATCAGGAAATAGTATATAAATTTTTACCTGAGTTGCCATCTCTTTCTCTATTCCATACATTGCCAAAACAGACAGGTAACATTTTTGAACGTGTTGTCTTTCTGAAAATGCATCTTGCCAGAATCTACCATCTGGGCTCTCATCTCATTTTTTTGAACAGGTTTTTGAACATTTTTGAACAGGTTTCTTTCTCCTGAGACAAAGCAAGAGACCAAGGATAGATGGTGACATTTTGGGACTTGAAATGGTTTTTGCTTCCCCTAGTAACCCATGTTTTAGATATGGATGCTCCCCAAAACAACCTGACCAAAAAAAAAAAAAAAGGATCAAATTTTGGGGTCCAGAATGGCTTCTTGCTCTGACCTAGTGAAAAAAAAAGTGAGTTGGGCATGCAGATGGGCTTCTGGCTTTTACCAAAGAGAAGAATTACCTTATGAGAGAAGGTAATCTCCCTGAATGTGTTAAGTGGATTTTGGAATTTAAATGGACATTGTTATTTGCCTTAAGTTGTGGCATTCACCTTGATATCTCCTTGCCAAAAGCTGCAGAGTGACTGTTAGTATCTAGATTTGAGTCTTCTCCTTCAAATATATAGAATGAATTTGGAGGTTCAGATGGACTTCTATCTCATCCTAGTGGATAGGCATTTGGTTTTACCAAGATTGTAGGCACATTTTATGATGTGAATGGATACCTTCCATTGTCAAGTGTTGTGCATGACATTTGTAATCCAGCTGGAAGGCTATTCTAGCCATTGGTAGAAGGAAGATGTTTGTTTTCCTTGGGACTGTGTTTCTCTCAAAGATGTCAGCTACATCTAAACCAGCCTTTTAATTCACTTACTTCATTTTATCCTCTGCAAACATCCCATTTCAGAATGCCAATGGAAAATATCCCTAGGGAAAAAGATAGAAATTCAGACCCAGCAGGGCCTTTTCTTCTATTTTTCTGCTGGAATTAAGGAGTTTCTAATGAAAATGTGGAGGGCAGATTATCATATTGCATCTATGAACACAATTGAATAAATCAGATTGTTGACCCCAGCTTGATATGTTGCCACTCTTTGGTAAGCAACTTTTACTTATACAGTATTATCAAGTGACTTCCACATCTTCAAACAATAAGAGAAGGTCAAGGCACAACACAATTGGACTCTTGGTTTTCTCCACAGGAGAGAATGCTAGAAACTAGGGTTGGATTCTGGCTTAGTTATGCTTTCAAAATACTCATTGAAAAAAATGGTCATGATTTACTTCTCCAACTGTTTTCAGTGAATCTGCTGTAAGTGTTATCATTTCTGGATCAAATCCACACAGCAATTTTGTTGTTGTTATTTGCCATCAAGTTGGCTTTGAATATGGCGACCCTATGAATGAGACACCTCCAAGAACCATGGTCTTAAACGGCCACTCTTTTCTTGATTTAGCAAGCATTATCATCCAGTTTTCCCAGACTTATTGTCTTTTCCAATAAGTCATGTTATTTTGTGATGCACCCAAAGCATGATAACCTCAGATGGCAGAATGTATCAAACCGAAAGTGGGATTAGACTCAGACAAAGCAGGCATGAACTTTGGAGGAAGGAACATGAACAATTTAACATATGCAGATTACAACATATTACTAGTAGAAAATAGCAATTACTTGGAATGTCTATTGATTAAAGTTAAGGAATAAAGTACCAAAATTAAGTTGCACTTGAATATTAAGAAAGCAGTTATGTTCTCTTTGCTGTATTTACAGATAGAAGTAGGCACAAGAAGCATATTCTCCTAGCAGGAAGCAGCTATATATTGCCTATCAAATTTTCAGAGGGAAGTATCCTGCACTTAAAATTTCCAGCCTTCAGCTAACTCTGCAGTGCATTTGCTTCTTCTGTCTTTGTTCGGAAATTGATCTTTTTGTTCCTTTATGAACACAAATACACTCACTTTACATTTGCCCTGTCTGCTTATCTCAGTGTTAGGCAAATGAATTGGATCAGCAGTCGATCTTTTAGCCCTATAGCCCCCTGTCCAATGTAGGTTCATCTTCAATGAATGGGAAGTGATGTCATGTCGTTACTAGTTTCATTTTCTGTGAAAATTGGATGTTTGCATAGGGCTAGGTTGAGAAAAATCACCTAAAATCTCTGCATTTGAAGTCTCTGAAGTTGAAATAGGGGCTATTTTAGCATGATTTTTCACCCCCCCCAACATTTTTGAATTTGTTTAGGATTGGGGTTTTCTGGGGATGGCCTGTGGGTATGGATGCTACTAAAATGGGGTTGCATGTAGCCCATGGACTACACCTGACCCAAACTTTGTGGATGAAATGTGCTCTCTTCCATGCTTTGTAGCCTTTCCATTCAAATACACAGTTAAGATTGGCAATTTTCTTTTAATAGTCATCTCACATCTAGAGAGATATCAACTAACAATTCTCAGCCATTAAGAACTTTACTACCTCTGACCAGTAGTTGCTTTTCCACTGTTTGCTGCAGGTGAAATTGCAAAGTCACGGTGACAGGTCTCTTCCCTGCTATCAAAAAGCAAAGCCATTGCCATATGTAATTAATTTTCCATGCGTAACAGCAGTACTGGTGCATGTAAAGAAGCACCAGTATTTATACTTCTTCTAAATCAGTGTAGAAGTTCTTAGAATTCTGCTCAGTCCACCTGAGCTGGTGACCAAGATCAATTATTTAAAGTTATTTGTCAGAACCCCAACATGCAGTTGCTGAATGCTTTAAAAATGCTTTACTTTTTCTCCTGACAATTACTTTTCCTTCACTGCATGCATGCTGCTTCCTCATTGTGAGGTTGCTTGGGTGGCCTTGAACTGTAATCTTACATTATTCTTAAAGAACAAATCACTGAAGCATTTGACATGAAATTAAAACCTACTATGTTCTATCTTGGATTTGCATACTGATGAGAAAGGGGGACATGTAGTAGGTCATTCAAGTGGCCCTACTAGTTTTGTCAGCATTATTTTAAGACTAGCAGAAACAAAGACAGCATGTATTAGAGTTAGCAACCTTTGTATATCTATACCAGGGGTAGGCAACCTTTCCCCTTTAAGGACCGAGGGACTTCAGCTCCCAGAAGCCTCAGCCATGTTGGCCAATAGTCCCATGTTGGCCAATAGCTCCTGGGATTCTGGGAGCTGAAGTCCCTCAGCCCTTAAAGGGGAAAGGCTGCCTACCCCTGATCTATACTTACTAATTTCTAGTTTGCATGTTTACAGACATCCTGTTTGTAATTTTTTACCTGATTCTCTTCCTGCATCACTCTAACCCGAAGTCATTTTCCTCTTTTTTCTCATTCCTCCATTATACCATGTATTTGACTATGCACAAATACTAGTTGGTAATGCTATTTTATGTTTCCACAAAAGAAAATTAAATTTGTTTTCTTTTGTCTGGTACATTATGTGTAGGGGAGTGGGGGCTAGTTATTGTTCAGCCTCTAACCTGTTAATTGGATTACTCTGCTTGATAGATCTAGTACTATCTCTCACATTTCCTGATAGCTTTCTTAAGTCCTGGTGTGGGAACAGAAGCTTAAGGAAAGACTGAGGAGAGAAAAAGTTTAGATAGTACAAATTCAAATTTAGATTAAATGAGGAGAAAATGCTCACAGGCATACAAATAGATAGATGTTGGAAGGATAAGGTTCTGAAAAAAAAATGCAGAATTACTGGAGTGAATTGTTTCAAGGTTACACCAGAGGAATATCCAGAGCTGGCCTGGCCTTTTGTCAGAACTTAGGCTGCAAGTGCTAAGGCCCAGAAGTGGCCATTTCCCAGTTGTTGCTCCTGAGTCCCTGAACCTTTCCTCTCCATCACCATGCGTGCTATGTGTGTCTTCCACCCCCTAAACTGTTTCTCTCCCTACGTATGTGGTGAAAGGTCTCCTCTCATTGCTACTATTGATGGAAGGTTGAATTGCCAGCTTCTGTACAATGGAATGTGTGTGTGTTCACATCATATTTTCCCACTGCTTCAGACAGTAAAAAATCTCCAAATTTTGGGAATAAATGTCAAGAATAGGGTGGACTGTTCATGAATTAAAGGGAGCCAGAGGTGACCTGGCCTTCTTGCCTCAGCTGTTGTTTTTAGAAAATGGTGGAGTCCACAGTTTGGTCAGTGAGGGGATAGCATTTGTTGATTTCATTCAGTGCCTCCCACCTCCCTCCAGGCCATAATGTGAACATAAGATTTAATATGAATTGTGTGTGTTTGGTGAATATGTAGATGAATTTGATGTGTTCCTTTGGTTTCTTGCCAAGGTGCTCTGCATGAAGGTTGATCTTTAAATACTGCTATAAATACCTGGTTTGTGCTTCAGCTTTGCTCTACTTGTGTACATAAATTTTCTAAGTTTATATATCCACATTGTTTTGTGAAAATGTTCTTACATCACCCTTCAAGCAACAGGATCAGGACTGTCATCACCATCACTGTCATCACCATTGACATTGAAGGACATTTCTATATGAAAATTCTTTCCACATTTCCCAAAGTGGATTACAGTATTTGTTATTGTTATGTGCTTTCAGCATGACTTATGGTGATTCTGTGTTGGGTGCTCTTGGTAAGATTTCTTCAGAAGAGGCTTGCTGTTGACTTTCTCTTAGGCTAATAGGGTGATTTGCCTAAGGCCACCCAGTGGGTTTCCATAGCTGAGCAGGGACTGAAAACATGACCTCTTGGAGTCCTAGTACAATACTCCAACTAGTCCAAATATGCAGAAATATTTTCTGTGTGGAAATGTTATTGTCTGTGAAAAAAATTAATTCACATGTAGATTTTGCATAGCATGTCTCAAATTGCAGAGTCTCATCAGACCATGATTCTTCTCCTCATCTATGGGCCTTTGCAGACTGCCAAAAATAGTGCAGATTAAATTGAGGCACTGCCCTGGCTCAGTGCTAGGGAGTCATGGGAATTGTATTTTTTTCTGGGACATTGAGCCTTCTCTGTCAGAAAGCTCTGGGGCCACAATAAATTACAGTTCCCATGATTCCCTAGCACTGAGCCAGGGCAGTGCCTCAATTTAATGTGCACTATTTCTGTCAGTCTGCAAAGGCCCTATGTTTCCCAACACTCAAGAAACATATTTTTGACTATTTAAAAATATTCCATCCCTACTTTTGACATTACTATTGTTGGAACTTAGAAAAATTAATTTTTTGGAGTAAGTAGTTTCAAAATATTATTTTATCAAGTCCACCAACACATAAATAGAGCAATCCTGTATTTATTTTCCCGTGAGCATTGAACTCAGTGGAATTTAACTTCTGAGTAGTCCAGAGATGACTCCTTTGTAAGGCTACAATCCTATAATCCTAGAATTATAGAGTTGGAAGAGACCACAAGGGGCATCCAGTTCAACTCCCTGCCATGCAGGAACTCAAAATCAAATCATCACCAACAGATGACCATCCAGCCTCTCTTTAAAGACCTCCATAGAAGGAGACTCCATCATACTCTGAGGGAGTGTGTTCCACTGTCGAACAGTTCTCACTGTCAGGAAGTTCATCCTAATGTTGTGGTGGAATCTCTTTTCCTGTAGCTTGCATCCATTGTTCCAAGTCTTATTCTCTGGAGCAGCAGAAAACAAGCATGCTTCCTCCTCAATATGACACCCCTTCAAATATTTAAAGAGGGCTATCATATCCCCTCTTAACCGTCTCTTTGCCAGGCTAAACATACCCAGTTCTCTAAGTCGTTTCTCATGGGTCATGGTTTCCAGACCCTTCACCATTTTAGTCACCCTCCTCTAGACATGC
This sequence comes from Phrynosoma platyrhinos, assembly GCA_020142125.1. Taxonomy (NCBI): domain Eukaryota; kingdom Metazoa; phylum Chordata; class Lepidosauria; order Squamata; family Phrynosomatidae; genus Phrynosoma; species Phrynosoma platyrhinos. The sequence goes on from CM034710.1 coordinate 65,959,082, forward strand.
TTCAGTTTTTCAACATCCTTTTTGAATTGTGGTGCCCAGAACTTGACACAGTATTCCAGGTGGGGCCCGACCAAATCAGAATACAGTGGCACTATTACTTCCCTTGATCTAGATACTATACTTCTATTAATGCAGCCTAAAATTGCATTGGCCTTTTTAGCTGCGGCATCCTACTGTTGACTCATGTTCAACTTGTGGTCTACTAGGACTCCTAGATCCCTTTCATACGTAGTCTCATTAAGCCAGATGTCCCCCATCTTATATCAATGCATTTCAATTTTTTTTGCCCTAAGTGCAGTACCTTACATTTCTCTGTGTTGAAATTCATTTTGTTAGCTTTGGCCCAGCTTTCTAATATATTAAGGTCATTTTGAATTTTCACCCTGTCCTCTGGGGTATTAGCTATTCCTCCTAATTTGGTGTCATCTGCAAATTTGAGAAGCGTGCCCCCTATTCCTTCATCCAAATCATTGATAAAGATATTGAATAGCACTGGGCCCAAGACAGACCCCTGTGGCACCCCACAGGTCACTTTTCTCCAGGATGAAGAGGAGCCATTGCTGAGCACCCTTTGGGTTCGGTCGGTCAACCAGTTACTAATCCACCTAACAGTTGTATTGTCTAGCCCGCATTTTACTATCTTGTTTGCAAGAATAGTGTGGGGGACCTTGTCAAAAGCCTTACTGAAATCAAGATATGCTACGTCTACCACATTCCAGTCATCTAGCAAACTCGTAATTTTATCAAAAAAAGAGATCAGATTAGTCTGACATGACTTGTTTTTGAGAAACCCATGTTGACTTTTAAAGATTATGGCATTCTCTTCTAAATGTTCACGGACTCTCTGTTTAATGAACTGTTCTAGAATCTTTCCCAGCATTGATATCAGACTAACTGGGCGATAGTTGTTGGGATCCTCCCCTCCCTTTTTGAAGATGGGGACAATGTTTGCCCTCCTCCAGTCTGCTGGGACTTCTCCTGTTTTCCAGGAGTTCTCAAAGATTATTGCCAGTGGCTCTGAGACTACATTTGCCAGTTCTTTTAATATCCTTGGATGTAGTTCATCTGGTCCATTAACCAGGTATTCCTGTACTTCCTCTTTACTTATTCTGTGCTGCATTTCCCCTATTGTGTCCTCTGCTCCATTTTCCTCAGGTTGAGCACCCTTTTCCTTTTGTGAGAAGACTGAGGCAAAGAAGGTGTTGAGTAGTTCTGCCTTTTCTCTGTCCCCTGTTAGAATTTCTCCGTCTTCTCTGCACAGTGGCACTACCATTTCCTTCTTCTTTCTTTTGCTATGAACATACCCAAAAAAGCCCTTTTTATCATCCTTAACCCCTCTAGCAAACCTGAGCTCATTCTGTGCTTTGGCTTTCCTGACTTTACCCCTACATGTGCTAGCTATTTGTTTGAATTCCTCTTTAGTGATTTTGCCACTTTTCCATTTCTTATACATCTCCCGTTTAAAATTTAGTTCAGTTGAAAGTTCTTTTGTCCTCCAACTTGGTTTCTTGACATATCTCCCATTTTTCCTTCTCAATGGAACAGTTTGAGATTGTGCCCTCAGTATCTCACTTTTGAGAAACTCCCATCCATCCTGAACTCCCTTCTCCTTTAGTATTCCTGACCACGGGATCACTCCCAGTGTTTCCCTAAGTTTGTTCAAATCAGCTCTTCTAAAGTCTAGAATGAGTGTTTGACTATACCTAGCTTCTCCTTTCCATTGTATAAGAAACTCCAGGAGAACTTGATCACTCCCACCTTAGGATCCCACCACTTGCACCCCATTGACCAGGTCATCCCTGTTGGTTAGGATCAGATCTAAAATAGCTGATCCCCTTGTTGCCTCTTCCAACTTTTGGACAAAGAAATTGTCTTTGAGACAAGTGAGGAATTTGCTAGACCTTGAAGTAATGGCTGAGTTTGAGTTTCAGCAAATATCAAGATCCTATCCCCACTTTCCTGAGACCAAGCTCCATAGACCTCAGTAAGATTGACTTCTATATCCTATGAGCTCAATGGAACTTTTTGCAATGTAAAAACTATTGATGTTTGAAGGCATAGAACACTATGAAAGTTAAAAGGCATGCAAGCATTCTGAAGAGTGAACAACATTAATTAGAAAGCTATACTGAGGTGAGTGAAGGTTAATGGAATTCATTAAATGCCAACAAGTAACCCAGAGCCATTCTAATAGTTGCCCCATTGCTACTCTTTTCCCATTACGTGTTCAAATGCCTAACAACTTCAGTGTGTGCTGGAATCACTAAAGAATACTGTCATAAATACAATATGAAATTGGTTTTCTTCATATTTGGTTGTGTAATCTGATTTCTCTTTATTTCTGTTTTGTTTTTAATGTCTCCACTTGTGGTCTTCTTTACCTTCTTTACCTGGAAGACAAAAGGACTGGAAAAAATAGTCAAACTGTAATAGAGGA
>CM034710.1:65961618-65977488 GCA_020142125.1 Phrynosoma platyrhinos
TCCAACTCTATGATTCTATGATTCTATGATTCTATGATCTATGATTCTCATCTAACAAACTTTGTAACAACTACACGAGATTTTAAATAATGTGAAAACTGATTACTCACAAATGGAATATACAATTTGATTAGCCACAAGTGAACAAAAAAGTGACCAAATGAAATTTGATTTTTTTTAAAAAAATGTACATATCAGGAATTCAAAAATATTCTACATATCAGAGATTGGAAAAGAATATCCCAAGCAGTTGCACTCTAAACTGATTTTAATGTTAAGTCCAATTGATTTTAATGGGGGTTGAACTCCAAGTCTGTTGTGTCTATTCTATTGTCCTTTTTCAAAGCCATAGTCAAGGTGGCCTGACAGGTGGCTGGTGACTTTCATATCAGTTGGGTAGTAAATCTACTCTTGGCCTTAGGAGCTTATCACATGTTTAACACAACTTATCACAGTCGCATTACATTCTGGAGCCGGATCTTATTGCACGCACCGGGAGCCAGGCGAGTGCAACCCAGCTGCATCTTGGACCTCAGCCGCACTTAGCCAGCATCTTTTCAAAATTGGGAGTTTTCCATTTTTGAAAAAATGCTGGACAAGTGTAACTGGGGTCTGAGACACAGCTGGGTTGCACTTGCCTGGCTCCCAGTATGTGTGATAAGATCCAGCTTCAGAATTTAATGTGATTGAGATAAGTTGTGTTAAATGACATGTGAGAAACTCCTTAGTCCAAAATTTAAAGGCAGTATCCAAAGTGCTGAATCCTGCTTCCAAAGTCACATTAAAACTTGCAGTGGATTCACTGCTCCACTGACATGACAGCCACCATTGACTGGTATTCAGGATGATAACAATGGTCCAAAACACATTGCAGAAATAATCCAGTCTGAGACCATCTTATCTGCCCCAGCTCAGTGCTAAGAACTGTAGTTCTGTGAGACATTTAGCTTTCTCTGTCAGGGAACTCTGGTGCCAGAATAAACTACAATTCCCAGGATTTCCTAGCACTGAGCAAGGGCAGTTAAAGTGGTGTCAAACTGGATTATGTCTGTAGTGTGTTTTGGACCAACATAATACAAAAAGCTAAAACAGAATTCTAAAAACAACAGCAAGACATTCTCAGCAACAATAAAGAGGAAAGGAAAATGTGTCAGTAACATAAGATGCAACACATCAGTAATCAAAAATAAAAATACTAATGACTCTGTTGAAAAACAACTAGTTTCAGTAATTAAAAAAATGCCAAATCAAATCAAATAATTATAAAAGCCTTCTTTAAAGAATAGGTCAGGCAAATCTGACTTGAGAGGATGTTCCAAATATTAAGTGCTACAGCCCAAAGTCCTTATCTTGCCTTTCATTCTTGCACTGAGTTGGCAAGCACCAATGAGAAGACTCTCAAAAATGGAATAAAATGCCTTCAGGGTCAGAAGTAGAAAAATGTGCAACCACACTTTTAGAAGCAGCTATAGACTTATTCAGTAATGAGAAAAATAAAATCAAAACATAAGGAAGGGAGGATGCTAGTCCTGTTTCCTCTGTTGTCTCTTTGATCACATGAAAAGCAATTGTTCTGCAGTGGAGAGCCTTTTCTACATATGAGGGGCCTCCATGCAAAACAGAACCCAAATTTTCCAGAGTTCTGATTTGTGTGGAGACCCTCCAGACAATGAGAGACTTTCCTCTTCAAAATCTTCATTTTTCACATGATTAAAGTGATACACTCTTCCTTGCATATTGATTTTATTTAATTATTCAAGGTGTTTATCCCCTGACTTCCAGCCAGAAAGGGTCTCAGAATGGATTTGTTGCTGTTATTGTGTGTGCGTTCAGGTCATTTCCGAGTTTTGACAACTTGAAAGCAAGTCAATCATAGGGTTTTGTTGGCAAGGAGGCTTGCCATTGCCTTTTCTCAAGGCAAAGAGTGTGTGACTTGCTGAAGGTCATCCAGTGGGTTTCATGACCAAGCTGGGAATTGAGCCCTGGTCTCCAGAATTGTAGTCCAACACTCAGACCACTAAGCCATGCTGGTTTACACATTATTCATTTGACAGTCCCTTGCCTTCAGGCTTACCATCTAAATAAAAAATGATAGACAAGGAAAAGTGATGGAAGTGGAAGAGGAGATTAAGTCCAGTGGATCCTGGCTACTCTCCTCTTTCTCAGAGGCAAGAGTAATGGCTGTTGGGATATGGAGGGAGGGACTTTCATCTGTTGCTGGGGCCAATGCATGATGGAACTATGCCTGGTTCTCTTCTCTCCCTCACAGGCTAGATGAATGGCAGTTGGAACATGGAGGAAAGGGCTCTCACTAGCCACTGGGGCCAAGGCACAATGGCATTGTCCCTTGAATCCTCTTCTTATCCTCAGAGGCCAGAGACTGATTTTGTATTCCTGAATAAGTCTTATGTGCTTAAGGGTCACTTAAGGTCAGTAGTTCCTGTGTTCTTTCTTATACAATGAGGTCTTGTTATCTGTGGGATTTCCATCCCTGAATTTGACCTTCCAAGGATGGCAAGCTCTGTTGTTGTGAGTGGAAGTGTGTTCACAGCCATGTGCACATCTCATGGCCATAGGGAACAACAGGACTTGTCCCGAGTTTTTTCTTATCCGTTTGAGGCAGGGGTCTGGAATGGATCCCCATGGGTATGAAGGGATGACTGCATCAACTGACCTTTTGCTTTGCCTATAAAGTGAGTTTCTCAGATCTTCCTTCACACCCTCTGACCCTTTTCTCAATATCAGTTTTGAGGCACTGCACTGCACTGCACTGAACTGGACTTTCAGGTTGAGTGACTATCTTTGTGGTTCATTCCCTTGTCATACAAACCTGTTTTTAGTATAGTCCAATTTTCTATTCTCCCTGTCTTGGTTGCCTAAGGTCTTTCACACAAAGCAAGTCATTCAGAAAGCTGTCTCATATTTTCCATGATGGCACAGAATGCAAAAAAAGTGCTGTAAATTATTATTTTTTTACTAATTGATGGTTTCTTTTGGGACCTGGTGAAAATTAGACATGAGAACAAGAGACCTCATTCTTTTGAGGCTGACACACCTGAATTGCTATGAGAGGCTCTTGTCATGCCTTCACAGCTATTGTGAGTCTGAGCCATAATATCTGGAGGGTCATGTTGCAATGGAACAGATGAGGACTGTAATGCTCATAGACTGATGAAATACTGCTCTTTAAGAAGAAACAGCTTGAACTTCTGCTGACCTTGCCCCCTGACAGGATGCGGTCTGGAAGCCAATTGGCCTCAACAAAGGCTACTGGTGTTCATAAGCATTCAAGCATGGGGCTGATGAAAAGACCAAGGGATGTGGCTAGTTGCTTTAAAAATCTTAAACTACAAAACACAATGGCACCTGTTCAGATTTGAAATGTGAGCTGTGCTTTATTCGTAAAGTATTGCAATAAGGAAAGGTAGTATCCAGAAGTGGCTGGTGGCTTCCAGTTTGGGTTTTAATTTACATTTTAAAGGCATTAAACAAACCACTGAACCAAATCTCCCCTGTCTCTATGATACTCTGAAGCTGGTGATTCTCCAATTTGGTGTAGTTCCAGGACTGGGCCTATACCTTTTGCTGCTTCAGGTGGAGCTCCTTCCCCAATTCAAATTGTATCATATTCAGATTCTGTGTAGCATATGAGTCTGTGTACCATATAAAGAAAGAAATATGTAGCATGTGTACATAAATATGCACATAACTATTTTAATAAATGAAAGGTAATATGTAGAGAGAAGTTGTAAAAAGAAAGGACTTAATGGATCTATTTTCTGTTAGAACTATGCAACCCTCCAGGTGTAATTGGACCATATTCTAGCATTCATTACACTTGTTTTACTTCTGGGGACTGCAGTTCATCCAACAACACCCCCCCCAAAAAACAAAAAACTGTTTGACTACTCAAGAATCTAGACTCTAGAGGCTAGCAGAAACTGCATGGCTGCTCAAGAATTTAGAGCAGCGGTTCTCAAACTTTGGTCCTCGAGGTGTTTTGGACTTCAGCTCCCTGAGTTCCTGACTGTTGGCCAAGGTGGCAGGGCTTCTAGGAGTTGAAGTCCAAAACACCTGGAGAACAAAAATTTGTAAATCACTAGTCTAGAGGGCTAGGATACTTGCACTACTTGTTAGTTTCTCTGTAGGCAGTGGCATCACTAGGGTTAGTATCAATCAGTGTACAAACTCATGGAAAGGGCTGTTGGGTGGTAGTGGCAGCAGCAGACTACTCTTCCCTCCCTTCCCTCCCACTGTTTTGCCCTCCCACCCTGCCAGCCACCTGGTCAGACCTAGACCTTTCTGGATGAGGCAATAGGAGGGAAGCGAAGATGGGGCAGTCTGCCGCTGCCACTCAGCAACCTTTTTAAGGGAAGATGAGGCAGCATGAGGGAAGGGAGGGTCAGTCAATGCTCTGCAACAGCATCATCCCTCTCCTCTTCCTTTTGTAAAGGTGCTCTGGCTGGCAGCGGAAGGACATTTGAGACAGATGATGAGCAATTGCCCCACTGGGTATTTACAATCCTCTGAGCTGTCACCTGGTGCAGTCCAACCCCCTACTTCCTAGTAACACCCTGGTCTCTAGGGTCTTTCTTAGGCCTGTTTCATTCAACTTTTAAACTTGAGGTCAGATAGATTTAACATCAAACAATCTGCAGCCTGCTACTGAACTGCCATGAAGAGAATAATGGTGATGGTGATGATGATCATGATCTATAGCACCATCCATGATGCAGTGGCTCAAGTAGTCAAGATGTTGTCTCTGTTGATTACAAGATCAGCAGGTTGGCAGTTCGAGGCCTGGGTGCTGCATGATGGGGTGAGCTCCCATCACTAGTCCCAGCTTCTGCCAACCTAGCAGTTCGAAAGTATGCAAATGCAAGTAGATAAATAGGTACCACTTCTCAGTGGGAAGGTAAACAGTGTTCTGTGCAATCATGCTGGCTACATGTTCACAGAATAGTCTCTGACAATGCTGGCTTTTTGGTTTAATAATGGAGCACTGCCTCCTATGGTCAGACATGACTTGCCAACCTTGTCAACCTTGCCAATGGGGAATACCTTTACCTTTACTTTATCCATGTATATGGTGCTTTACAAATAGTTACAGAATAGAACATTTATAACTATTCCAATAATATAAAACACTAAAATGCAATATTAAAATACAATGAACCCACCCACACATAATGAAGAATAAAACAAAATACTCAGTACAGATAATAAATATACTAAAGATATAAAGCAATAATCTGAAATTCCAAAAATTTTAGAAAAAAAAAAAGCAATTTGGATTTAAAAACAGTGAAGGAAGAAACAGTCAACATGTTTAAAGGGAGGTAATTCCAGGAATAAGAGGCAGCAAGAGAAAAAGGATAATGCCAAGCCAAGGAAGAGGGAAACCCTTAGCTGGATGATTAATAATTGAAAAAAGGTTTCTTTTGAAATATCGCTTTATTTAAAATGAAGGTAGGCTTCCAAGTTTTGGAGTACAGATCCTAGCATCCCTGTTGCCACTGGTTATCCTCGCTAGACATGATGGGGTTGCAATCTTGATATCAAACAGTAGTTCTTAAGGGCTGGTGGATTGAAGGTCACTGTTGTACCTCTTTTACTTTTGTAGACTACTGTATTTCTTTACAATTTAATAATTCAGTGTGATATTTCTACATCTGTCTTAAGAGAAGATGTTTAAAAGGTTGACAAATTCAGCTCCTTCTGCCCTTAACTACATGCATTTGCAATAAAAACAATGTACTTGAAGACAAAGGAAAAAGAGGAGGGCAAGGGAAGGGGAAAAGTATTCAGAGTATTCTTAGAAAGGATCTAATTAGGGGAATTTATAATTAGCTCAAATATGCAAGAGTGGGGTCCTAACAAAGCCCCACGGGACCGGGGTATCATTATGTATACCAGAGGACTAAGGAATCCCACAAGGGATGATGGTGAGGCAAGCTTCTCCAATTAAAGTCTAAATATTTATTAAAGGGGGAAACTGCACACACATAAATATGACATGCACACACACTGCACACTTAGGAATAAAGAAGTGAAAGCAGGAATAGCTTGAGATGGGCCAGACTGAGGGAGCTACTAACTTCCGAAGGCTTCTCCGGGATCTGCTGTGGATGTTGATGATAGTGATGATGATGATGCACGACTGCCGAAATGGGGGAAGGGATGGCTGAGGGAGCTATGACCAGAGCACAGACTGATGTGGAGCCAAGCTGCACTCCAAAGATAGCACGTGGAGCCTAAAAATTTCAGGGTTGAAATAGGAAATTTCTACCTTCTGGCTATTGACTAAACAGCTTGGCTGAAGCCTGGACAAAGGCTTGATAGTCTTAGCTTTGTTAAACCTAGGTGTGAGAATAGTCTAAACCAGGGGTAGGCAACCTTTTCCCTTTAAGGGCCGAGGGACTTCAGCTCCCAGAATCCTAGGAGCTATTGGCCAACATGGGACTATTGGCCAACATGGCTGAGGCTTCTGGGAGCTGAAGTCCCTTGGCCCTTAAAGGGGAAAGGTTGCCTACCCCTGGTCTAAACAATGCATTTGGTTTCAAGACTCTCAAGCAAGGGAGGCTAGAGAAAAGGGTGCAGTCAAATCTGATCACTGCCCCATTAAGTGTGAGACTCAAGACAAATAAGCACTATTATGTGTCTTTTCCAGTATAATGGTTTTTTCCTTTTGGCAACTCCCAAACCTGTCTGGTAGGGAATTTTCCAGCTGTCCTGGGCAGATCTCTCAGTGCCTACATAACCTGCCATCTAGGGGATTATAGCCGACATCCCACAGAGGTCAGTCTGGGGTCCTAGAAGGAACTCCACATGTGTCCAAAATTTTATGAAAAATCACATATGCTAACAGTATTGGTATCTTTCACATTGCACAGTTCTAGCAGTTTCATACCACTTTAATCACAATGGCTGTTTTGCCAAGGTCTAACTTAGCTTCTAATTGAAGAACTTTGATTGTTAAAAGTTGTAGTACTGTGATATAGAAGTCTATTTTCCCCGTCTTTTCTCTCTTAAAAATTTAAATCCCTCTTGTTTTCAAAGAATTATTCTGGGTAAAAATGGCTGTCAAAAATTGAACTGATTTTGTTTATACAAATGGAAACCATAATTCTGCCTGCACTTGTCTTTTTCAAGTGCTAAACAAAAACATTTCCACTCTTGATTCCTGGATAATAAATACATTGTTGAAATACATTCAAAAACTCTATAGAGAAGTGCTTCTAACAAGAGCTTCCTTGAGAACCTGCAATGATTCATCTTTTTCTTTTTAAAAAACAGAAACACTTCAATAACAATGTCCTTCAGGAAGGATGTGATGTTGCTGTCTGAAGATGTGATGTTACTGCTTTTGAAATCTTTTGTGGGGTAGTACCTGTCAGGGATACTAGGCATGATCCAGACCATGTTAGACACATTCAGCTCTTATTAAAATTAATAGGATTTTAGTTAGGACTAATTTTCCCTATATATATTGAAGGGACATAATTTGGACTAATTTACACTGCAATCTTAGCTGTGTCTATTCAGAAGCAAGTCCTATTGAGTTCAATGGAATTGTTAGATAAGCAGGCACAGGATGGTAGTCATGGCTTGTATCCAATTTGTTGTATAGTAAGTTGTGAATTATCTGAAAAAAGAGTCACTTGTTTGTATTTCACTGGGATTTGAGGCATCCAGGTTCTACTCCCCATTGACTAAAAAATGTGGTGAGGTGATTTTGTGTCACTCATTCTTTCTCAGTCTGACCTTTCTTACAAGATTGTGGTGATGATAAAATAGAGAAGACTCATAGGGGGTGCAACAGCCTTGTTTGCTGACTTGAGCCTATTGGAGGAAAGCTAGGATATAAACAAAACTAATAACTACAAAAGTAGTACAAAACATAGCACTAGTACAGAATTTAGAATATTAAATTTGAACATTAATTTTTGAACATTAATTTATTATGGTTGAACATTACAGTTCATTATTATTGATATTAACAAATGAAATACTTTAATTTGTTAAGTTGCTTTAATTAATCTATTACTTGATTCATTAGTTTTTGGACATTATCACACCAGCCTTGTGTTGTGCAGCAATCATATTATGAAAGGAAACAGGAATACATCACTTGAGAATTTGGCTTCTGAGAGTTCAGTTCTTAGGATGAAGCAGATCTACCCATCAACCACCCCCACCCCTGAAGTTTGGACTCTGCTGATGAAGTTGAGGTGCCATAGCCATGCCCTGCTCCAGCTCAGGCTCCATCCACACTGAAAAAATAACCTGGTTTGACATTGTTTTAACTGACCTGGCTCAATAATGTGGAATTCTGGGAACTGGAATTCTCTCTGGGGCCAGAACAAACTCCAATTCCCAGAATTCCACAGGTTTGAGCCAGGGAAGTTTAAAGCAGAGCCAAATTGGGTTATTATGCAGTGTGGATGGAGCCTCAGTCCAACAGTCACTTGAGTGATTGGCAGGAAGAGGAGTTAGGAGAGATAACACCTCAAGAAAGTTAAGGTTTTGGTGTCTAGAGCAGACTTAGGGGCTGTACAGACTGGCACTTTTTGCTGGCCTTGGGGTGGAGTGGGGGCATGGAACTGCCTGCCACCCACCCAAACACCGCCCTGCTGCTGGTGTCATGCTGCCCGCCTGCCCGCCCAGCAGGTGGTGTCACACCATTTCTTGGTGCAGCGTTTATATATGCTGCACCAAAGAAACACGGAAAAGCCACCACTATGGTGGTAAGGGCGTCTTTTTGCTGCTCTAAAAAGGAGCGGCATTTTGAGGGCCATAGCATGTGGTTGCTATGGCCCCAATCCAACAAGGAAAGGGGTGGCCAGAGGCCACTCTCTCAGGACTGTCTGTCAAGCCCATTAGTCACTCACCTGCAGGCAAAGTGAATGGCTATATGAACAGAGGAGGGAAATGCCTTCCTGAAATACGGGCTGCAAGGAGGGTGGGGCTGAGTCAGTTGCTTTATAAGGCATGGACTTTTCCCCTCATGGCTGTTGGAAATAACTGAATTTCTTTCTGGAGCCTGAGTTAATGGCAAGACTTGATTCTACGATTTCCAACCCTGAACTGTTCCTTGCCTTTGCTTTCTGTGAGCTGTGCTTAGGATTTTAGGTTCCTGACTGATTGGCCTTGGATTCCACTTGCTCCTTTGGCTTTTGAACTTATGGCACCCTGCTTGCTAGTGCAGTATGAGGACAGGACATCACACCTCTCTTCTTTTGCATACTTGCGTTGCTTGGAAGCCCCCCCCCCTAAGATGTGATCATAGAATCATAGAGACTCCACTGCTCTGAGGGAGTGTGTTCCACTGTCAAACAGCCCTTACTGTCAGGAAGTTCCTTCTAATGTTGAGGTGGAATCTCTTTTCCTGGAGCTTGCATACATTGTTCCGGGTCCTAGTCTCTGGAGCAGCAGAAAACAAGCTTGTTCCCTCCTTCAAATATTTAAACACGGCTATCATATCACCTCTTAACCTTCTCTTCTCCAGGCTAAACATCCCCAGTTCCCTAAGTCGTTCCTCATAGGGCTTGGTTTCCAGACCCTTCACAATTTTAGTTGCCCTCCTTTGGATACTCTCCAGTTTCTCCACATCCTTTTTGAATTGTGTTGATAAGCCTCTTCACTTCAATTCTAGCATTATAGCAGTCATTGCCATAATTCTCCCCCTCTCCTCCTTTCTTCCCCTTCCACTCACTATTCCAAAGCAGGCTAACTGCACATTGGCCTTCTGGACTACTGGCACAGCCAGGACCTAGCGCCCAGCCTGGTGCCCACAAGTTGATGATCATTGTCAAGCTGCCGCTGCTCTGCCCTGCCACCCTGGCCCAGTTGGAGGTCCATGGGTGGGAGCTGCACTCACCACAAAGAAGAGAATGGCACCAGGGATCCTCCGTGGATATGAAGGCTGTAATTATAAACTACTAAAGTGATTAAATCACCAAAATCACACATCTAAAACAAGAAATTACACATCTCTGAAATTATAATTACAGTGGGCCCTTGGTATCCACTGGAGCTTGGTTCCAGGATCCCCTTGGATACCAAAATCTGTGGATGCTCAAGTTCCATTATATACAGTGGTGTAGTAAAATGGTGTTCCTTATATAAAATAGCAAAATCAACATCTGTTATTTGGAATTTTCTTTTGAATATTTTCAAGCCATGAATGGCTGAATCCATGGATGCAGAATCTGTGAATACAGAGGACTGACTATATACACACATATACAATTATACAGTTTTGTCTGGCATAGAGTTATCATGCTTGGAATATTAAAAGGATTGGGCTTATCTTAATATCCCTTGAATGGTAAGGTCCAGTCTCTAATCACAGCAGTTCTGTTTATTATTAGCTTAGAGTCTGGACCAAGTCAAGTCATGCAGAAATGGCATTACTTAGTTTTTAAATGGAAATGTGATACTGAGCTTGCTGTAATTCTTCTAGTTTGTGATGCCACTCAATAGCCTAGGGCAGCATGCTTCATGGAACAGAAGCAGTATAATTTTGCAATAAATTTCTTGTGCCCAATATTGAACTTGAATTAGAAAAGGAAATTAATTCCAAATTGCTGATTACTTAACACTCCTAAAATGGCAAGGAAAATGTGACTGAATATTCCATGCCCATGGCTCAGGCATTCCTTCCTTCCCAAACTATTTTGACAATTTTACTCTATGATGCTGATGCTGGTTGGCAATTATGATTTGTGGTTCCCATGTTGTGTGTGTGTGATGAATTTTCAAGGAGCTGTCCAAGGGGCTGAAGCTACTTTAGTGAAAGGGTTCTTGAGAGATATTGAATCTCACTTCAACCAGAGCTGGGAAACACACACACACACATGTATATGCATATATAGGAAAATTGCTAATTTGTAAATGTATGAAAAGGAAAAGCAAAATCATTTGTTTGGTTTATGTATTTATCTGAAAAGCATGAGTTACAGAAATTTGCATGAACATGCGTACCAACTGAATTTATCTTCCATCTTCAGGTTTGGTCTTTCTAGGAATGCCAAACAGCCAAGAGCACCCCAGAGTGCCTTGTAGCTCTCATGAGAGAGAATTATGAAGAAAGGGTTAGAATTTATTTATTCATTTATTGATTTCATTTGTATGCTCTCTTTCATCTGCAAGGCAACTCACAGATAGAATTTTTTAAAAAAATTACAATTAAATTACAATAAAATTTAAAACAATTAAAATCATCTAAGGACAGCATAAAATCACATAAAAATATACAAAAGTTAAAAGCATGACTAAAACCATTTCTTTAATGGTGTTAGGCCTCAACAGGGGATAGCAACTTCTTGAACTAGTCCTACAGAAATATTTATGGACTTGCTGTAGATAACTAACAAATGGTTTTGGCATTTTCTTTTTTCTTTTTAATATATTTTAATAAAGAAGTACTGTACATTAACTACTGTACATTAAAAACATACAAATGAAACAATTAATACATGGAAACAGAACATGAAACAAAGAATAGAAATGACTTCTTGGCCTCTTATCTAAGATTAGTTTTGGAATTTTCTAAGGAGGCTTGCATGCGATGACACTGTTACTAATAGGCAGTGATATTATTACTACTACATGTTCTGCTTGATTGCTTTGAATCATTAAGCTACACATATGAGGAGCTACACTGCAACGCAGAATAATTTATAGCCATGATGAGTTGTAGTATGTTTTAAATATGTACACAGACCTCAGCTAGTAGCTTGTGAGATGTGATTTTAAAATGTTTTCAGTTATATGAATGTAAGGTAGTTTACTGGGTGGGGGGAGGGAAATTCTCGAAATGAAAAAAAGGGAAGAAGTGCTGAGAAACCATACCAGAAGCAGAAAATGTTTCTCAGCAAATTTTGGAGAAGTTACTGTTTTGGACTACAATCCCCAGAAATCTTCAGTCAGTTTGGTTACCAGCTGAATAATTCTGGAAGTTGTAGATGCAAAAAATAACTTTCCCAAGCTCTGCTCCTGAGTTAATGTACTTGGATGCTGGGCTGCCTATCAGACCTGCATTGCAAAAGAAGTGGATATGTAAGATAGCTGGGCTCCAAACTGAGGAATCCTATCCCAGCCTTGCTCAGAAATCTGCTTCCAGGAATGCTGTCTAGGCAAGATCATGCCTAGATAAAAAGATAAAAAGTAGGTGATAAAAAGTTCTTGTTAGTGTCATAAAAAGTTTTCTCAGTGGCTATGCATATAGCAAGTAATTTGGATGAAGTTCTTCCACTACAGACTTCCAAATTACTTGAGCATATCAGTTCTGAAATGCCTAGCTAAAGTCTGAGCGCCAGCATGAATTTACTGGAGAACTATATAGCAAAATGCTCCCCCCTCCGTTCCGTTTGTAATATGGAGGTAATAAAGTTAGCTTATCCTGAAAAGGTAGTTGCTTTGAATGATAAAATCGAGTGAAGTAATGTATTGTAGGAGCACTGGCATTTAATCTAAATCCTATATACATACCAAATTAATGGATGCCCCATTTTAATAATTTTATGCTCTCTCTCTCTTTCTCTGTGCACAATCTGAAAGTGAAGCATTCTTTTGATATTTAAATGAGTTTTAATTATTTTACCAAATACATTGACTTCAACTTTTTCAGACTGTTAAAGTAATCTTCAGTCAGAACACTATGAACTGATTTTCCCCTGAACACAGTGCACCCAGTTCCAAGAATGCTGTGTTGTATGTCACCCAAGGGACTTGACCTGTGAAACGTTAGGAGATGAATCTTAATTCATGTTGCAAGGCAGATGGAGATGGGACTCATAACTCCCCTTGCAGGACAGAATGAGGGCTGAATTGTATTGGTTCATCTCAGCTAGAGAAGGCCAGCTGAATCAATTGTTAAAGGGTGAGTCAACAAGTAAGCAAATATTGATTCAATGGCTTTACCTTAGTTGGGACAAACCAATAGGATTCAGGCTTGAGTTTACCTCTGAATCTGGATGGTAAGGCAAAGGTATACTCACACAGAAACTAGCTTGCTGGATTAGTACACACAACCCCGCATTGAAATTTGGCACTAGGGATTAAACTTTGTGGGCTTTTGTTGTGTGGCTGCTGAGAAAGAGGCTTTTAACAGATGGGTGCTCTACTTTTTCTTTTTCTTTTTTTTAAAAATATAAGTTTCCCAGCTGTTTTTTTTAAATTAGTACTATTTCAAAGTTATGTTTAATTTGTATTTTAACAGTATATCATTTTGTGTTTTTATCCAGACCTGATTTTAATTTTGTGACAAGTCATGTCAGTTTCCTGTTTTGTAAAACAATTGGGACACAAAGTAACTGCTCATGAGAAGCAGTGTGGTGTGTGATCAGAGATATGTATCAGGGTCGCAGAAAGTCAGGTTTGGAATCCCACTCAGCCATGAAGCTCACTGAATGATCACTAGTAAATCATTTTCTCTCAAGTTAACCTCCCTGCAGGGTTGTTGGCAGCTTAAAATGGGTGGCAGGTAATAGCAATAGGAATGGCAAGTACATTTCTATACCACTTATCAGGATCTAGCACTCCTTGAGTGGTTTACAATGTGTATGCCAATTGCCCTCAATAAGCTGGGTACTTATTTTACCAACCTACAAAAGGATGGAAGGCTGAGTGGACCTTGGAGCCCTCCTCTAGGATTGAATGTACAATGTTGTGGCTGCAGTACCAGCATTTAACCACTATGCCACCAGGTCTCCTTACCTAAAGTAACTAAGAGAAGGGAATTACATAAGAGGCATCACTAGGGGTGCCTGGGGTATGTGGACCATACTAGGTGACAGCTCGGGGGGGGGGGTCAACACCTGGTGGAGCAGTAGCTTTCATCCCAAGCTCCTCCTGCCTGGATACCTCTGTTATCCCTCATCTGGGCAGCTGGTTGGGTTGGAGTGCTGCTGCCACACAGAAGCTGGTTCTGGGTCTGGCAAGGCTTCTGGCTGAATGGGGAAAAGGCTGCTGCAGCAACTCATCCCAACAAGAAGCTACTGGTGGGAAAGGGTTGCCTTCTGGATCTGTTGGTCAGGCAGAAATGCAAGTTGCCTCCCTTTCCTGCTTGCCATGCCAGACCTGGAAAAGGATATAAGTGGCAGGAGCAACCCAGTCCTACCAGTGGTCACAGGTGGGAAGAGGCTACTTTCTGAGTCTTCCGATCTGGTGGCTGGGTGGGAAAGTGAGTTGCCTCTGACTTCTGCTCACTTAGCAGTTCCACCAGACCCAGAAAAGGCTGCTGGGCAATAGAAACAATCCACCTGCACCAGCAGCTACTGGTGGAAAATAATTGCTTTCCATTTCTGCTGGCCAGACAGGAAAGTGAGTTGCCTCTTACTCTGGCTCACCTAGTAGCTCTGCCAGACTTGGAAAAGGGTGCCGGGTCACAGCAGCATTCCACCTGACCAAAGCAGAAAGGGGTGTCTGGGGGTTGTGCTAGGCAGCTTTAGGGTGATGGCATGAGTTATCATACTGGGGTGATACTGGCCCTAGTGGCACCACTGAATCACATAAAACATCCTTAATTTTTTGGAGAAAGGATAGGCTAGAAAATGAATAGATTACATTTTGTGCGCTAACTTCATCCTGTTGTGATCTTGAAATCAACAAGGGGCCAAAATGGATAAACGGTTCCTTGGTCCTTTTTTCATTTTATTTGGCAAGGAAATGTCTTGCCTCAATTTGTTCTTATCAGCCAAGATCTGTTACCCATCACTTGCTTCCTGGTTTTCAAAAAAAGAATCTGACATTGTCTTATTCATTTCAGTTAATTGCCATACTTTATTGATTCTTTTTTTTAAAAAAACCAAAACCTTGGCAGCTCTAATCTGCTGCCTTGATAGATGATTAAAGACTTTCTGTTTTCTTGACCACTGTGACAGACAGGGGAAGGAATAAGTCGCCTCAACACAAATCTTTCATCTAACCTTCTATATACCTCAGTCATGCTAGGCAGAAAGGAGAGAGTAATGAATGTTTCCTTGTTCTTCAAACAAACTCAGATGTGTTGGTACCAAATGTTAATATTTAAATTCAAAAGAATAATGGAAAATACTTTATTATTTTCTCTCCTTCTCAATATGAACTGAAAGGAAGATATTCCATTAATGACTAGTTAAAACTAGTCTGCTTTTTTAAAACTGAAATTCCAGCATAGCTTATTAAGTTCAGGTTGGCTACTGCACTAGGGACCACACAGCAGACATATGATGATGAATGGAACACATAAAGAAATTCCAAAAGATAATAATAATAATAATAATAATAATAATAATAATAATAATAATAATAATAATAATAATAATTTATACCCTACCCCTCTGTCGAACAATCAAGACGGCTTACAGCAATTAAAATTCCATACCTATCTCAGAATACACTCTAAAATCCCAAAGCCCACCCACCCCTTAAAAAAATATTAAACCAGATATCCATTAAAACAACATAAGTAAAACATCAGAATTAAAATAAACAGACTAAAACAAAGAGTAAACATACAAAGGCAGTGACATAGAAGAGGTAAAATAGATAAGCTCCTGAGGCTGGGAATTCTAGTTAGGAAAGGCCTGACGAAAGAGATCCGTATTCACAGCCTTTTTGAAGCTGCTTAAACTTGTAATCTTACGGATCTCATCCGGCAGGTCGTTCCATAGTCTGGGAGCACTTACCAAAAAGGCCCTCTGGGAGGTTGCAGACAACCTGGTTTTCATTGGCTATAGCAAATTCCTCCTAGAGGACTGGAGTGTGTGGGGAGGATTGTATGGGAGGAGGCAGCTGCGAAGATAGGTTGGACCCAAGCCATTTAGGGTTTTAAAAATCATAACCAACACCTTATACTGGGCCCAGAAACTAATAGGCAGCCAG
>CM034710.1:66004912-66017109 GCA_020142125.1 Phrynosoma platyrhinos
GGTTTTAAGGCTGCATTTTAAAGAGACAGTGTCCTGGAAAAGCAGCTGTACATTTATCATCATCACAATTCAACAAGTGGTAGCAGAGAATGGTTTCGAACTCCATCGAACTCTGAAAGCAAGCCTGGGATTTTAAAGGCAGCAGTTTATTTTTCCTTCCTCTCATCTTTGACTGCTCAGGTGGGCCGCTGAGCGGGAACAAAGGGGCTGGAAGCGGACAAGCTGGAATTTCAAGCCTGATTTATGGCCAGCAAGCAGCGGCTGGCTTTGAATCTGTAGTTAGGGACAAAATAAGTAAGAAGGTGGAAGAAGTCATTGGCCTTTTACCTCCATGCCCCTTTCCAGTCTCAGGGTATCTCCACTAGGGGCCATCCCAAAAAAGTGCCTAGGGAATATAGAATAATTCACCTTCTATCATACCTCAAAGGGGAGTCAGTCAATGATGCTATCCCAGTGGAGATATGCAGTGTGGTATACATTCTTAGATACAGCAGTACAGTTGGTTCAAAAGATGGAGATTGGAGCGGAGCTCGTGAAACGAGACATGAAATGTGTGTTTCGCCTGCTCCCAGTCCACCCAGATGACTTTGAACTGTTGGGTTTTGCCTTTGAAGGTAATTTTTATATGGGCCGCTTCCTCCCCATGGGATGCTCCATCTCATGTGCAGCCTTTGAAAGGTTCAGCACCTTTCTCAATTGGGTCCTTAAGGTCAGGTCCACCCATGGGACGTCTTCCATTATTTGGATGACGTTTTGTTTGTGGGTAGGCCTGGATCAGGAGATTGGGCCCATTTAATGGCTGAATTCCTTTCCTTATCAAAAGATCTGGGTTTCCCAGTAGCACATGAAAAAACTGAGGTCCCTTCCACATCATTAGTTTTTCTCAGTATTGAAATCAACACCATTAGTGAAACTGACAGAATTAACTAGTAGGGTATCATCCTTTGTCATGCACAATAAAGCCACTCTCAGGGAGTTTCAAGAAATCATAGGCCATTTAAATTTTGCATGCAGGGTGGTGGCCCCAGGGAGGGCATTTTTGCAATGGCACTATCGAGCCATGGAAGGTGCACGCAAGCCCCATCACAGGATCAGGCTGACTCAGGGGATTCAAGAGGTTTTGATGGTCTGGAAGAAATTTTTAATATTCTTTAATGGGATATCCTCATCCTATATTAAGCTTAGAGGGGCACACCCAGGACACCTCTTCTGTCATGTTGATCTTTCCCCTCTAACCAAATATCCTTTTTGGAGGATAACATCACAGGGATTGAGCAGGTTGGGACTGCCCAGAGCCTGCTTTGGCATGCACTCTTTCCACATTGGGGCCACTTCCACTGCAGCTGCAATGGGGCTACAGCTGCAGTCCAAACAGCAAATCAGCTGCTGGAGATCCACTGTCTTTAAGAGGCATGTGCATCCTTTTAATCACTTTCCAGTTTCTGAAAAGATTTCAGGTGCAGAAGAGGAAGGCAGAGAGTTTTGATTGGTGACCACAACATGGTCTACTGGCACATAGTTGGGTTTAAGTGAGTTTGCCATGGTGGAATGGCTTGGTAAAAGGGGACTGAAATGGAATGGACTCCGGCCACTGCTCTTCAAGGAATGCACAGGACATCCACCCAATGTGTTGGTCATTCACTGGGAGAAGGAATGATCTGGGCTTGATGAAAGGCCAGGCCCTGGTGGTACAGGCCCTTCACGACCTTTGTAGCATGCAAGCTGCATGGTGGGTTTGGTGTGGTCAGCAATTCTGCCCTGGCAATGTTGGAGGGGCAAAGGGAACCTGTGTGCTATTGACTTGGCATGGAGGAAAGTGAACTGGACAATGAGCAAAGCCATGGGTGAGGGGTTGGGTCATTTTATCCCACATCTGGGAATTGTGTTCTGCTGCAAGGAGCTCTACCGGGCAGATGGCATGCACCTTTCTGATGAGGTAATTTTGTATTCCTGAAAGATCTGCATGTATATGTGAGTGCCATATTGGCAGGCCTGGTAGGGTAAAGGGACTAGGCGGATGCCTGTTCCTTGTCCATGGCAGGTAGAATGGAGAATGAGGAGAATGGAAGAGATTGGCATACACCCTTGTGGTGTAGGTAGAGCTCTGGGACCATCTTGCTAGGGTTCCCATAGCTCTGAGGTAGGGAAGGACTTGACCCTTGAGGTGAACCTGGAGTTTTGCCCCCACTTCTAAAGTTATACAGCTTGGGTAGATCTCACTGAGCAGAAACTTCTCAATTTAGAAGGTGAAGGACTAAAATTTGGATTCCGTGAGTATTTAATCTATAATAACGAAAACTCCAACAAACAGATAAATAGCCATTGCATTAGAGGACTTTTCCTTCATATATGGAATAAATATAAAAAAAGAATAGTTGTTGGTTTAGCGGGATGGATCTCCCCCCATGAAGTGTTTTACAGAAGATAAATGGCACAGGAGGATGATTGGCTTAAATATCACAATTTGCTGGTGAAGGAAGGAGGAAAATTAAGGATCAAAACACAACAAGAACTTACAAACAAGGGTATAGTACCAAATTGGTTTGCATATAGGCAACTGTATGAAAGAGCTAAACAAGATGTAAAGGTTATGAGTGAATGGGATAAAATATCAGAAATGGAAGAAGTCTAGAAAAGGGGAAAAAAGGATTAATGGGAAGAACTTATGATTTACTACTTAGTTGGGAAACTGAAGATGAAATTATGAAGGAAAATATGATGAAGTGGGTGAAAGATGTGGAGTAACCGATTTACTTAAATCAATAGGAAAAAATTTGGAATAAAGGTCTAAAATATACAAAAGTGCAAAACATGAAGGAGAAGTGGTACAAGATTTTTTTAGGTGGCATCTTACACCAACAAAGATTACAAAAATTTACGAGAAAAAAGATAATCTATGTTGGAAATGTCATGAGTCTCCAAGTACATATCTACATTGTGTGGTCTTGTAAAAAGGCTAAAAGATTGTGGTCCCAAATCACTTAAACAATAAATAAAATAGTAAAAATAGATTTGGCACTGAAACAAGAATATATGCTTCTTAGTTTGTTTGAGGATGAAATTGACACAAAATATGGTAAAATATTATTTCACTTGACCACAATGGCTAGAATATTATACACCCAGAGATGAAAATCTAAGAAAATACCAAACTTAAAAGAATGGATATTTAAACTATATGATATTATGGAAATTATGGAATTAACAGAAATTTTACATAAAAAAATATTGATAAAAATGGTTGAGAGGCAATTAGAATATTCATTAATGAAAACTGGGGTGACGCTTTGATGTCAAACTATTGAAGTTGTGTTAGCTCTATTTATGTAAGTCTGCTGGTTTTTTGTAAAAAAAAAATGCATGATACTCAATAATGACACATATCTGTGGAATATTAGTCTTATGATGTCAAGCAACAATATATAGAATTTTGAGGTAATTTTTAAAGCTAACTATTGGAAAACGGATAAGTACATAATTGATAGATGAATATTGCTACTATTTTGTGTAATGATGAATTGGCAGAAGACTAAAGGAAGACATGTATGTACAGTATAACTCTAGGTGGGGGAAGTTTATTTCAAAGTTTATATACTTTAATAAACATTAATAAAGATTAAAAACAACAACAACAAAAGTTATATGGCTTGGGTGGGGGTGCCTGGGTCTGCCTTCCATCAGAAGCCTTAATCTAAGGGTGATGTAAGTGTAAGAGCCAAGACCTGTTCTTTCAGAATTTTTGTAATGTAAAGCTTTTTGAAAGAGAAAAGAGAGAGAGAGAGAGAGAGAGAGAGAGAATTATACTTAGGCCTTTACATTTGGGTTCAGTCCTGCACTATTAGCTTTACTGATGAAAATGCTATGTGCATGAAGGACAAAGAAACTGACAGAAAGCTGCTATCTGCTCTTTGCAGCTGGCTATCTCAAATGGCAATCCACTGAAAAATAACAGCGAACAATCAAGGTGGTAGATTCATGCAAAAAAATAAAATCAGATTTTCTGGAGATGAAGAAGTTGATAGAAAACACACCCTTTTCAATGGTTCAGCATCACAGAAATTCACAATAAACACTCACTATAATTTAAGAATCCAGCAATTCTCTGTGGGACCATACAGTTCCTAAAACTATTTCAAAACTGGCCTGTTGATCTTGAAAGACAGGAAGCATGATCTAATATTAGGCATTCTTTTTCTGTTTTTCTGCCTTTTTGCCTAAAAATAAACTGTTGTGGTCGTGTGTTTCTTAACTGTCTTCAGACCTGCTGTCCTTTTCCCAGAACATCTGTCAATTTCGCAGTAAGTCTGTACATTTTTTGATCCACCAAGCCAAATACCATCCATCAACCATACTTAATTGTAGCCCAGCTTGGGGTTGCAAAAGAATGGCAGGTCAAAATTAAGTACTTGTCAGGCCAGAATATATGGCTGCTAGAACTGCAATCAGTTATAAATTGATGCAAAGAGACATCCTATCAATAAAAGAAGGCCTGAGAAAAGTCTGGGGAGTGATATTCATGCTGAAACTCACAAATGTCATTAGCTATGGAGAGTGTATGTAAGGAAACAAACATTTTATTGGAAAATGATCTGGGTTTCTTTTTTGTGGGTGGGTGGGTGGTTATGCTTTGGAACTATAAATTACAGGTGAAGGTGCAACCCTATAATTTTTGAGAACAATGTAAGGAGAAAAGATTATGAAAAGTTATAGGAGGATACTGATAATTAGCAACTGACTACAATAGTATTGAGAGTCAGTGTGTTGTAGTGGTTTTGAATGTTGGACTACAATTCTGGAGACCAGGGTTTGATTCCCTGCTTGGCCATGAAACCCACTGGGTGACCTTGGCCAAGTCACACTCTCTCAGCCTCAGGGGTAGACAATAGCAAACCTCCTCTAAACAACTCCTGCCAAGAAAACCCCATGCCATAAGTTGGAAATGACTTGGAGGCACACAACAACATCATCATCAACAACAACAATTAATAGTATCATGAATGAGGACATAAAATCTGACAAAAGATTATGGCTGAGATCTTATATCACAGTTTATGTTTCATAACTTTATGAATGTGGGAGCCAGTCTAGTGTAGTGGTTTGACTGTTGAACTAGGACTTCAGAAGAACAGGGTTTGAATCCCCTTTCAGCCACAGAAATCTGCAGGGTAGCCCTGAGCAAGTCACACTTTCTCAGCGTCAGAGAAAAGAAATGGCAAACCCACTTGCCAAGAAAACCCTGCAACAGGTTTCCTTTAGGGTCACCATATATCAGAAACAACATGAAGGCACAACAACAACTGCTACTCTGCAGAAATGCAACAAAATCCTATTACTGAATTATGAAGATGGGCATCTGGGCATCAACAAGAGTGCTCTGATGTGCACTGGGAACTTCTGATATACATTGGGAATGTCTCATGCACACTGGGCACTTGTGATATGCATCAGATACTCCTGTTGTACACTGGCACTTCCTAGATGGTGTCTGGATGCAGACTGGGGAGCACTCCAGTGTGAATTGTCCATTGTGCATCAGGCCATGATGTATCAGTCACTCCACTGGCTATCACTGTGCAACAGATGCCTGTACAATGTAATGTGACAGCAATATAGGCAGGTGAATACAGACATTGTGAAACTACTCAATTCAGTTTTGTGCACAAGTAAGGCCATTTATAAGGAAATAAATCCCAGGTTGAATGCCAGCACATATTATTTATAATAATATTCATAACAACTATTTGAAGAAGATAGGAGTAGCCCTCAAATTATTCTGCAGATTTCAGTATGCCAAAAAGGTTATCTTATGTTGTGAAAGATCCCTACTGTGTAATTCTAAAAACCTAAAGAGCCAGTCAGCCTGAATAAAGCCCAGCTAAATTAAAAAGAATATATGTAGTAAAGAAAATGACAAATACATATTAACTTTGTTTTGTATCTGCATTCTACAATGAGGAAAATGAATAAATCAATTGCAAACAGTAGAAACAAATACAAAACCTTTTTAAATTTTTGCTTGCTTGGAGTTGCAAAAATAAAGGTGTGATAAAGTATCACATGGGTCATCCTAGGTGGGACATGCTTTGTACAGGTCTGCCATGAGTGAGAGAAATTATTGTCAGTTAACCTGTTGAAATGCAACACCATTCCTTGTCTGTGTGAAAAATGTACATCACATGGAAGGGCAATCCAAGGTCTCTTTTCAAGATACTGCCTATATTTAAAATATTGTGTCTCCTACTAACACTTTATATCTCCAGCATAACTTCAATTTGTGTGAATTAATGTATTTGCTTCAATTTCTTTAGTTTAGTACAATCATATTTTTTATGAGTATATGAAAAGATCATTGCTGGACATAAATCAAAATTATTCCCTAGTTTTCACTGGGATATAAATAAACCAGTAAACGTTTTGGTATTTCTTCTGCATTACTCATTTAAAAAAGGAAAAGAAATGTAACATTGTAAACTCTGAATCCACTAGATAAATTCAAATAATAGGATTTTATAATTTTTATATAAAGAAATGCTCAATTTTTTTTAAAACTTCAGACCATCTTCTTGATTTTTTCACATCTACAGGAGGATTACCTGTCATTTCTTTTCAGAGGTATTGCAAGTGGTTGATTTCAGACAATTTAACAACAATGCTGGAACAATTCCATCAGAAGACATATTCATTTTACATTTATTTATTCAATCTGATCTAGCGAAGAATTTCAAGGCTGTGAAACATGGTTGGGAATCACAGACTCCTCCAGATATTGTTGGATTTCTGGTCTCTAGTCAGCCCAGCCAATAGTGAGGAATGCAGGCACTTTAAGTCCAACAACGTCAGGAGGATCTCATGATTTCCATCCCTGTACTAAAAGCTCCTTTCCAACCTAACAGCACTTAAAATCTGTTTCTGAGCCTGGCTTTGCAGAACAGTTCAGAATCCTTTCATTTTCCACACTGCAGGCAACTTGACAAGTAGCAATTTATAAGCCTGACAGAGGATTTTTGTTGCTGTTGTAGAACTTGCATCTTGCAACCAGTTTATGCGGATAACAGTTTATTTTCTTTAAAAGTCTACCACATCCAGTACTGGGCACCACAGTTCAAAAGGGATGTTGTGAAGCTCCAGAGGAGGGTGACCAAAATGGCAACGGGTTGAGAAACCATGCCCTATGAGGAGAGACTTAGGAAGCTGGGTATATTTAGCCTGGAGAAGAGAAAGTTAAGAAGTAATATGTTAGCCCTTTTAAAATATTTGAAGGAATGTCATGTTGAGGATGAAGCAAGCTTGTTTTCTGCTGCTCCGGAGACTAGGATATGGAGCAATGGATTCATACTACTGGAAAAGAGATTCCACCTCAACATTAGGAAGAACTTGATGACAGTAAGAACTGTTTGACAGTGGATTACACTTCCTCAGAATGTGGTGGAGTCTCCTTCTTCTGAGGTTTTTAAACAGATTCTGGATGGCTATCTGTTGGGAGTGCTTTGATTGTGTATTTCCTACATGGCAGGGGTTGGACTGGATGTGGTCTTTACCATCGCTATATGATTCATACACATGTGAACCATACTCTATTCCAGGGGTAGGCAACCTTTTTGAGCCTGGGGCCAGGTTGCTGTCCCTCAGACAATTGGGGGGCCAAAGCACAATAAATAAATGAATAAATATTAAACAATTTTAAAAAATGTAAAAAATATGCATGCACACTCTCTCAGCCCCAGAAAAGTCATGGCAAAACCCCAGTGGAGATTTTGCCAAGAAAACCCCAAGAACAAGTAATAACAACAATAATCATTATCATCATAGAAACAACTGGAAGGCAGACCCACAAACAAGCAGGGATGCATGCATACTGTCTCAGTCCCAGAAAAGCCATGATGGCAAAACCCCTGTGGAAATTTTGCTAAGAAAACCCCAAGAACAAGTAATAACAATAATAATCAATATCATCATGGCGGGCGGCAGTGGCGGCAGGACTGGCCTGGGGCCGGTCCAAAGGCCTCAGGGGGCCGCATCCGGCCCCTGGGTTTAGGTTGCCACCACAAGCACATTTGGTAAGAAGATATGAGGGGGATTTCTTGGTGATTGCTCCTAGGCTGTGGACTTCGTACTTACAGAAGGCTAGGTTGGCCTCTTTCTGCTGTCCTTTCACTAACAAAGATCTTTTTGTTTCTCCACC
The DNA here is from genome assembly GCA_020142125.1 of Phrynosoma platyrhinos. Taxonomy (NCBI): domain Eukaryota; kingdom Metazoa; phylum Chordata; class Lepidosauria; order Squamata; family Phrynosomatidae; genus Phrynosoma; species Phrynosoma platyrhinos. The sequence goes on from CM034710.1 coordinate 66,013,095, forward strand.
TTTGACTGTCATCTGGCCATTGCAGAAGGTATTTTAATTTGGCTGTGCTGTATTTTTATCAACATTATTATCTTCATGTTTTAACTGCCTTTTAAACTGTTTTAAATTAATGGTAAACATCCTGTTCAATATATAAGATGTTATAAGCTAGACATATGACCACATAATTTTTGCTATTCACATTTATGATTTGGCACCACTGCCATGACTGCAGCATGTCCCCATAAACCTTAAAAGCCAGGCAGCTGCACCAAGTAAAGGACCTCTGTGGTGCTGGTAAACAGGTTGCTGAAGAATGATGCATCCAGTCTCCTTATTCCATTGAGCTGCAATGCAATGAGGAGGGATGGGTGCATCATCCTTCTATGTCCTTCTTACCAGAGCTGCATAACTCCTTTGGTTGGTGCAGCTGCCTGGCTTTTAAGATGGATTTTAGAAGCTGGATCAAGAGATGGATCATAGCTACATCATCGTAGCTAGATCTCTCATGCAGGGTCTCAGCCTAATATGTTTAATGTGATTGTTTATTTAATGTTTTAAAACTTTTGTATGGTTCATTGTTTCAACTGAATTTTGTTTTCACTTACATTGTGAGCTGCCTAGGGTCCACATTAGGAGAAAGTTGGGTTATAAAATAAATAATCTGCTCTAAGCAGAATTTTCATAATTCAATCAGATTTTCTTTGCAGTACTTCTTGCATCTAACCTTATAGACTCACAGAATCATATTTCCTGGCCAGTTTTCTTCTCTTCCCATATCCCCTGGCAATGTATGTTCAGCACTACATTATTGAGATTTCATCATAAATCAGCTCCCTATTTGTTGCTGCACTGTTTGTGTGGAACTAACAGTCATGTTATTTGCAACACCATTTTCAAGAGCTTTTTGTACACTTGTTCCTACAGCTCTCTTTAAAGCTAACATGCTTAAAATGCTGTTTTTCCATCTCTCTCAGGCCAAAGCTTTGTTATAAAGGTTTAAATCAACTTGATAGTTGAACGGTACAAACCCACATAAACACAACATTGCTTCACTGTCTGGGCAAAGCAACCTAGCATGCGTAAAGGCACTAAAAATATCTTTGCCTGTCTGAATAATGTTATGTGTTGCTGCTGTTGATATAACACTATGCATAAAAACTTCCTCATTTCCTGCAATGAACACTTTATGTTTTGTATATTCACATCTTGCTGTGCATACATACATAACTTCTATTAATGTACCTAAGAGAATGTAAGAATTAGCAGGACATATTCTAGCACATTTTAAAACACCAAGGAAGAAGCTAGCTCATGCTTAGCAAATTAAACTTTTATTTGGATGTTTCCATTCAATAGATGATTGGCTGCTGATGTGTGTGTGTGTGTGTGTGCACGCGTCTATATAAAAGAAATAGAGCACAGTTTTGTACTGTGAATTTGCTGACCCATCTGGGAAATAAAGAGACTGGAGACAAAGAACTGGGTGTAAAATGGGATATGTTATTTAAATTACCCTATTTAGTTATTTCTTTTTTGAAATCTGCAAAATGGGGAGAGCAATCTACTGTGGGAGCAACTGGGGCAGGTCGTCTTTCTCCAGACCACCTTCCTAGCTTCTCCTGGGCGAAACACCTGAGCCCTGAGGGTTAACCAAAATTGGCTTGTTCCCCCACCAGCCTGCATTTGGAATGCCAACCTGAGATTTCCTCACTGAACTCTCATGAGTTAGTGAGGATTTATATCTCAGACCAGCCCCAAGGCAAGTCTCTTTTCCTACCCCTTTAGATGCAAGACCTAAAGAGGCAGTTTCAGAAACCAAACCTTCACCACAAGAGGATGCCATAGGTGTTCACCAAATCTCACATCCCCCCCCAAACCATTCAAGTGACAAACCACCCTGGCCAATGTTCCAAGTCCCCTGCCAACAGTATGGGGTAGGCAAAAATACCTTTAAAAGGGGGGAGAAAATTCCTATCTGGCCCAGGAGCAACCAGCAAACTCACACTGCTGTAGACGTGGAGGGTAGGTCAACAAAAATGGCAAATGGGGAGAAGGGAGGAGCCACCTGCTTTAAATAGCCATGGTCCTGCCTCCCCCATTCTCCATCATGGCACAGGTGTGCAGATGCACCATGATGGCTTAAACTTTTGGCCTCTTTCCAGAGGCCAGCAGACACTCTTCCCCTGGTGCTGGGGAGCAAATTCCCCCTCATACATTTGGTGGGCCACAACACACTGAAATTGCCCACAATTAGCTGATTGCTTGAAAGACTTGGAAGTCACACGAACATAAGCTTAAACAGACTTTGTCTACAACAGACAAACAAAAGCAAAATAAAAGAAAAAGAAAAACAAACAACGACAACAGCAACAACAACAACGACAAAACTTCCTGAGTGTTGGGATGGTCTTCTCCCCACTAAACAAACATCTCTGAGCTTCTATCTTAACAAAAAGTTACCAAGATTTCAACCTTCTATACAATCTTAAAAATATTAAATAAAGCACAATTATAGCAATGTTTCAATGAACTTACAAATTAACAAAGGCCAGGTGTGAATGACTACATATCATGCTTTAATCTAATAAGCCTAATGCTAAGTTTTTATAGTCGCTCATTCTAGAAACTTTATCAAAGGCTCCTAAATCCTTTTTACCTCATCCCATGAAATCCCTCTTGCCAATTGTGTTAATTTATCTGCACAAATACAGTCCACCAATTTGTATAACCAATCCTGTATCTCAGGCGGTCTAGTATCTTTCCATTTTGCTGCAAATACCATTCTTGCCACTGTAGTTAAGTAGAACAAAAGCTTACGATAATGTTTAATGTTTCCTCACCTGGTTTTCTTCGTACATACCTAACAGATAAAGCTTAGGGTCCATCTGTTTTATTGAGGGAATAATATTAATTACATTCCTATGTATACTTTTCCAGTATCTTTTGGCATATTTGCAGTGTCACCATAAGTGAATAAATGTGCTGTCTTTCTTGTGGCATTTCCCACACAGTTTACTAACACCCTTCTGCATTCTGGCCAACTTCACTGGGGTTAAATACCATCGGAATTGCATTTTATGCCAATTTTCTCTTAAATCATAACAGAGAGAGTATTTCAATCTTCGTGACCAAGATATTTCCCATTGTTCTAGGCGGATTACCTGTTTTAAATTGATAGCCCACCTATTCATATTTTCTTTAATTACTTCATCCTCCAGCTCAAGCTTTAACAATAACTCATAGAATTGGGCAATTCTACAATGATTCTTATTCAATAAAATTTTTTCCAAACCTTCCTCAGCTTTCCCAACACCATAAGTTGATCTGTCCTTCAAAAATCTCCCCCTTAACTGCATATATAAAAACCACCCACAATCTAAGCCTTTTTGTAATATTTCTCCCAGTGTCAAAAGTTCTAAATTACCAGTAACACTATCTACCTTGGTAAATTCACTATAGGTAATCCACTTATCCTTGCTCTCTCTTCTAAAAAAACACTTCATTTGAGGACGCTCACAATGGAATTTTGGGACACAAAATATTTTTATATTTAAACCAAACCCTAAGAAGAGCCTTCCAAATAAAGTGATTCTCGAAATCTCTATTTGCCTTAACATTGTCATAAAATAAATATGTGTGCAATCCAAACCTCAAATCAGCACCAACATCTCTTTATTATCTAGAAGGAACCAATCTGTTAACCAGACAAAACAACAGGCCTCAAAATAAATTTCTAAATTTGGCAAAACCAAGCCTCCCCTCTCGACTTTATCATACAAAACTTTCATCCTCACTCGGGGTCTTTTGCCATTCCAGAGGAACTTGGACAGATCTTGATGCCATATTTTAAAAGGGGTCTTATTTTTAATGATAGGCAAATTCTGGAACAAAAAAAGTATTTTGAGTAAAATATTCATTTTAATCATGGAAATTCTCCCAAGCCAAGATAATCTCAAATTTGTCCATCTTTTCAGATCCTTTTTGATCTCCTGCCATTTCTTCTCATAATTATTTCTAAAGAGATCTACATTCT
>CM034710.1:66017209-66027569 GCA_020142125.1 Phrynosoma platyrhinos
CTACCCCTGTTCTATGCAGTCCGGGTCTGAAATAGTCAATACTAAATCATCGGCATAAGCTCTTAGTTTTAAGTGGTGTCCTTTAATCTTAATACCGCCTATCCCTTCATTATTTCTAATATTTTGGTTTAAGAATTCTAAAGCCATCAAAAAAAGGAGAGGAGAAAGTGGGCACCCCTGTCTTGTGCCTTTTTGTACCTGAAATAATTTTGTCTTTTCATGATTGACAATAACCCGTGCCCTTTGCTCCTTATAAACTGCATTTATCCAATCCAAGAAGTTTTTACCTACGTCTATCCTAATTAAACATTTCAACAGGAAGTCCCAACTAACGTTGTCAAACGCTTTTTCGAAGTCAATAAATATCATGATTAATTTATGACTTATGTCTTTCTCATGATATTCTATGATGTTCAGAATATGTCTAATATTATTCCTGATATTACGCCCTCGTAAAAAACCATTCTGATCCAGAGGGATCCAGTTTGTCAAAACCTTTAATCTGTCTCCTAGTATCATAGTAAAGATTTTATAATCGCAATTAAGCAGCAAGATAGGGCGAAAGTTTTTAACAAGAGTTTTATCTAAACCTTCTTTAGGTATTAATGTTATATTGGCATCTGCCCAAGTATCAGGAGCCTTGTCTGTTAATATATCATTTATCGTGGCCAATAAGGGCGTCCTCAATTGATCTGAAAACATCTTATAAAATTCCCTGGGGGAAACCATCAGGACCAGCGGCTTTACCCTGTTTGCATTTTTTAATTGCATCTGTTATTTCTTGCAAGGATATATTTTTATTTAATTCTGCTCTCTGTTCTTCTGTAAATGATGGAATATTACAGTTATTAATAAATTTCTCCATTTTTTGGCCATCTACTTCTTCCTTTCTATACAAATCACTGTAATACTGCCAAACAATTTGGTTTAACTTATCCTGGTCTGAAACTTCTTTATCCTGATCCTTCAATTTATGAATCACTCTGCTTGCCCTTTTATGTCTTAAATAATGTGATAACAGCTTACCCGGTTTATTCATTCCCTCAAATAATTTCTGTTTAAGATATTTCATCTTCTTATTTATATTCTCAGTTATCAATAAGGTTATTTGTGTTTCTAATCCTTTTATTTCAACCAACAGAGACTTATTACTGGGATCTTTTTAAAGCAATGTTTCTTTAGATTTTAATTGATCTTGTAAATCCTTGAATTTAGCCTCTTTCATCTTTTTAACTTCCGCTCCTTTTTTAATAAAAAACCCTCTGATCACAGCTTTAGCCGAATCCCAAACTGTCCTCATCTCTAAATTCTTAGTTATATTTTCCGCAAAAAAATCGACAAATGTGTCCAAAACTCTGTGACGACTCTTTCATCATTCAACAATACATCATTTAATCTCCAAGAATATTCTTTCTGTTCCTCTTTCAATTCAATAACAATTGGGTGATGATCAGAAATTATTTTGGGTAATACTTCCATTTTCATGATCTTAATACAGATGTCTTTAGTAACCAGGAACATATCTATCAGGGCCCATGAGTTGTGTCTCTCCGAAAAGATGTAAACTCTTTCCTTCTAAAATATTTGACTATTTGGAAGGATGTCATTAAAATGTTAATGTGACAGGAAGTAGTATCAACTGTACTCACTTGGTTCTCTTTAAGGGTTATTTGTCCCTGTTCCTTGCACCCAATGAATGTTCTTATACACCTGAAAACCTTTTCATCTTGCAATCTTTGAACAAAGTTAGCAGGAAAAAACCCAACTCGATCTTCTATTTTTCCCTGCAAAGACACAGAGAGGACAGAAGAGTGAGTTTACCATTATTTAATTACACAGCAATGTATTTTGTTTTCAGTGTATTACATTATTACATTTGGAAGTCCTCCCCACTGTTTTATCCTCACAAATGCCCTGGGAAATAGCTATAGCAGAAAGGTAACTAGTCGAAATTCACATAATGAGCTTTGTGAAAGAGCAGTCCTGTATTTATATTGTACCAATGATGGCTGTCCCAGTTAGTGGAGCAGTGAATCTGTTTCAGGTTTTAATGTGAATTTTAAAGGTGCCAGGATTCAGGAAACTGGACCTGTTCTTTAACATTTAGTGGTCTAATTGTGAAACGTATGCTTCATCTGCTGTTCTTCAGTGGCATCTTATCCTGAGAAAGAAAGGAGGGGTCCTTAAGGTACAGTGATAATTTCTGACAAGACTGTAGTGATGCTAGCTGAACAGGCCCTTTCCAAACATTATCAGGAAATGATGCTAGGTGCTGCTACTGACAATCCAGCCTGCATTACAACCTGATCCCTTCTCTGTCAAAGCAGTGCATTACCTCTATAGAGAAGACATGGTGGCTTCTTAAAGCCAGAGCTGAGATCTCAAGTTTACACTGCTATTCTAGTGCAATGTAGCATAGGATTGTGCTGCATAAGAGTTTACACTGATGCAGCCATATACACTTGATTGCTGTAATGCTGTGATTTATTTTCTTTGACCATTATTTATTCATTTGATTAAGCATGACGTTGATTATTTTGATAGTACCTTCCACCAGTCTTCATTTGAGTCCTCCAGAAGTGTGATCCTATCTCCTGGCCTAGAATTAGAAAACAGAAGCATCAATAAGATTGAGTTTAGATGGGCTTGTTAACATGCAATGGGACTTTCTCACATCTGGTTTTTCTGCATTGAGGTTGTTGTCTTAGCTAGATTGGAATCAAATTTCTTGTGCTGTTCCATAAACATTGTTTTCTGTTTTTTCAGAAAAAACTGCCCACATATACTGTCCAACCTTAAGAGGCTGATACAAGGACTTTATGGAATATCTTGTAAATATGTTATGTAATCCAAGGTATTTTTTTAGCCAAACAATGCCAAATGGAAGTAACATATAAGATGGTCCTTTGTAATTTCAAAATGTATTCTGTTTAAATAATAATAATAATAATAATAATAATAATAATAATAATTTACCGGTATATCCCGCCTCTCCATATACTACAACCAGGGCGGCTTACAGAATAAAACATACAGTCCCATTGCCCAATAGCCCCCCCCAATACAATTAAACAATTTAAATTATAGTTTAAAACATACTTAAAAATAAATAAATAATATCTGGTTTTCTAGTTACTGCTTTGTTCCCCCAAAAAGGCAGTCCCAAGCAAATGCCAAAAATGGTGAGCATCTTCTCTATAGTTTGTAGCCACAGAAGGACACAGCTTGAAGTTTAGAAAGTAAAACCAAACAAAGCAACAGTGATGTTGAAAAGGGCTCCCCTGAGAATGTTCATGTCAGTTTCACGTATACATATTATTTACTGGATAACGATAATGATACATAGCTATATCTATATATCACAGTTCTGTCATTTGACTTTGGCTGAAAAAAAAGAGGTGCATTATTTTTCCCAAGATGGTACTGAGGTAGACCCTACTGTCAACTAGGAGAGCAACTCTTTAAGCAATGGAAATTGGCTCACTGTACAGATATTTTTTTTAAGTTCTGGGAAACTGAGCTTTCAGATGTTGTTGGACTACTAGTCTCATCATCTACAATCACTGGCTATGCTGGGTGGGGCTGCTGGAACATGGAAGGCCATTAGGGTTTTTATTCTCTAGGTTCAGGAACTTAAATGTTATCCCTTCCCATTCAGGGACTTGTTTTTGATTATCTCCTGTCACTTTCTATCATTTTAGTTCGTGTCATGGCTAGCTAAGAGAAGAGATCTCACATCTGACATGGGGCTTGGTTTGTGGGGGAGCGTTTAAAAGACAGTAGGATATATGTACAGGATTACTAGGCAACCTTCAACCCCAATTTTCCTTCTCAAGCTGGTCAGGAGGTGGCAGCTGCAATAGTAGGGGTGACAAAATGGCAGGACAAGGTAGGAGGTGGCAATTGTGGCTCAGTAACATGAGACTGAATAGTTCCCAGGGTGATTCATCTACTGGCTCAAGCTGTAGGCTAAGGTACACATTGTATCCAAACACGCAATGGCAACCATATGGCTCTTTGGGAGTAGGAAAGAGCAAATTCAGAAGTCATGATCAATTAATTGGTGAGTGGGTAAACATGTATGTAGATCCCCAAAGTAGTGACGAGCAATCTGGTATGGAGAAGATGTTAAGCACTCTTGTCCCCTACAGCTTTTCTGTCCCATGTCATCTTCTCTTAAAAAGGCTTTTCTTGTTTTAAAAGAGGAGTGATGGGCTTCTGCAGGTACTCTATTTGGATTTTTGTATATAAAACCATGTCATAAAATGTGGCTCTCCTTGACCATGTCCAGTTGCGTACATTCCATTAGGAAGAAGCAAACTGGTAGGTGAATGATGGAAGTGGTTAAGTTGCTTCTGCGTTTTTAGAGAGCAATCTTAAAAATAAATAAATCCATAAATAAAGCACTTATGTTTATTTAAACTTTGACCAGTCTTTACAAGCCAAATAATAATGTCTCCCATAGATTCTGGGCTAAAACCAATATTAGTTCTCTTTCCCTAAAGTAGAATGAATGAAATTAAAATGGACTTTGTAGTGACAACTGACATCCCACTGATTTCAGCAGACCTAGTCTTCAGGCCTCTATTTTTACCTCCTGTGAACTGACAGGATTTGAAGCAGTGGAGCCTTACAGAGAAGTGGAACAGATGCTGTCCAGCTTTAGCAGTTTCACTTAGGGCCAATAAAGATAGCCCGTTTGGGGCGGCTCTCGGCCGCCTTTGGGAGAGGCAGATCAGTGCTGTGGCAACCACACGCCACAGTCCCGATCCTCCTTTTTGCTGCCCCCAAAAGAACAGCAAAATGCCTTAGAGCCATGGCGGCGACACTTTTGTGTCCTTTTAGCACAGCATGTTTGCACACTGTGCCAAGAGGGTGTCAGGACAGCATTGGGGTGGAGTTGGGACAGCCGGTGAGCGGTTGCCCCGCCCCAACTCCACACCCAGGCCAGCATATGGTGCCGGTCTGCATCAGCCCTTAGCTGCCATTTCTGCAACTCAAATAACCAAAGAATATAGTAACATTACCTCATTTCCAAGTCTTCATTCTCTTGTGGTACAAATTTGTACAAGGCAACATAGGTATTCGTCTGTACTGTGTCTTTATTAAGAGATCCCTTCAGCATGGTGGAGAAAAGAAGAGGAGATGTTAGTGTCTATTTTGTAAAGGAGTAGCTTGGGTGAGAACACACTTGCTTACAGTTCTAAATGTGGGCACTTTGAAAATGAGGAGCTTTTTAAACATATGATGTTCTGTACATAGAGTCTTGGGAACTATACAGCTTGGGTCCAGGCTATTTGAAGGACTGTAGGGCGAAACAGACCACCCTGAGAATGCCAGATTGGGGGTGCGGCAACTGTACGCTGTGGCCCCAATTTGCCTTTTTGCCAGTCCAAAAAGAAGCGACAAATTGCTGCTCCTTTTTGTGCTGGCAAAAAGCTGGTTTTTCCCACCATCACAACACTGTAGTGCCCAGAAGCTGGCCCATGTATGGGAAGCCAGGCGGTGTGAAGCTGGCTTCTGGGCATCTTGGGTGTGTGCATATACCACTTCAAGGACACCGGGAAGCCAGCTTTTTATGCTGGTTTGTTTCACCCCTGTATCTTACTTTATGAGGCCATTGGACCTCTAAGATCATCTGAAGAAACCCCTCTCTTTTTGTCCCATCACTTTCTCAAGCTTGTTTGTTGGAAACAAGGGAGAGGGCCCTCTTGGTGGCTGCTCGTACACTTTGGAACTGCATGACGCCATCCCTGCTCTCCTTTTGCCAGCAAGTTAAAATATTTTTATGCCATTATGCCATAGAAACTGACTGGGTGGGTTTTTAATGCTGTGTGTGTTTTTTTAAAGGTTTGCTATATTGTCTTGTAATAATTTTTAATGTTTTTAATATTTAATATTTTAAACTTTAAAGGTAAAAGTAAGGGTAAAGGTTTCCCCTTTGACGAGGTTGTCAAGTTGTGTCTGACTGTAGGGGGCGATGCTCATCTCTGTTATTAAGCTGAAGAGCCAGTGTTGTCAAAGATGACTTTGGTGGTCATGTGGTCAGCATGACTGCACAGAACAATGTTACCTTCCCACCGAAGTGGTACCTATTTATCTACTTGCAGTTTTACATGCTTTCAAACTGCTAGGTTGGCAGAAGCTGGGACTAGTGATGGGAGCTCAGTCCATCACGTGACACTTGGACCCTGAACTGCCGACCTGCCAATCTTGCAATTGTCAGAGTGAGCACTTAACCGCTGAGCCACTGTATTACCAATTCTTTAATTGTTTTTAACCACATTTATATTTTATTTATGCTTTTGTATAGTTTAAATATGTGTTGTTTTAAACATGTTGTCAGCCACCTTGAGTCTCATTACTGAGAGGAAGACAGGATAGGAATGAATAAAATAATAAACAATAGTAATAATGGGGGATGGGAGCTCTAACTGATTTCATATGAACTTCTTGTAGCACCTCCCTGTTTATCACAGCCTCTGGTTGTAAAATACAATACTCACTCTCTGAGTAAATCATTGTATAGCTAACATGGCACCAGCATGCAAAAGTGATTATTATCAGCAAGTTAGAGGGAACCCCAAGATTTGTAGCTTTTTTTGAAGGAAGGGGAAAAGGAGAAATGGAGATAAAATGGAATATCCTGGGAAAGGGTATGGCTCTTTGGAATACTGAAGAACAGTAGTCCACAGTGAAATATTTTGTGCAGTCAAAGCAGTTCCAGAAGTCTTCCCTTAGAGCAGACAGGGGAAACATAGGCTAATGTGGGCTGTTTCACTGCTGAGACAAAACAGAAGCCAATGAGCAGTTCTTAACTTTTTGTCCTGCAGATGTTTTGGACTTGATCTTCATGAGGCCCCAGGCAGCATGGCCAATAGTCAGGCATCATGAAATGAGGTTCAAAACATGCAGAGGACGAAAGTTTGAGGAAAAAATTGCTATGAGTTCTGCCCTCTGGAAAAGTAGGCAAATGTTCATGGGGTTGTCAAGAAATCATCAAAAAGAGAGGATTTTCTTCATAAGTACTCTGTACTTATGCAAAACCTTTTGAAATGCATTCAAGTTTCTTTCTAAGGGCAGCCATCTGAATTTTTAAAAAGTGGTCTGTCAGTGCAAAGGAGTTCCATCAGTGTCACATTTTCCTGAGGGTATTTTTTCAGACTGTATTTATACATTCAGTACACAAATTAGGACCAGCTTTTAACAGTTCAATTTCCACTTAAGATAGTTTGTACATACATGAATACAAAATTATACTTGGCATAGAAGTAGCAGTTATAAAAGATTCTGCCGCCTTTTCTATTTATTTTAAAAGGAAAAGCTGCCTATTGGGAAAAATCCACATTTTGCATCCCACTCCCACACAAAGGGTTGGGATGGGATGCATAGTTTGCCCATGGCCACAGGGAGACAAGTCTTAAAAGATGCCTTGGCAGTTATGCCTTGGCTGGAAGATTTTTGGGGGCATGGCCAGTGCCAACTTATGGTCTGCTGCCCCCAGATTCTTCACTTCAACTTTGCAATCGAGGAGAACGGACAGCAGTTATTAGGCTGGGCTATGTGTTCTATTTTTAATCTTTCCCAACTTTAAGAGGGGTTGGGGGTAAGAAATTGAGGTTTGGCTTACTTACCCATCCCTTTAGCTGTCTCTAATATTTTTCTTTAGGCCCTTTTTGATTATAGGCCTGGATGCCACTTTAGGCCTGGTGGCCATTTTAGCAGCCTTGTTTAGAATAGGCCTGTGGCCTTGTGGGGGGTCTTATACAACATAAGAGGGCCCCAGCTCTACAATAGCAAGCTGACATCATTGGTTTTAGAGCTAATTGCCATGCTAAGCTGAGTGAGGCTGGACGATTTTTGGATGGGAGTCCGCCAATAAATACAAGTGCTTTTGGCTTTTTATTTGCCTGCCTTGGGCCAGATGTCACAGTATCAGTGACAATCTGTGCTAGTCTGTTTATTTGTAAATTGTTTTGCAACTTTGCTGGGTGTTGCTATGACACAACACTTTCTAGGTATTTCTCAGCATTTCATAGACATTTGAAGATAATTCATTGGCTTAATTGTGGTGATTTTATTCTTAGCATTGTCATCCTTAGTGTTTTATTGTGGCTATTAATTAGCTGGTTTACTTACATTTTGCATCCCTGTCAATTTGTTCTGCTTGGCTATGTCACCTGGCAAAGGAAAAGGGGGTAATGAGGGCAAAGATCCAGCCCAAAGGTTCCTAAACGTCCCTTAGTTGAGCCTTATTCATCTAGCGATGATTCAGATGATTTGCTGGTGGAAGAGATGTTCTCTAGGATTGAAGCCCTGAAGAAAGCACATGGGGTGTCCTCTAGGGCTATTCCTCAATATTCTCAACCCCCTCGGGCTGCTTCTAAGCAGTTGTTTAATGAGATGAAATCTCATATCACTGTTTTGGAACAGGAACGTGTTCAGGTTGCTGTGCGGGTGTCCACGTCATTGGGTGCTGAGGCCATGCCACAACTAGACACACATCTCACACTTCTACCAACTGTGGTGCCACCCCCATCAATCACCTTATACAGTGTTCCTGTTGCGGGATACTCATGGCCATAGGGGTGCCTGGTTATTCATAGCAACAAAATCATTTGTTGCTAAAGGAAGGGACAGCTGTACCACCAGCAACGCAAGCCCCACAGTGGCCATTAGCTCCACTGATTTGGGGAATGTGGCCTTGCTATTCCATGACACCCCTTACTTGTCTCTGCCAGCCTGTGACTTAACCCAACAAGGGTTCCATGCCAAACAGGGCTACAACACAGTAGCACTCACAGCCATTCCCTACGGTGAGTGGTCCCTTCCTCTAGAGCAGGGGTCAGCAATGTTAACCTACCTGGGGCCGGTCACTAGTCCCCAGGTCTTCCGGCGAGCTGGGGGGGAATGTGGCCACCATTTTGTTTGCCAAAAATGGCAGCTGTGACTCATTTGTGCATGCACAGTACTTGTCGGGGGCCGGCAGGGGTCGGCGGGCTGGGTGTGGCCCGCGGGCCGTAGGTTGCCAACCCCTGCTCTAGAGGATCACCTTCAGTCTACCATAGAAAAAATACTTAGGGGTGAATATGAAGATGCCTTTTCTCTACTCTACTAGGAGATGGAAAAGAAAAATAAGGAGGAGCTTGATGATAAAGATAAGGAGGCCTTAAAATTGTGAAAGATTGAATGCAATTTTGCTAACTGGTTGAATGGGTTCTTTATCTATGCAGGTGTTATTGCTAAGGCACAGCCCATGAGTGCAGTGGCCTTGATTCAATACATGGATATTATACACCGGGCTTATGTTGACTACTCTGGGCCTGCTGATGAGGCTTTCCATATACATACAGCTATTTACTCTACTTTAGCCTGGGATCTTCTGCACTCCCAACTCTGGATGCAACTAATGACACCAGCGCACTCCATGCAAGGCAATCATACACATAGTGGACATTTGGTCCACAAATCTGATAGTGCTTCATCTGCCGAGATGTAGGATAATTCTGCAAAGTCCCAAAAGCTTCTGTTTTGGGAATTTAGCTTTCAGGGATTATACAATGAGGTGGCTAGATTAGTTTGCAGCTATGGTTTGGGGGCTGAGCTTGCCAAGTGCAACATCATGTCTGCATTATCTTTTATCAGTCCACTCATCAGATTTTGAGGTGTTAGGTTTTTGGTTTGATAGCCAGTTTTTTTATGGACCAAGCCCTCCCTATGGGTTGCTCAGTTTCATGTACAGCTTTCAAGACATTTAGTACTTTTTAAAGTGGGCCCTTAGGGAAAGAACTGGTTTTCATGCTGTGATGCACTATTTGGATGATTTCTTATTTGTTGGTCAGTCAAGTTCTGGTAACTGTTCTTTTTATTGAGAGAATTTGAAGCCCTTGCTCTTGAGCTGGGTGTGCCATTAACCCCTGAGAAGACTGAAGGACCCTCCACTCGATTGGAATTTTTGGGAATTACTATTGATACGATTAATCAATTTTCTATGCTTCCAGGGGCTAAAGTTTCTAGCTTGCTGCAGCGTCTTCAGCACTTCTCAACCCAATGAAAGGCTCCGCCACACGATTTTCAGGAGATCATTGGTCACTTTAATTTTGCCTGTAAGGTAGTTGCCCCAGGCAGAGCATTTTTACAGTGTCTGTGTGATGCAATTAGTGAGGTTCATAGATCACACCACAAAATTCGGCTTACATCTGGCATCAAGGCTGATCTGGAGGTTTGGATACAATTTTTGAATGGATTTACTGGGGTTTCCTTTTGGAGAGAAGAACTTAAGCTTAAGAACACTTTGTAAATAGTGTCTGATGCTGCAAAGTCAGTGGGATTTGGGGTATTCTTTAATGGGAAATGGTGT
>CM034710.1:66029568-66042703 GCA_020142125.1 Phrynosoma platyrhinos
TGATCATGGTAGTATTGTCATGAACATAAATACCCCCCAATATTTTAACAGTCAGCAACTGCATCAAGCAATGTGGTCTGTTCTGCTGATGATCCAGGTACAAGAGCATGAGGTTTCTATTCACTTTCTACCAGCAAGCAAGGCTATGACAATCAGAAGCAGGACCTCTGTTGCAATTCCTCATCACAGCCTTGCTCACTGGCAGGAGGGGATTGAAACATTATCCTCTGCACCCCAATTGCCACCCCATTGCTCAGTGAAGCTGCTGATTCTTAAGGTAGGTTTAGGGGATCAAACCAGAAGATAATACTTAGTTGCAAAAGTTTAACTAAGTAGGCAATATAAGATATTGGTGATTCTTTATATTTCTGCTGATATACTACTGAATAAAATTAATCCAATTCTATTGTATAAGACTAACCCATATGTTAGTTATAATTTGGAATAAAATGTCACCTGTAGTATTGAATTTATTTTCTTCTGTTCATCTCTGAAGTCTGATGTACCATTTACTGAGTATGTAAACACTGCAATCAAAGAGATAAGAAATCTTAAGACTAAGGACTCCAACTGTTGAAACATGTCAGCCATTGTATATGTGTTTCCTTACCTTAATGCCATCATTTTTTTCCACTTTTTTTCTGACTATCATTCGTATTTGGCAATATGAGCCCAATCTACTGTGATATACACCTCATCAGTGGAAGACTTTAAGAAAGAATTAATTGGGGCCATGAGGACGGAGCAGATCAATGCTATGGAAAAGATGCACAGGATTTTCCAGCACTGAAGGACCATTTTTTAAGGTACTGACCATTTTTTAAGGTATATTTTTGAATATTCTTTCCCTCTTAGAGTCTAGGATTTCATTTGTACACAACAACTAATTTTATTATGCAACAATTCATTTGATTATACTGCTTGATTTACAATAGCAATGTTCCAGATTTTCATGAATGAGATGGAAAGTCAAGAAATCAACTTTCAGTGGTTACTTGCCTTTTCCTATTAGTCTCAAGGCTGAAAACAACAACCCAATTATTGTATCTTAAGAAGTACTTGAGATATAAGAAATAAGAATCTTATTCTCATGTTTAAAATGTAAGTGTAATAGAGGGTCAGAACTGGTGCTGCTCCATCCTACCTGCCAGAGCATGCCCATTTTGCCTCCCTATAATTTGTGCATTGCTTATCATATTGCGCAGGACCTTACATGCTAGAAAGTAAAGCACATATGCCTGATCTGAGCATTCTAGAAAAAGGAGAAATAAAAATGGCTTGGCAACAAGGTGGGTGTGACTAGTTAAGGCAAAAAGACCCAGTAGGATTAACAAGTGAAATAAGGGACAAGGCCTCCGTACCTTTGTGTATAAGAGGGAATTCCAGCATTTGCTGCTTGTCAAGCAAGCAATACCAGTTAAACTTCCCTCTTCTACTGACCATTTAGGGTACAGAAGGCCTGTCTCTTATTTCACCTGCAACTTAAGACTCATGCATGAGCAGGCTACAAACAACAGATCTAAGACATTTAACCCACCATGGGACTACTTTTTTTCATAGAGGTGGCACTTCATGTTCCTGTGAAAAAAAAGGCTATGCTGATGGTAGAAGTGCTGCTGATAAGATCTCTCATGTCAGACAGGCTTTTGCTGTGAAACCAGACTAACTGTAAAAACAACTACTGTGCAGCAGCTGTAGTGTGTGTGTGTGTATATATATGTATGTGACATTGGCAGAAGATCTATCAAAGATAACACCAGTGGCAACATGGCTAACACTTGTTAATAGTGTGCAGAAGAAGGCAATGGTAAAGTCCTGAAGCCTTCTACCTTGAAAACTCTATGATGAGATAGTTCAAAATGAAACCAGAGATAGTGCCAGAAAATGAGTGAAGCTTCAAAAGCTTGCAATATGTATTTTGTACATTTTGGTTGGCTCAATAAAGTTATCACTGTTTTGTGAATTTTGGATGTTATTGCTACATGGCCAACACAGCTATCAATGGAAAGGTTTACAGCTACAATAGGATCGTTTATAGCCAAAATACCATTCTTTCCCAACTGAAGCTTTATTGCATTTCTTAATGCAGGCACACTGCTGCAACCTGAAACCAAAAGTCTGCTTCTCTAGCCCTCCTTCACAGCCCTCCCCAAATGCTGATGCTTTTAGACAAATGACAAAGGGGGAAAGGGAGGCTAGGCAGGAGTAAAAAGACTTTGTAAAAAGAAGCTTCCTTGTCAGAGGATCTGTTAACTGAGATATTCACATTCTCTTGGGAACTTTTCTTGGGATGCCTAAAATGTATTTCTAAATGTTCAATGGAAGTTTGAAGTTACGACAATGCTACAAATATGGGGACTGACAGGAAATTTCATTTGGAGGAGCAGAATTTTATTTATTTATTTCCCCCCTCCCAGCTACAGCCCTGATACACATGTACATTTGAATGTATTCATAGGAATGGTACATTTTTTGGGCAGGGGGCATTTGGGTCTAAAAAACATATAATGTGAAACTAAGCTTGGTCTGAAATCTGAGAAGCACAAAAAATCTTTGTCTGAGGCTCACCACTATTGCTGCGTTTCCTGTTTATGTCAAGTATGCTTCCTGGACTGTCACCCTCCTCAGGAACTTCTGCCAGATCTGATGTCTGCAAGAGAGGAGAAGACAGAAGGAAGGAAAAGTGAGCAATGCAGTGAAATAAACACATCACAGATCTAGGCACAAGGCAACAGCTTGGCAATGGTAGTGGGCTGAGAGGAAAGCAAGCTGACATGGCAATGTCAGTGATAGCATGGAAATCAGAGACAGACTTCAAATACTTGAATTGCAGAACATCTAAATGAGCTGTACACAGATGTTTAATCAAATGCAGAAAGGCTTCTTATTTGCATGACAGCACACTTTGGAAGGTTACTTCTGAACTCAGTCTCAGAACTCCAGCCTTATAATTGCTCATTAATCAATGGTTTTGTTAGCATGAAATATTCTGGTCTCTCCCAACAGCTTCAGTATGTCACTATAACCATTCATCTTTAAAGTAACTTTTATAGCTCTGCACAGGAGAGGAAAGTGAAGAGAATATGGAAAAAATAATTTCTGGATTGTATTTATTTATTTTAGCCCTTGATTACTAGACCTCAGGCTGGCATAAAATTTAAAACCAATGTAAACAATTTTAAAATAACATACCATTTAAAACAGTACAAATAGTTCAAACTTCTATGAAATAAGATAGGTCATAATTCAGAACTTAGCAATTACTAGCCAGGAGAACATAAATTACTCTGCAGCTAGTAACATATTTGTCTTTATGAAAAGAAAATCAATGAAAGGAAATCTTCCAGAAACCAATATTCTCTGTACAGATTTTGCACCTAGTTACTGCATCTGTCTCTCTTATGTTCAGTGCTTTATTTCCTTCCATTCACTTTTGCAGGTTAATTGGAAAGGTGGACCCATGAAACTAAAGCAGAGGTAGGTATGCTGAAATCCTCCTTTTGTGGTCCCTGAAACCCCACTAGTTCCCCCAAATCTCTCAACTCCTAATGGCTTCATTAAAAAAAAAATCAGCTTGATTTCCAGGCCATCTTTGTTCCAAATCATGCAAAGCCTCCAAATGCATGAAAACACATGAAAATACCCCAGCCCAAGCACTCCAGTGTTTGGGGTATTACCCCCCAATATCTCAATTTTCTGTAATATAACTTCCTGACACCATTTTGAGATGGACCAGAGAGGAAAACAGAGGTATCTGGGTTTGCTGCCTGTGTGTGTTGGGTGCAGCCCACTGAGCAGTTCCGTGGGAGAAAATTGGTTCCAGACCCCTTGTAGTTGCCCACCCATGTGCTAAACTGTGCACTTTGGGAGATAAACCTGTTCCTGGTGGTGCACTGACTCCAAATAATAGGGTGGTACCAGTGTTACTCAGAGTCAATTACCTGGTATCTATGAGACATAATTACATAAGACATAGGAGGTCATCACACTTACTTTTCTAGCCAGTCCAGGAACGGGATGGGATTGGGCTTGAACGGGGGAAAATGGGTTTTATTGCACACAAATGTGCCACCAGCTGACCACCACCCATCCCCAAGCCATGCTCAGGCGGCCGATTTTCAAGGCTGAATGCAGCTCAGGGATGGGTGGGGGTTGGCCAGCGGCATAGGCTGCACATTTGTGTGCGATAAAACCCATTTTTCCTTGTTCAAGCCTGATCCTGTCCCATGCCTGGATCAGCCAGAAAAGTAAGTGCGCTAAACTCCATAATTAACTGAAGACCCCCTGGTTTCATTGGGCCATCTCTACATATGACTAAACCTGGATATATTTAATTGATAATGAAGCTCATCCTTTCATTTGCTTAATTTCAGCCCTTCCTGTGGCCAGTTTTATTTCATGTTCACACTAGCACAGGGCTAATAAACTCTTTATTTTTATGCTGCTTGACATGATAAAATCTTTAAGCACTTTATAGGTCATGACCTATAAAGCCCTATATGGCTTGGGTCTATTACGGCTTGGGTCTAGAGTACGTGAAGGACTGTTTCTCCCTATACAAGAACACTAAGCTCTTCAGTGGAAGGCTTTCTGTCGGTCCCACCACCATCACAGGCTTGCTTCTTGAAGACATGAGAGAGAGAGCCTTCTCAGCGGCTGCTTCCACCCTTTGGAAGTCCTTCTGTGGGAAATTAGTCTGGTCCCCTTCCTGATTTCTTTTCACTGGCAAGCAAAGATGGTTTTATTCAAGCACTTTGTCAGTGAGGCTTTTATAAGGTGTGTGTGTTCTATTTGTGTTTTAAAACTTTTATATGTTTAAGACAATTTTATACTGTTTTAGCAAGATGATTCTAATTGTTTTAAAATTTTTATTGTCAAGTTTTTAATTGACTTTACCTTGGGTCTCTTTCCCAGAGAACAGTGGCACATAAATGAAAATAAATAAATAAAAATATAAATATATTAAACTAGACCTCTGATATCCACAAGCTGAATCTATCTCTAAAAGGCATACACTCAGAATTAAAGAAACCTTCGCTCAAGGATTTGTTCTGAGTACCAGCACCAGACTGGTCAGTTCTTCCAAATAAAATTTAACTTGGTTTCAGCAATATAATGTAGGTGCAGAGGCTCATTTTGCCCTTCCTGTTATTAAACAATTATCGGAGTCAGATATCTCTGTATGTGTGGGAATCATGTGTGGGAATCATGTAGTTGAACTGTAAATTCCAGCATTCCTTACCATAATCTAGATTTGCTAGGGATTCTGGGTGCTGCAGGCTACCAACATCTGGAGGGCTGCATGATTCCTTCTCCTGATTTCTTTTTACCAGTAAATCATCATCCACTACCTTAGAGGCTTAGAAACTCGTGGGAAACAGCTTGTAGATGGATGAATAGTATAGCTCATAGAAATCCTAGCTAAAGTGTATCTCTCTCTTTGTGGATGTGAACAAGTCACCCATTGACTTGAATTTCATAGGGTTTTCATATGCAAGGAATAGTCAGAGGTGGCTTTGCCAGTTCCTTCCCTGTAATATAGCTTACAGTACCTGGTATTTGTTAGTGGTCACCTGTCAAAGTACTAAACAGAGTTGACTCTGCTTAGCTTCCAAGATCAGATGGGGTCCTGTGTCTTTAGGGTATTTAGATCCTCACTTCTGCATCAAGCTTAGCCAGGAATGTTCACCAAGTGGCTTTGAGACAGTCACTCTCTCTTTGTCAAATGTATCTCACATGGTTGGTGTGAGAATCAAATGGATAGGAGAGGGTGTATCATGTATGCAGCCTTGAGCTCCTTGGAGTAAAAGTTTGGACATAAATGTTTTATATGATATGATCTGTGCATAAGTCGAGAGTAAAACATAGGGGGCTATAAGGAAGGATGGAAAGGGGAAATACCACTTCCATCCCTCCTTCTCCTTCTCTGGACCTCTCCCAACCACCTACCACCAATTCCCAGGTGCTGGAGGAGAAGTTTTAACATTGGATTAAGAAGGGAAGCAAGTGGATTTAAATGGGGAATTTCTTACAGTGAAAGAAAAGGCTTGCAAATCGGACTGGGGAGGGAGCACGTGGTGTTAAGTAGGGAGTTTTTTCCATGGGAAGAAAACACTTGCAGAATGGATTTGGAACCTCTTTCACACAGAGAAAGAGAGAGAGAAACAGGTGCCTCAAGTACCAAGAGCAGGGCATCAAGCTTGCTTGTTTTATGACCTTTCTAAGCAGTACTAGTGTATTGACCTGTATATAAGTCAACCCAGGATTTTGGGGCATAAATTTCTTGACTTATAGTTGAGTATATATGATACTCCTAAACTCTCAAGAATCCTGAAGCCCTCCATGCTAATTAACTGATGTTCTGGTGAATTGTCCCAAAATGTCTGGTCCTAAGAACTGCACGCTTATGTGTAATCTGCTACTTGACAGCCTGAATCCCCAAGGAGTAAATCCTATGATGAATTGGCACTCAGCACTTACTCCTACTCTCCATCTGATCAAAATTTCAAGGCAAGCTGACAATATGTTCATGTTTTGTATGACTGAGTAACCAAGTATTGTTTAGCAAAATACATAGCTCATCTGAGAAGAAATAAATATATTTGTGGAAGTTCTAGTCTGTGGAGGAGGCAAAGGTACCAAAAAGATAGATTAAAATATCTGAACAAAGCTACTTGAAAAAAATCACAAAGAGTCAGTATTTTAATAAGCCACTACTGCACTGGAGAACTTTCAAGCAGCACAGAACTCTTTTCCCTGCAATGAAGTCTTTGACCCAAGTGTTAGCAGCCTCTCAGAGCAGCATTTAAATCTGACTCCTCCTAAACCTAGACAGACTATTCCAGAATGTTTTGAGGCACAAGAGAGCCTTTTTTATAATCTACACTCTTAACTGCAGTGATAGCATCCAGAGGCCATGCTCAAATGTGAAGATGTACACTTGAGATTTCCCTGGGAGTCACGATATATGTTGCTATATGTTATATACAGTGGCCTGGATTCTTTTGCTTAGTCCCATCAGAGTAGGAACATTGAATGTGGGGCATAGTTGTAGAAAGGTGAATCAACACATAGTAAAATTGATTCAATGGGCCTATTCTAGTAACCATAGGACTAACCATAGGCAGCTTTCTTATTCTGCTTGTTATCTCACATATTTTATACCTTCTCACTAAAGCAGATTAAAAAGTATTAATTCTCCAGAATACAGAGACAAAAACACAGCCCATACCAGTAGGCTGCCTCCTCATATGGAGAACTGTAAATTATTTTAAAGCAGTCTAGTAGAGGGAACTGGACAGACACATTTTACAGAGAGGCAGATGCAACCCATCACTGGACTGTAACATTTCCATCCTGACTTGAACATTCCTTTGTATCATATTTAATTTGGGGCTTAATCCATCCTTGCTACTTTTGTTATGCTGAAGCTCAAAAGACAACAAAAGTCATCTACTCACATCAATTACTTCTTCACTAGTGAATAAGAAGTGTGTGCATGTATATAGAACAACAAAGTACAAAAATGAAGACAAATTGAGCACTGACTGGATAGGTTGGAGTCTCAAATCTGAGAGATCTTTCAGCCCTTCTGGCAATGATCACAATCTTATAGTGGACCTTAGTTATTTTTTTAGGAACTGCTGGTTATCTTTTCCAACCTTAGCCATGTGGCTAAGCATTGAATATGTTTTGAAGCTGTTCATTTCCCCATAATTTTCAAAAATAGTTCTGCCCATTCTTCTGGTGGAATACTAGTGTTCTAAAATCAAACCCATAAAACAGGATCTCCCATCTGTTCTGTTTATCTCTCTTACAGCCACAGAAAAGATTGCCTTTTTTGTTTTGCTTGTTATGCTAGCCAAATCTGACTGTGGATGGATTTGTTTCAAAGATTTCTGATGATAAGCACAGTTCCATCATCTCTACCCTTCAAAGGGTTCATCTACACTGGCTAGAATACTCTGGGTTCCTCTTGGAATATCTGTCCCAGAGCTGCTCCAATCCCTTCAATTACCTCCATACTCCATAGTGATGTTGGGCAGCTGTCTACACATGCATCCCTGCTGTGTCACCCATCACTGTTGCTGCTAGTGCAAGATGTCCCCTATGGGGTCAGAAATGAGGCACCCAGCATCAATTATATGGCTGGGTGCCTTGTTGTAACCCCAGAGGAAGTGACTTGCACCAGCGGTGGCAGCACCAGGTGACACAGTGGGGGCGTGTGTGTACACAGCTACCTGGCACTGCTATGGAGTGCTTCAGATTCTCCTGCAAAATCCAGAGTAAAAGCTAAGTTTTTTTAAAAAATGGTGTAAGGGAGGGATAGGGTGGATTCGGGGCAGAACTGACCTTATGTTGTAAAGACAGTACACACTCGATCAGGGATTTGGCCCTGTATCGTGAAGACAGGTCACTATGAGGATGGGGGAAACTGCTTTATTTGGCCCTTGCAAACATACTTCTAGCCAGCCAAAGGATTCGTGATGTCTTAAATTATTTTGTACTGTATCATCTGATCCTCCTTAAGCCTGGACAACTCCTTCTCAACAACTCTCTTTTTCTTCTTTAGATAGCTTTTTGTCACTAGAAAGCCTCTGCTAAAACCCTGTAGCTCCAAAGTGCCTCCTTTGTTAATTGAATTGTTCATATACAAACTTGTATAAACTTGCTTCTCTTATCCCACCTCCCCATGTTATTTATCATCTTTAGTTCTCCCTTTCTTTTCTTATCTATCTTTTTCAGTGTTTTAAAACCAAAACAGTGATACCTACTGCTTATATTCTACCTTTCTCCCAACATGGGACCCAAGGTGGCTTACAATGCTAAAACAAGATAAAGCTAAACCGGATAAAATTGATGATTAAAAAGTTAAAGTACAATTAAAGCTATCATATTAAAACAGCATTAATGTTAAAAGGTGTATGATTTAATGCATAATATATTCTGTAAAGATAATATATATGAATAGAGTTGTGGAGAAAAACTAGCACCAGCCCCACAATCAAATAAGCTAGGATGACTACAAATCGGGATTTCAAAGAACTAGGCATGTTCATAGAGCCAGTGTGGTGGAGGGGTTTGAGTGCTGGACTACAACTCTGTAGATCAGGTTTGAATCCCCACTCAGGCATGGAAACCCACTGGCTGACCTTGGGCACATCAGATTCTCTCAGCCTCAGAGGTTGGCAAAGGCAAATCCCCTCTGAACCAATCTTGCCAAGAAAATCCCATGATAGGTTTGCTTTATGGTTGCCATGAATTGGAAAGTTACACAACAACAACAAAGCTGTGTTAGTCTCTTGCAGCATAAAAAGTAGGAAAGGAAGGTGCAGCAGAAAAGAAGAAATGTATCAGCACCTTTAATAGTAACTTGTTTTTATTTTAACATGAACTTTTATGGATATAAACCACAAATTTATTCAGAATAAATGGAGGGTTTTGGAGGATACAGAAGAGAGAGGGGGACTAGGAGTAGCAAATTTAAAAGTTTATATCAAACAGGCCAGATTAAAATGGTTAAAGTAATGGATTAGAATGGGAAACAGAAGGGATTTAAATCTAGAAAACCATGAACTGATATTTATGGGATAGGAAAACTAAAATTAATGTGAAATTTAGAAATCATGTAATAAGAAGATCCCTACTAAGAATGTAGAATAAATACAAAGATAGACTCGGCCCTAAAAGTCTGTGCTGGCTCTCTCTCCAAGTAGCTTTTTGTAAGTGTGAACTGAGGGAAGGAAACGGGTTAACATATTATATGTTGGAAAAAAATGAGGGTTTTTTTTTGAAAAATTAAGTACAGTCAGGAATTAAAGAGAAGGGAGTAAATTACAATGGTTGTCATATTATCAGTTAAGAGAAAGGATAAAAGAATATTTGAGGAATTGACAATATGAAGGTGAAAATGTACAAAGTATGCTTAGATTTGACATTGAATAAGAACAGGTTAAAGAATATATGATTAACATTTGGGCCATAATATTCAAATGGGTTAATGGGAAAATATTTGGATAAATTGATTAAAATTTACGTGCTCATATAATCTTAAAGAAAATGAGTACAAAATGATGCATAAGTGGTATATTACTCCATAGAAATTGATGAAAACCTATAAAAGGGTTAGTAATGTGTCCTGCAAGTGTGGAAAACAAATTGGTCTATTTTTTCATATGTGGCAGAGCTGTAAGAAAGCTAAGAAGTTTGGTTCAAATTAAGTCAATGGGCACAAATGATTTTAGGATTTGAATTGATATTAAAAGAGGAACATGTCTGTTAAAATGGTAAATGAAGAAGATGAAAGGAGAAAGAAACAGGGTAATTTAATTATATACGTAGCAACAGCAGTTAGAATAGTGTTTGCAAGGCACTTGAAAATGAAAAAATGCCAGATTATATGGAATGGTCAGAAAAATTAATGGAAATTGCAGAAATGGAAAAAATCAACCAATTGAATCAAAGGGAAATTATTTTAGAAACTTGGAGACCTTTTATACATTTTGTGACGGAGTATCAAGAGGAGGCAACTACTAACATATTTGAGATTTAGAGGGTGAAGCAAGTATTTTATCATTCTTTTTGTAGAAATAATGGCAATAAATGAAGGCAATGAAGTTTAATAATAGTGTTATTGGCATTTAATCTGTATTATAAAAAGCAGAAAATTGGTTCACACTTCATACCAAAAAGTGTTAAGGGTATTTATGTGTATTAAATGAAGATACATTCTAAAAGAAGTGGCAAGTTCTTTTGTTTTTAATAAAATGAGAAGGGAGCAAGGGGGATATGGGTGTGAGGAATAGGTGAATCAGGGGCTTTGCAGATGGCGCAAAGCGCTGTCTTCGAGCCAAGGAAGCCAACCGGATGCTGGGCGCTTCAACCCCTTCCTGAGGATGTCATCAGAGTGCCTGCAGCATCTGGAAATGCTGCAATGGAAGAGGCACAGAAGAGGTGTGCACTGCCTCTTCTGGTGTCCTTTCCGCAGCTTTTATAGGTTTTCATCAATTTTTATGGAGTAATATACCACTTATACATCATTTTGTACTCATTTTCTTTAAGATTATATGAGCACGTAAATTTTAATCCATTTATCCAAATATTTTCCCATTAACCCATTTGAATATTATGGCCCAAAAGTTAATCATATATTCTTGTCAATCATATATTCCAGGGCCACTCAAAGAGTGGACTGGGGCTGAGGAGTGGGGCAGCCACAGCCCCAATCCTCAGCTTCTCGGGGCGGCCCATGGCCGCCCGTCTGTAGAGACCCATAGCGGAGGTTAGTATGTTTGTAAGTTTATTTTGTGCTGTATGTTTTATGGTGTTTTTTTTGTGTTTGTGTCTGAAAACTTTAATAAAATTATTTTTAAAAAGTGGGGGGGGGGGGGGGGGAGAGAAGGAATGTACCAGCACCTTTAAAACTAGCTAGTTTTTATTTTTAACGTGTGCTTTTATGGTATAAACCCATTTCTTCACATTCAGTACAGAGTGATATCCAGACCTCAGGATAACAAAACATTTTTATATAGTTTTGGGAGTGGGATGGAATTAATAAGATCCAGAAAGATAAATCATGACCACTGAATGGTGAAACACAGTTAATACTGAAATGAAAACAAAAACAGCATAGTTACAGAATTCCTCTTTGGTGAATCTGAGCTACTTCCTGTGCTGCCTTTCTTGGTTTTCTGGGCTAAGGAAGTTCCAAAGCGAAGTGTTTCATAGACAGGGTCAACCTTATTGCCACATGCTGCAAAAGAAGGAAAACACAGATAAGCTGGAAAAAATGTATATAAGACCTTTCACTTCCCTGTGAAAAATAAGATATATTTCAAGATATATGCTGTTGGATTCTCATCATCCCAGTTACTTCACTTCTCAGCTGGGACTGATGGAAGGTGTAGTTGTAAAAACACTGTGAGTGTTGCAGTTTCCCCAACCCTTTCTTAGAAGAAAAGCAGTCAAGGATCTTGATGTGAGCCAGAATGGGTGACAAAAGCAAAGAAAAGTCTGTGCGGTGCTGTTGAAGGCATCAGCTTGCAGAATGGGAAAGCCAGAGAAAACCACACTTGTACTTACCAATAGGCATAACTTCTTTGATGCAGCCAAATTGCTCATGAATGAGGAGTGGAGAGCTGTAGTAACGTCGAAAACCTTTGGGCTGGAGAGAGAAAGACAGAAAGCAAAAGAGAGTGAACAGGTAGCCAGTCGTGTTTTAGAACCAGGGTTTGCAGGGTGGAAACATGAAATTTTTTTAGTAGAAATGCTGACATCTTTGCAGGAAGGGGAAATGTATTTTCCCAACAACAATATATTGTTAGGAATTATCCTTTTGTAATACAATGTGTATATACACACACACAAACTGGCTGTGACCCAACATCCTCTCAGTGTAAGATAAATATCTGCATGCTGAGATACACTATGCCAGCACTGTACAATCTCTATGCAGAACAGCAACATTGTGCAACACATATCAATGACTGGGTGCCATTGTGCAATGTTCACTGCACAATGAGCATACACAATGAGCTGTATGCATAAATCCACATTCATTGCTGTCAGCAGAATTATATCTGTTGCACTATGGCAAATAAATTGCCTTGCATGAGTAGCACAACTTATATATGCCAGCCATTATCTGAGATCTTACATTGTCCAGTGTAGTATAAGAGTTCTGTAGGATGGTCTTTGCTATGGCTTCTGATTTACCACACCTAGAAATCAAAGTTGTGTTGTGATAGCCCCCCTGAACAGGCATTCCATGGCTGGTGCAAGAGGAGGAGGGTGAAAGGAGAAGCCAGAAGCAGACTGCATCTTTCACTGAGATCTATGGTGGCATGGTGGAAAATATCATCACTCTGTGTCGGACTATGAGGCATAGCCAGATGCAGGCTAAGTCTCCCTGATCTGGAATTCTAAAATCTGAAATACTCCAAAATCCAAAATCCTCCACATAATTGGCTGACTTGGTGACACCATTGCTTTCTGATGGTTCAATGTACCCAAACTTTGCTTCGTGCAAAAAATTATTTAAAATATTATGTATAAAATTACCTTCAGGCCATATGTATAAGATGTACCATATTTTCCAGCGTATAAGACAACTTTTTAACCCTGGAAAAGGGTCTCA
>CM034710.1:66057456-66070102 GCA_020142125.1 Phrynosoma platyrhinos
TTTATCTTTTGTTGTCATGGATCTCCAAGACCTAACTCAAAATTTAAACAACAACAACAACAACAACAACAACAGAACCATTAACTGTTAAATCATCCTTGAAATGTTTCCTCAGAGGCATCAAAGGAGAAGGGAAGGCTTTCCCCCTGCTTCTTCCCACCAGTTTGCACCTAGAACAGACAGAACAGCAATGTGAAAGCCCAGCCAGCCAGCTGGCCTTTGCCTTCGCTCCTGTCACATGGCTGCTCTGCTGCAGGGAGAAGGTGGGCTGAGCAGCCTTCAAGCTTTGTGAATTCCCTGTGAGGACAATGCTGCCTCCATGGGGGTCTGCGGGCCACAAGTTAAAAACCACTGTCTTAAAGCATTGTTTTAAAAATTACTGCTCGTGAGGGCAATAAAGCCCTCTGGATCATGTTCACCAACATAAGTCCCTGAACCCCAAGGAAACAAATAGCTTCTGTGAATAGGATTCAAGGATGACTGTATGGGCCATAATTTGATTTAATCTTCTTTTAAGCATGTCTAAGAGCCATCAATACATCTTTTGGCAGTTTAACTGTCCTGGCTCAGTGCTAGGGAAACATGAGAACTGTATTTTTTTCTGGGACATTGAACCTTCTCTGCCAGAGAGCTGTGGTGCCACAATAAAATGCAGTTCCCATGATTCCTTAGCACTGAGCCAGGACAGTTAAAGTGGCCTCAATTTGCACTATTTCTGGCAGTCTGTAAAGGCCCTAAGTGGTGTGCTTTTAATTTATATAACAGCACTAACAGTGATTTTCTTTCTAGTCAGGATTTTTTGGGATCACACTAGTAGTGATTATTTTTTTAAGCCACTGTATGATACTACATATGGGATATTTTGACCAGTCGTCCTTCAGATCTATCTGATAGAAAGATAGCACAGGTACTTGTGTTTAGAAGACTACTGGCAGAACTTTCAAGATTCCATGTGGAGCTCCATGTCCATTACAGTGGACAAAACAGTTGAAGGTGAACTTTTTTGAATTTTGAACGAAGAATGGAAGAATTCAAGCAATGCGTTTCAGACAAGCTACTCTAAGCCTGCAATGCAGCATGAAGCCCATGTTCTGTGCTTTAGTTAATCAAGTGTGGAAGGAAGAAAGGAAGCATTATAAAGCATCAATGTGGCTGCTAACAGAGATTTTCAAGCAAGTTGAACAAAACATAAAGAAGATGAGGTCTATTGTGCTGTAAAAGCAGTTTCCAAGAGAAACAGTCCAAGCTAGTGGTGTGGCAAAAATCAATGAAGTTAATGCTCTTTCCACAACCCCCCCTCCCAAAAAACCAAAAAAATTGAGTTCCCTTTAGAAGTGCAACTGGACTCTTTTAATAAGATGTTAGCAGCAATAAAAAAGTTTGTAAGGCTGCTAGAAGTAAGGGAAAGTCTAGGCATAGGATAAGAACAGATGTTAGATTGCTGTAGTGAGTGGCATGACTTAAGGCATGTCAAAAGACCAAGGTTAGAATCCTGCTTTGGATTAATCTCTGACTGCAGCAGCAGTTGAATTTTCTTAGTCATATGAAATGATGGCATCCGGAACATGTTTGGATAAATGATTTCACTGCTTGTGCAAGTGTTCTCAAGCAGTTGTGCTCTTCTTCACTGTGTACACATCCCTGAGATATGTTGATAACTGTAAGCAATTATGACAAAATGTCTCAAGACATCTTATCATGCCCACACATTACCCGTGCCACAGTGAAACTGAAGAATACCAAACAAACAGATATTTATAGTATTATTAGGTGTAAACTTTTATAAGACAGACCATAATCCAGCACATCTAAGAAAAGTGTATGGTGGAAGATAATAAGTAAAAGAGTTAAGAATTCAGAATGATGTTGACATTTGGGTCCTCGCAACAATTAAAGAGAACCCGCACGGTGTAGTGGTTTGAGTGTTGGACTAGAACACTGGGAGACCAGGGTTCAAATTCCAGCTGGGCCATGAAACCCACTGGTTGAACTTGGACAAGTCACTTTCTCTCAGCCTCAGAGGAAGGCAAGGGCAAACCCCCTCTAAAGAAATTCTACCAAGAAAACCCTTTGACAGGTTCACCTTAGGGTCCCCATAAGTGAGAAATGACTTGAAGTTACAGAACAATAATAAGTGTGCATCCAAGTCATTTCTGACTTATGGTAACCCTATTACAGGATTTTCCTGGCAAGTTTTGTTCAGAGGAGGTTTCCCATTGCCTTCCCCTGAGGCAGAGAGTGTGTGATTCCCCCAAAGTTACCCAGTGGGTTTCATGGCTGAGTGGAGAATCAAACCCTGGTCCCCAGAGTCATTGTAAGAAATCTTAAGTTTGTTAATGACACCATACAATGAGCTAAGCCTAAAGTGGAATAACGGACCCAACATCAACCCCAGCTATTCTCAAGCAGCAGCTGGTCCCACTGCCAATGATGTGGTTTGCTGGTGCCTACTGTTGATAATGGTATCTGCTAGGCCCCCCACTCCATAACCCTGTAAGAGTCCCAATGCCATTTTTAAAGCCACAATTCAGGAAATACTAAACATTTAGGACACTATGTTTTAGTAAAATGAAGATGGTGGGTGTAGCTGTGGCCAATATGATCCATTGCATGGCACCCTGCTGTGGGACTCCTAACTCTAGAGCCAGCACTACATAACAATACCATTGTAAAAAATGGTGTGGCAACTAGTGGTTTCCATTTCAGTAGGGAGGGGAATCCTCTCTGGGTTTTAGACTGAACTTTAACAGAGCTATCCAAGGCACTGTACCTGTCCTCAAAATAGGTTCAGATTATCAGAGCCATTAGTTACCACTGTAAAAATCACTATTAGCAGCACAGTAGCAGGGGAAAAAATGGAACATTTTTAGCAAGACCTTTCCCCCCTATTCCATTATCCTTAGCTGCCATCCAGAATGGTTCTTCTCAGTCCTGATGAAAAATCCTCAGTGGAAACAGCTGAATATGTTATTAAATGTAGGCATGTTAGAAACAAGGTTAAAATTAGAATTTATTTCCCAGGGACATAGCATTCTTTGCCAACAAAGTAACAAATGAAACATTAGTGGTGAACATTTTTCTCTAGAGATTATGTTTTTAAAATGCAACTAACAAAATAATTTCTCACAATTAATGTATACTTGCATTTTTCAGGAAGGCTGAGAACATACACAGCCATCCTTCCAGCTTGTCCATATGAAACTGTACGTGTCTAATTTACTCTCTTCCATATGCTGACAGGAAGCTATATTGCTAAAGCTGTATGCGTACATGCATGTATGTCATATAGTTGTGTGCAAATCTCATATATATGTGTATGTATATATATATATATATATATATGAAAATATGTGTTGTCTTCACCTAGTAAAGTCTTAGGAGTTTACCACACAGGTAGCAAAGTGCAGAAATTCCATGCAGAAACAGGATTTAAAAATTGGAAAAAACCCCCGCAAAAGTGGGTTGATTTTGAGATGTGTTGATGTTAATAAGCATTAATGCAACATTAACCTGAAAGTCGACAAAGCCCACTCCTTTTTACTTTCGAGATTTACTTTTGGGAAACAGGAGCAGGTTTTGTTTAGTTTCTGTTCAGGTTAATGCCACGTTAATGCTCATTAACCCTGATGTTGTATGAAAATCAACCCGCTTTTGTGGGCTCTGTAGACTTTCTGTTTGGGTTAACCCCCAATGTTGTCTGCAAATCTACCTGCTTTTGTGGATTTTTTGGGTCCAAGCTATCTCAGGGACCGCCTCCTCCCGTATAATCCTCCCCGCGCTCTCCGGTCCTCTGGGAGGAACTTACTGCAGCCTCTAAAATCTAGGCTTGCAGCGACCTCCCAGAGGGCGTTCTCTGCTGTCTCCCCTAAACTCTGGAACGACCTGCCAGATGAGATCCGCTAATTGACATCATTAGACAGCTTTAAAAAAGCTGTCAAGACGGATCTCTTCCGGCAGGCCTTTCCAGATTAACCATCCCGGCCCAGGCTCCCTGATCCCGTGGCCCCATCTTTAGTGATGGTTGAGGATTTCCAGAGGGACACCAGGGTTTTTAGTTTGTTTTAATTATGGTTTTATGTTTTGATATTGTGTTTTTAATTTGTCATATTGTTTAATATTTTCTTACGGGGGGAGGGATTATAATGTTTTTAATGTTATATTTTACTCTTGTTATATTTTACTGTTGTCAACCGCCCAGATTGGTTCGCCACAGAGCGGTATACAAATTATTATTATTATTATTATTATTATTATTATTATTATTATTATTTCCAGTTTAAATTCAGTTTCTGCATGGGATCCATCCCATGTGATAAACCCCTTAGAATCCAGTGATTTATCCAGAACTTCAGTCACTTGTGTAGTTCCTGGGCCCCATCCATGAGTAACAAAACATAAGTAAGTACAACTATAAAATAAAATATGCCAAGTGAGATAAATAATTCACATAGATCACTTAATCTTACCCACCTTAGGAAATAATAATAATAATAATAATAATAATAATAATAATTGACAGAAAAGCTCTTTTTAACAAAGTCTTTTTATATCCACTCTTTTCCTCCTTTCCTCCTTATGCCCTTTTCTTCCTTGTCCTGTGTCTAGCTGGAAGAGTTTTTAGAAACATTGACTTTGGGGGAATGGTGTAAGAGAGCTGGAGAAAAACAGACTTTGGTTGTGGGTTGCAGCAGCTGCACATCTTCAACAAACAGACAGGAGCTTAAGCTGGAAAGGAATGGGATTCTACAGTGGTCAATCCTGTATGTATCTGCCCATAACAGGGAAGGTAAGCAGAAGCTGCCTCCAGAATTCCTGAGTGAGCACAAGTGAGCACATTTTGGAAGACACTTTCAAGTGATCTCTACAAAGTTCAAAACATTTTTCTTTACCTATGGAGGGTTTGCCTGACCACATGTGCATAGTCTTATTTTAAAATAAAAAGTTTTCAGAAACATTTTAAACTGCTCTTTTCTTGTAGTGTTGGAACCTATCCCCATTCTTTCCATCTTATTTCTACCACTGGTACTAAATTTTCTGAAAGATACAGGAAAACATGTGAAATATATCTTTAGGAGGAGGATATGGTAGCCAAAAAGACTGTGACACAAGTTAAAATGGTAAGAATAAAAACCTGGGCTGTATCTATGGCATTAATCTAAGGCACAACTTTTCAGCCTCTAAACAGAAAATAAAATACCACATAAAAAAGATGACAACGAATTATATAGATCTGCATAAATCTGAATGTGCTCATGAACATGAATAGGGGAAAATTTAGACATTCAGAAATCCTACAGAAAGGTGAAACCTGTCTTTCTTTCACACCTCAGCTATCATTATGGCAGGCATCTTGCTGGTCTAGAATACCAGAGGAAGGCAATGGCAAAACTACCTCTGTGTATTCCTTGCCTAAGAAAACCCTATGAAATTCATGTGGTAGCTGTAAGTCAACAGCCACAATGCAAGCACATAAACACAGAATGATGACTAATATCTAGTGTGGGCTAGCCAACTGTGGAAGGTTCAGGGGCTGCTTGACCCCACAGGATTCCCTGGAAAGCCACACTCCACACTGTACATGCTCCCCACCCCAGAAATGACCGCAAATGCCCTCTAGTGGACATGGACATTCTCATTCTGTTTAGGGGCCTTGAAGCAATTGTTTTTGAAAAATTTTGCAAAAAATTGTTTTGACCCCAGAGGAGTCCAGGTGGGCTCCAAACATGGTACAAAATGCCCTTCACATCATCTAGAAGTCATTTTGTGCCATTTTTTTAAAAAACTCCTGGAAGGCTGCATGTG
Organism: Phrynosoma platyrhinos; assembly: GCA_020142125.1. NCBI lineage: Eukaryota > Metazoa > Chordata > Lepidosauria > Squamata > Phrynosomatidae > Phrynosoma > Phrynosoma platyrhinos. The sequence goes on from CM034710.1 coordinate 66,063,259, forward strand.
GCCCATGGGCAGCTGTTTGCCTACACCTAATCTAGTGGATTAACGAAGTCACCAATTCTGATGATCGTAATGTCGTGAGGCTGGAAGTTCAAGGCCCAAGCGTCACATGATGGAATGAACGCCTGTCACTAGTCCCAGCTTCTGCCAACCTAGCAGTTCGAAAGCATGCAAATGCAAGTAGATAAATAGGTACCACTTCAGTGGGAAGGTAACAATCATGCTGGCCACATCACACCGGAGTCATCTTCAGACAACATTGGTTCTTTGGCTTAGTAATGGAGACGAGCACTGTTACCTACAGTTGGTTACGAATAGACATTCATGTCAAGGAAACCTTTACCTTTTTAATCTAGTGGATGGTTTGTCTGCTCTTACCAGTCTCATTCTGAAACTCCAGCTAATCTTTTGTGGTAACCACCATTTCAAAATATAGCATTTTTAAACATTTTTACTATTGGTTTTTTGTGTGGATTTTTTGGTCTGTGTGGCCATGTTCTAGAAGAGTTTCCTTCTGATGTTTTGCCAGCATTTTTTTACTATTTTTAGCCCCTCACATAAGGCTGGCCTAGTTCAGACATTTACCAGTTTGCTAAGTAAGGTACATTCCTTTGCATGGGAAGACTGGCTCCATTCCTTTCCCTCCATCACATAATGCTTTGGAGGAGTTACAGGAAACCATGTCCTATGAGGAGCAACTTAGAGAGCTGGGTATGTTTAGCCTGGGGAAGAGAAAGTTAAGAGATGACATGATAGTCCTGTTCAAATATTTGAAGGGAAGTCATGTTGAAGATGGAGCAAGCTTGTTTTCTGCTGCTCCAGTGACTAGGACATGGAGCAATGGATGCAAGCTACAGGAAAAGAGATTCTACCTAAACATTGGGAAGAACTTCTTGACAGTAAGAGCTGTTTGACAGTGGATCACTCCCTCAGAGAGTGGTGGAGTCCCCTTCTTTGGAGGTCTTTAAACAGAGGCTGGATGGCCATCTGTCAGGGATGCTTTGATTGTGAGTTCCTGCATGACATGGAGTTGGACTGGATGGCCCTTGAGATCCCCTCCAGCTTTATGATTCTATGATTCGCTGTTCCACTAGGACACCTAAATATGCAAACACCCAATAATATACAAACCCTTCTCTTCTTTAAAATAAAAGGAACATCAAATTAGTCACTTAGTCCCGAGATAAAAATTGCTTCCTTGCTTACTTGCTACTAATGATCTTGGATGACAATTACAACTGTATATAGTTAATGCTCAGCATAGCATGGCACTGGCTGTATTTCTAAGAGGAAGCCAAATGTCCTTGGGGGAGTTGCTGGCACTTGCGTATGCCAACTCAAGTCACAGGTGTGTACAGAAGAACGTAACAATTTGGCAGCAAGGAGCAGTCCTCATTAATGTTGGACTCAAAAGTGGCAATTTTTTTCTCTGTGAAAAGATGACAGCAGTAGACAACACCTGATCAGCAGTGTTTGCTATCCAGCAGTGAGGTCCAATACAGTTTGCTGCAGGATATGGGGGATTTGCCTGTAATTGTTAAACTAGCAAATTGTGGAACAGTTCTTCCTTCATAATAATTATTATTCATAATAATGCTGATTATTGAGTGAGTATGTGATGAATAAAGGTACAGTGAAGAAAAGATCTTGAGCATAACAATACCTTCATTTTATTCTTGCATGCAATAATGAAAATCTTTGATAGTTTAATCCCCACTGGGTGTGACTGTAAGAGTTTTTACACATTTCCCAAACATTTTTAAAAACTATCTCAGCATGTTTTATGTGAACATTTCATAAATCCACCCCCAAATATTTTGTTCAGTATGAAAAGCAACATTTTCTTGCTGTTCAGGGGCATCACTAAGAGCGTGTGGACCACATCATATGACACCCTAAGTGGGGTTGACACTACTGATCCTCAAACATCTGCCTTTTGGCAGATACTGGCTGTGCTATTCACCTGTGTTCCCATAAAATGCTGAATGGTGAGTGGGGCAAGGCTCAGTGGGAGGAGAAAGGAAAGGCCTCATTTTTTTTTTAAAAAAAATAAATTTGTTTAAAGTGTAAAGAATTTTTAAATATTAAATTAATTTTTAAAATCCTCTTTAAAATTTTCTTTTAAAAATCACATATCCAATTTTAGCCACATGAAGCTATGTACATGTAAATATATATAGGCTGTGTGTATGGTAATTTATTTTAAAGGTATAATTTTAATTTTGTTGGCTGGTTATGTCACAATTATTGCCATTACATTCAGTGATAGTGGGAATTGCAAATTATGAGTAACATCAGTATAAAAAAAAATACAACTAAGGATTCTATATGGTGTGGTATGGAAGGAGGTCAATGAGTTGTGCATGATACCATGAGTTACTACAGCAGGTGATACCAACCCTAGTGACACCACTGTGGCTGTTGCTGATAATGATGAAAGAAAGTGCTGGTCTTTTTGCTGTCAAGCAATGATGAAAAAATTCCTTTCTGATGACACTGAAAAACATTAAACAAATTATCCCTTTCCTTGTGGTATCAAAAGAACATCCATAGGTAGGTTAGTCCAGACACTAATGCTTGAGATCCCTGATTTTGGACCCTTCAGTGAACCCAAAGCTCTTCTGGGAGGGGATTGAAGAGGAGTGCATGCCACTGAAAGTCATGGAAAGGAACAAATCCAGGGCTGTCATAGACCATGAACTGGTTTTGAGGGAATGCCTATGATTTCTCAGCCAAATATAGCATGCCCCCTTCCCAGGATACCTGCTTTCCCACCATCAGACAATGATGTTTCAATGACAGAGAAACACCACCCATGGATATTCTTGCAGTAGCTGGGAGGGGAGTCCTGACATTGGCCAGCTCCCTTTGAATGTGTGCCTCTCTCTCTGAAGAAGAGACCTGATATAGCCCATGGTGCTTAGGGCTCCCATCCAGAAACTGACTGCACAGTTAAGAAACATAAATTTCTTTTAATTTCCCATTCATTATATTTCTCTAACCAGTTTCTGATAGATTGATACTTATGTTGATCTTAAGAATTATTATTGCATTATAGCTGTAACAAAGGAATCCTAAAGAAAGAGCCAGTGGACGTGAACCTTACTATTTGGAGTTTCTACCTCAACAAAGGTAAAACTCCCTCCCCCTAAAATTGGGACTGCACTGGCATGTTTTACTCCAACACCACCTAAAGTTTTCCTAATGCAAAGGCATGAAGGCTTCTTGGGACATTCAGTGTCCTCTGCCTAACAAAGGGGCCTGTGGCCTCACAAAGGATGGAGACACACCAAATTATAAAGGAAGTAATTGCAAATGGTGTTAACTTTCCCGGACTTTGAGAATCTCCCAGGAGCCACATGGCCAGAAAGAGGAGATGCAATACCCCTCCATATTATCTGAATTAAGAACAAAAACAGCAAAATGCAGGTCTATGACTTAACATCTCCATTTTTTTCTCCTGCATGGTTTTTAACACCTTGCCTGATGAAGAAGGCAGTGGAGCTTCAAAGGCTTCCAACATGTATATTGTGCATTTTGGTTGGCCCAATAAAAGTATCACTACTTGGTGGATTTTTGATGTTATTGGATTTGCTATATAGCCTACACGGCTATCCCTAGATGTTTTAAAGAATTAATGTGAGTTAATAATCCTTCCATTTGATCCAGAAAAAGTGACATAGCATGGAAAGAATGTATGGAAAATGAAGATTTTCCCTCACCCCCATTGAGTCAGTACAGGAAATGCAACTTTTTAAAAATAGATAATGTGTTTTTCTTTTCAGTGTGTAGCACTGGCATTTTGTTCAGTACAAAACTATACCAAGGAAAGATGCTTTGGACTAGAGGAGAAGGGGGGAAGGAGGAGCTGGAGTTCATCACAACAGTATCTAGAGGTGCCCTTGGTTTTGTTCCAGGTTGGCCCTTAAATAGTATCTAGCAGAATTTGTCTCCTGCCAGCCTCGCCACCCCAAACAGAATTTAACGTGTTCTTTCAAGGGAGAATGGAAAAACATGACTAAACCAAAGCAGGAGGCATATTTGGATAGGGCAGGTGGGCATCAGGTGGCTGGCTGGGAATGATCACTACCATATTTCCCTTCTCTGTTTTTGCATACCTTCCATACTTTAAATAAATCACACAACAATTAACTCTTTTTTTAAAAAAATAAGACTCTAATACTTCCATAAATTAACCACTTTGGAATCTGTCTTACATTTCTAAATATCATGATTTTTTTGAGTGAGGGGTTCCTCTTGTATAATTATTTATAATTCAGTGGAACAGCCTTGGGCAACAATTACCAAAGTCCATTCTATGAAGCAATAAAATATGAGTATTTCACTGCTTTGGGAATTTTCTATGATCATGTACTGTCATCCCTCCATTTTTGCAGGGGCTCCGTTCCAGACTCTTCCCTTGCAAAAATGGAAATTTGCAAATATTCAAGCCCCATTGGCACACCATTTTAACCCTCCTCACTTGTTGGTCCATGAAGGACTGAGACCACGGACTTGAAGTCTGTAAAAATGTAGAGACACCTGTAATTTGTAAACCTTATGTATTCCCTAATCTGATCACCATGACAGTCTTAAAGTCTAATGCGGGGAAAATTTTAAATAAAAATAGGTACCACTTTGGTGAGAAGGTAACAGCATTTTCTCTGCACTTGTCTCTGATTACATTATATATAGTAAAGCCCAAGCAAACTCCTAATTTTGATTTGAAACAAAGAGCAGGTTTACAATATATGCAGTCATTCACAAGATTACATTGATAGATGTTTAATGATATAAAGATAAGGTAATAAAAAGAGACATGGAACAAGTTGCCATCCATCCCCAGAATTGTAAGCAGCCCTCCACATGGAGAAGGTAGCATGGAATTTCTCCTTCCAAAACAAACTAATATGTTTTTGTAGAACAATAATCTGAAAACTCATATGCGTCATGAATGGCAAGCATATATGGACCAGATTTAGAATGTGAAGTCTTTTATTGGCATGTACTAGTGAGCCCTTGGGATGCAGTGGCTCAAGTGGTTAAGATGCTGACTTTGTTGATTGCAAGATGGGCAGGATGGCAGTTAGAGGCCCAGATGCTGCATGATAGGGTGAGCTCCTGTCACTAGTCCCAGCTTCTGCCAACCTAGCAGTTTGAAAGCATGCAAATGCAAGTAGATAAATAGGTACCACTTTGGTGAGAAGGTAACAGCATTCTGTGCAATCATGCTAGCCACATGGTCACAGTGTAGTCTCTGACAACGCTGGCTCTTGGCTTAGTAACAGAGATGAGCACTGTCCCCTATGGTCAGACACAACCTGACAATCCTGTTAACAGGGAATAGCTTTACCTTTACTAGTGAGGAACATATGCATCATAGCTTAAGCCTCCTTTGTACTTCTTCTACTCACTGTTTCCAAGTTTGGGAATTTTTATTCAGGTAACATGGGGTTAAGGCAGGAAGGTGTGGATAATGCTGGTAGCATGTGCAATGCATCTAATATATTCTAGCCTTTAGATCCAACCTTATCTTTATCACTAATGAAGTTAATAACTCTTTTATTTATTCTAATGGGAATGCTCTAAGAATTTAGTTCCAAACCCAATCTTTGCTTTCACTGGTGCAGCTTTATCACCTTTCTGCTTGCTTACAGCATTTTTAGAACACTGTTGCTTCAGCATGTTTCTCCCTATGTCCACATGTATTTATTCATGTGCTTTAAGAGATTACTTTCCACAACTGTTTGTGCATATATATCTAAAGAAACCCATATACAAAGTACCAAACGGTAAGGATTTGTTTTTAGAAAGCATGTCACTGTGCCTTTATTGTTGTCCTCAAGATCAGTCTTTAATTTATTCATGATTCAAATGAATTTAACAGGACTCCAGTTGGATCTATTCACTATTAAGAATGGGAAAGATATGGGACATATTAGCTGAATCCTAGCTGGAAGAGTAGTAAGGGAAAAATACTTAACTATAACATTGTAAAATTTTCTAAGCTTTTATATAGTATTGAGTAGTAAGCCTAAGATAGCTTTTCTTCCTTTTGTCCTCAAATTGTGGAGAGCAGGTAAAGGGAATTTCCCGATGTTTGAAGATTTCAAATTCTTTTCTTAGATCTGTATTAGTTTATATCAACATTTGCCAAAATATACAGAAAAAGTAACAATTTCACATTACAGTAATGTGTTAATGCATTTATTATTACTAAAAAGCTACAAGATCTCAAATTCCTTTGAAATGAAATTGAAATTACACATTGAAGATTATATTTGTATGTGGTAAGTATCATTACTCTTGCTCCATAAAAAGTCTTGGTTTTTTAATTTATTCACTTCTACTGGGACACGGTAAAATGGCTAGTCTATGTAAAATCCCACTCTATGTAAAAATGATTAAGTTGCAGTCCTCTGTGGGTAGGGGAAAGAGAAATGATGATGAAACCACAGTTTCCAAACCTAAATGAGGACAGAAAATGGGGGTGGCTGGCAGCAGAATAAGAGTAAATTCAGAAATGCAGTTATACCAGATATCCATATATACTCATGTACAAATTGACCTCATTATTATTATATTACAGTTATACCAGATATCCATATATACTCATGTACAAATTGACCTCATGTATTAGTCAAGGGAAGGTCTTAGTGCCAAAATCATGGATTTTGATATGGCTCATGAATAAATCGAGGGTAAAACTTAGGGGAGGAGAAGGTTTTAACATCGGATTGAGAAGGAAGGAAGTGGAAGGAAATGGGGTTGTTTGGTGGTCAGAGAGATCTGGAGGAGGAGGGGGGGGCAGAAGGTTTTAACATTGGATTGGGAAGTGGAGGGAAAC
>CM034710.1:66073165-66097801 GCA_020142125.1 Phrynosoma platyrhinos
GAGGGACAGCGACCCGGCCCCTGGCTCAAAAAGGTTGCCTACCCCTGTATTAGACTCTTTTTTCCTCTACATCTGTGGGTTGCAGTCATCTATCACTCCCCTGGCTCTGCTACCCAGTTTCTCTCTGACTTTGAGTCATGGCTCACATTTTTTCTATCAGATGCAGTCCCCTCTCTGATTCTAGGTGACTTTAACATCCACTTTGATGATTCCAAAAATCTGACAACATCCCACTTTAGTTCCCTCTTAGCCTCTTTTGGTCTTCAACCCTATTCCAACTCTTCCACTCATTCACTTGGTCATTGTCTTGACCTAGTTTTTGCTGCTAAATGTGTCATTTTTGACTACTTGGTAGATGATTTTCCATTATCTCATCATTATTTAATTTCTTTTACTCTTGCATATATTCCACCTCCTCGTCATACTGTTCAATATTATTGTTGTGATCTTCAGTCTGTTAATAGTGACCATTTCAGTTAGACCTTGGATTCATCTCTTTCCTCTTTAAATTGTTGGGACTCTGCTGATTCAGCAATGTCTTTATTTAACTCCACTCTTTCTTCAACTCTTGCCAGCTTTGCCCCTGTATTTGTACGTGAGTCTTCCTCTTTGACCAGGCCTCAGCCCTGGCTTACTCCTACAGTTAGGTTTCTCCAGTCCTGCTCTCGAGCAGCCGAACGTCTTTGGAAAAAGTCCAGGGAGTGGGCTAATTTTATTCATTATAAATTTGTACTTTCTTCCTTTTCATGTGCATTGTCCATGGCAAAACAGAATTATTATAAATCTTTGATTTACACCAATAGGAGGTGCCCACAGTGTTTTTCTCCACCCTCAACTTTGCTAAAACCTCCTCTTCCTGCCTCTTCATTATTCTCTCCTAAAGATTTTGCTATTTCATCTCAAAGATTACCACCATTCGCTCTGAGATAGCCCTTCCCGATCATTCATCTATTACTGATTTTTTGTCACTCTCAGCTAAAAAAATTTCTGTGTTTCCTCCTGTTTCTCTGGATGAACTCTCCATGCTGCTGAACTCTTCTAAACCTGCAACTTATTCTCTTGACCAAATCCCCTCTCGTTTTCTAATTTCTATAGCCCCTTCTTTTCTGCCCTCGCTTCTCCATATCTTTAATCTCTCTCTCTCTACTGGCTCTTTCTCTTTGATCTTTAAACACACTCTAGTTTCCCCAATTCTGAAAAAAAAACCCACCTTCTCTTGACCCCTCTTCTCTGTCTAGCTATCGTCCAATTTCTCTTCTTCCTTTTTTTTTTCAAGGTTTTGGAACGGGTCATTTATTCTTGCTGTCTTGAGTTTCTTGAAGCCAACTCCATTCTTGATCCCTTTCAGTCCAGTTTCCGCCCACAGCATTCTACAGAGACGGTTCTAACAAAGATCTCGGATGATCTTTTGTGGGCCAAAGCTAATGGCCTTTTCTCTGTTCTTCTTCTTGATTTGTCTGCAGCCTTTGACACCGCTGATCACTGTCTTTTAGTTGATATACTTTCTGGCCTTGGGTTCCCAGATTCTGTCCTTGATTGGTTTAAATCTTATTTGTCAGTCAGATCTTTTGCAGTGGTCATGGGTGGTCAGTCTTCGTCCTCTGTTCCGTTATCTGTTGGAGTTCCCTAGGGCTCTGTTTTGGGTCCCCTAGTGTTTTCCCTTTACACATTGTCTCTAGGAAAACTCAATATCTCCCCACCCTGCCCTTTCTTCGGGTCTTGAACAGCAAGTTTCATCTTGTCCAACTGCTGTCTCTCAGTGGATGCGCCATCGGCACTAAAAGCTCAATATGTCCAAAACGGAGCTTCTTGTTTTTTCACCAAAACCTAATGTTCAATATTCTTTTTCTGTTTCTGTTGAAGATATTTCTATTCAACCTGTCTAGGAAGCCTGCAGTCTTGGTTTTATTTTTGATTCCTCTCTGTCATGTATCCCCATATTCAGGCCACAGCCAAGACATGTATATTCTTTTCGTATAATATTGCTAAAATCAGACCATTTCTCTCAGCCTCTACTGCCAAGATTTTGATCCCTGCCCTAGTGGTATCACAACTAGATTATTGTAACCTTCTCCCGGCAGGGCTCCCTCTTTCTCACCTAAGTCCTTTAATTTCGGTCCAGCTTTCTGCTGCATGCATTATCACATCTGCTCACTGTTTCGACCATATTTCTCCTTTATTGTCATCCTTTCACTTGCTCCACTTCCCTTTCCATATTCAGTATAAGCTTCTGTTGTTGACTTTCAAAAACCCTGAATGGGTTGGCCCCTCCTTATTTATCAGAGCTTCTTTCCCCTTAACTATCCCACCTGTACCCTCCACTCTGGTAGTCACGGTCTGCTGTCTTAGCCTAGGATTTTTACTGCTCCATCCCTGCTCCATCCCTTTTCATTTGCTGCCCCTCATTCTTGGAACCTCCTTCCCCCACGATCACAGTGCATCATTTCTTTGACCAGCTTCAAAGCTGAGTTAAAGACTATACTGTTCAGGGAAGCGTTTGCAGGCATTGTATGATGATTATTTGATATTTTTAATTTGTTGCTTTCTTTCTATTAATATGTATTTTATTATTTTGTAGAATGTACGCCATTGGCAGGATTTTTTAAAATCTATTTTTATCTATTTTATTGACTGTATGTACAGCACTGTGTAAATCTACAATGCTATATAAATAAACTGTAATAATAATAATATTAATAAGGATGAAATTTTTTTGCCAGTGCAGCAGCCCAACCCAAGGGCCCTTTCACACCACGCAATTACAGGTCTGATAGCAAATCAAGACTGAATTCTCTGGAATCTACAATGACTGAACTGAGGTTATTGTACTTTGGACATGGGATGACATGACTCATTCGAAAATATGATAATTATTAGCAAAGTGAAAGGCCGTAGGAAAAGAAGATTGCACAAGAAGTGGATTTACTCAATCAAAGAATCCATAGCCCTGAATTTACAAGACCTTAGCACAGCTGTTAATAATAAGGTGTCTTGGTGTTCTCTCATTCACAGAGTCACTATAAGTCAAAGCTGACTTGACAGCAAGTAACAACAAATATAGATTCTCAGCCAGAGAGCTTTTGTGCTTCACGAAACTACAAACCCCAAGATTCCATAAGATCCAGCCATGGCAGTTAAAAGTGGAATTCTAGTACTATACAGTGGCGTCCCCACTCCTGGTGTCACCCAGTGTGGGGGCGGGCCTTCTAAGCAGAGGGTGGGATGGCAGGTGGGGGCAAGGCTTTCTGGGATAGCTGCATATTTCTCCGTTCTCTGCTGCTGCTGTGGACTGCTCTCCTCACAAGGAGAGTGGCAGTACAGCAGTGAGGTTGGGAGGGCTGTACTCGGCCCTCTCCTTCACTGCTGTGGCATCGTTCTCAGGAGGAGAGCGGCACCATGGCAGTGGGGTCAGGAGGCGTGCTGAGGAGGCACCTGTTGTAGCAATCCTCACCCCGCAGCTTGGGGAGGGTCCAACTAGGTGTTATCCCTCTTCTGGGGTATCACCCAGTATGGGCCGCACCACCACACCCCGCTAATGATGCCACTCATATTGTAACTAGGTAGTGTGAAAGGGTCCCTCATCTAGAAGCATGGACTTTCACATGACTTTGTGTTGGTGCAGATCAGCTGATTGGATCAAACGGTTACAGTCGGTCGTAATTTCGGACTGGTAATACTTGCCGGCTCATGGTATGATATATTTTAGACAACTTGTCAATATATTTATTGATGTGGGTCTCACTAGTATTATTCAGTATGCTTTCAAGATTCTAAAAAGATAGTGTGTCTTTAAAATAGAAATTTGTTTCATAAATGTTTTCTCTCAGTTGGGCCATATTCAAAACTCCTGCCACCAATTTATTTTGTGTAGGTATTAAATATATCTAAAGACATTGATTGCTTAGACAAAATTTTACCTGAAAGTACACATTTCAAAAGATGCACATTCCAAAAGATGCAAATAATCAGTGTGAGTTCCTTTGGGCTAGAATTTTATCCTATCATCAGAAAAGATTACACAGAAAGAAGGAAAAACTATTCTTACCAACAATCATGTGGTTGCAGATGTCACAGAAAGTGGGTTTTTTGAAGATGTGTTCCTGGAAAATATGAGTCTTGCTGTTTTCTTGTTGAGGCTGGACTTTGGTTGGAGTGGAGGACTGGCTTTCAGAATCTGGAAGCTGGCCTGTTCTGGAGCTGATTTCTGATAGCAAATCTACTTGCAACTTCATGTCACTGTTTGTCCTCTGGAAAAAGTTGTCTGCACTCTTACTCCGCAAACTTTTGGTCTTGAAAGAAAGTGATCGCTTCAGTTTCTGGAGCTGCAATGCAACAAAATGTCACTGAGAGTGTTCACAGTACGTGAATGATCATATGCTTAACAATAAGCAATTCCTGTAGATATTAACTGAAAGCAATGAATGTAATTCTGAATTGTTGTTTTGCTTCTGTCTGCCTTCAAGTCATTTCCAACTTATGGTGACACTAAAGTGAACCTATCACAGGGGTTTCTGAGGCTGAGAGTTTGTAATTTGTCAAGGTCACCCAGTGGGTTGATTTAAACACTGGTCTCCAGAGTCATAGTCTAGTGCTCAAACCACTACACCATGTTGACACTTTTAACGTATAATGCTACATTTTTTACTCCTCTGTGTGTTTCATTTATTTAATGCTATAAAATTATGTCTTTTTTATTTTTATTTTTAAAAATTGACCCTATATACTATTTTTCTTAGCATTTTATTGTAGTTGTGGTTTTTTTTTTATTTAACTGCTCTTGGTTTTATCTTTATCTCTTATCTTATCCAGACAATTACTGCTGCCGGGCCCTCATGAGCAGCATGTACTAATATCTAAAATATAATTAGGGGATGGCCTAGTTTGGCCATAATGGGCTCTGACTATATCTTCCTCTGAAAAAATCACAAAGAGGAGATTGGAAGAGTCCACTTGCAGGCTTAAACTAGAGAAATGAATCATGCAGCTCTGCAGATATTGCTGTACTGTGACTTCTATCAGCCCTAAACAAGATAGCTGGAATAGAGATGCAATACTAGGAGCTGCAGTCCAATAACGGCTGGAGGGCTGCATACTGAAAGGAGGGCTGCATACTATAAATAGGAAGGTCTTAATCTGCTGGAGGAAAAAAGCAGGGAGGAGGTACTAGACCTCCCATGGAAGGGAGTTCCACAGTCTGGTAGCAGCTGAGAACGCTCTCTCTTGTGTCCTTGTCATACATTCCTGTAATGGTGGTGGGATCAAGAAAAAACTCTTACCTACAGCTCTTAGAACTTGGGTTGATTCATATAGGAAGATACCTTTCAGGCTGCATCTGCATTGCAGAAATAATGCAGTTTGGCATCACTTTAACTGCCATGGTCCAATGTTATGGAATCCTGGGATGTATAGCTTGTTTTGGCACCAGAGCTCTTTAACATAGAAGGCCAAATATTTAATAAAACTACCAATCCCAGGATTCCATAGGACAGCACCATGACAGATAAAGCTGTGTCAAACTTTATTAGTGTGGCAGCAGTTTTAGGAGATTATCCCACAACTGAAATAACCCAGCTGGGTCCCATCACAAGAATTTTGCTGCTGAAGTTGCCGGGCGAGTCCAGCCCAGCTGCAGGCTGGGTACCCAGTGCACTTTGGTAGCCGTTTTTTGAAGCTCCTGGTTTCAAATTAAAGCTGCCAAAGTGTGCTGTGGATCCAGGCTGTAGCCAGGCTGGACTCGCCCAGTGGCTTCAGCCACAAAATCCTTGTGATAGGACCTGGCTGTCTCCTGAATTAGGCTTCAGTTTGGAAGAGGTAAGAGTTTGGAAGATGGGTTATTTCAGTGATGGGATAATCTCCTTAGATAGTCTGGACACAGACCATGTAGGGCTTTAAAGGTCATAACCAGCACTTTGAATTCAACCTGGATATGGAGTTGCATGCTCACTATAACCAGTGATGTACTCCTAAACACATTAACCTGTTCCCTCATCCTAAATAACATTCTTAATGTCACCTGTTTAGGCAAAAGAAATTGGAAGCCAGAAAATTAAGTAACAAGCAAGGAATACCTGCTGATTTCCTGATTCAATACTGATGAAACTTAATTCCAGGATTTTTAGCTGAAGATAAATGCACAACAAGGCAATAAACAGAGCCCTCCATCTTGTGTATCTCCAGTCCCTGGCTTCTCGGCTCAAAGAGATTTCCAGCCTGGATCCTTCTAACCTCCGTGAAAGCCCTGAGCTTGGTAACTAATTACCTGCCTACCACTGAAATTGTTCTTGCAGAAATCAAGACTCATTATCTCTTCTCCTCACCACAAAAAAATAGAACCACAGTTGCACAAGGTGACTGTAATGACATTTGTTATTGATTTGCCATCCATTTTCACCGAGCCACATGAGGTTAATTAAATGGTAAACATTATTCTTCTTAGTCTCTGGAATGAGACCAAATAGTACAACGTTCTGTTTTTCACCAAATAACAGCCCTCTTGCTGGCTCAGCAATAGGCCCCAAGAAGCTAATTTAATATTATAAATTCAGTTTTAGACATAACATGATTTGTTAATGACTTCCAGAGGAGTAATTTGTCCAATTATATAGAAGGGATAGCCTTTGCCTATGCATGAAAGGAGGCCCAGGACAAACTGACTATAGATTAAAACTGGCAATAACTTTCAATGGGGGAATAAAAACCCTTCCCTTCACAGGCAGTTATGTCAGTCATTGATTAAGATCCAATGATGTTTCAGACAGAAGAGGAAGCATAAGTGCCATATTTCCATCTTGTCTGAAATCAAAATTTTGCATTTTCCTCATCCTAGAGATGCAAAAGTTGCCAAGAAAGAGGCAATTGTATATCACTTGTGTGTAATGCAGCCTTATTTCCTCCTTTATAAATGAAAGTCCTCTACTGAACAGTCATCAGAGCACAGTCCTCAATTTGTATGCACACTCTAGTTGAAGGGCTGCCCAAGCCAGGTTTAAAGTTTAAAAGGAATGCAAAGGTCATGCAGTTGATCATCAACAGTTAGTACTTTCTACTCAGGCAGCAGAATGAGCCACTATGCAAGTCACTTGGTGGTAGTGTACCCCACTGTGGTGAAATGTGTTATATTTCTGTTTAAACTGAAGTGATAATTGTTAAGCCTGCAACCATATTAATATATATCTAGGTATATATTTTAAAATTAAATGTTTTAATTTTTTTTTCTTTGAAGGTGCACTTCCTCTTTTTAATAGCAAATAAATGGCCAACCCACCTTGGTCGGGAAACACAAAAGCTTTATTTCAGGAAAGATGGAAAGGTGTGTGAACAAACAGCCCAAGGTATGACTTGCTTCTTCCCTCCACAACATAGTTATATTTAGAGCTGTACTTACTGGGGTGGAGAGAAACACTTACTCTTCAAACTTTTGACAGATTTTCAGATTTCCTATGAGAAATCTGTTCTTGAGAATCAGAACTCAAATACTCACTAATTAATAGATTTAGCCTAACAATCTAAAGGCACCAGATTCTGTGTTCTTAGAAGCTAGACAAGGTCAGCCATGTGGATAAGTTTGACTAAAAGAGAGTGATTGGCTCAAAGTCACTTCATGATGCAGCATGACTCTAGAAGTGAGAGTACTAAAGGCATCAGATCCCATCTGATCTTCGAAGCTAAGCAGCGTCAGCTCTAGTTAGTACTTGGATGGGAGACTGTCAACAAATACCAGTTGCTGTAGGCTATATTTTAGTGGAAGAAACTGGTAAACCACTTCTGAGTTTTCATTGCCTAAGAAACCCTATGAAATTCATAGGTTCAACAGGCAACTTGAAGGTACATACACAAAATCCACAGACTTAGAACATACTGTATTATCATATGTGGAATATACATTTCTATATAGCACATATTAGAAAGCGTTCCCCAAAGGTGAATGTTTTAGGGCTGTAACTTGGGGGGCATTCACACTACAAAAATGAGCTGGTGTGAAACTGGGTTATTTGCTTGACATTCATGCTCACTCTGAATGCACTCAGTGCACTTTGCGGAGGAGGTGCTACCCAAAACCCCACTTAACCTGGGATATTTGATACTGGGCTTTCCCCCTCATATCTTTTAAAAAGAACCACATTGATCCACATCTTTGGCAGCGTGAATAGAATACAGAATAAATTTGGATCGCTCTGTATCATTCGAGGGAATGAAGGCAGCTCCATTTTATCCTGAAATGATCACATATGTGAATAACAACAGGGGCAAAATGACTCTGAGAGATTTGGGAACACGAAACATAATGGGAACAATGATCCTGATATGCATCAGTGCAGTGATCTGCATCTTCTTAGGACAAAAAACTGAGTGTGAATGCCCCCTCAATGATGAAGAATGATGGAAGCTGTTATCCAATAACAATTGAAGGGCCACATGTTGCTCATTTCTGCCTTATCCTAAAGCAAGCATTTAATCATGCCTGTAGAATGCACCAAACAATTACATTCTACAAAAATCTTATTGCGAGTTAGTTTTTTTATTTTTTATTAGAATGTCATTTTCAAGAAGATAATACTTAGCTTGTGAGATCACTCTTTCAGCAGAGATCACATAAGCAGCATATACAAAAGCAGCTTAAGTTCCCCCTTTTGGAGTCCACTGGCCATGGAAAGACTTCCCATTTCATACATTGTTTTCAGGCTTCAATTAACACATGATGCAAAACCACAGATTCAGAAAGCATTAGTGCTTGCATTTCCATATGCAAACCTCATGCTTGTGTGAAAGCAGATAATGTTTCAGTCTGCCTGTTGTGCAGTTATGATTGAGATAAAAAGTGCAGTTGAGGAGATACAAAGCACTTGTATATCTAGTCCAGTATTACTGTCAGGAACTCTTCAAGGTCTCCTGCAGTCAGGGAGATATTTTACATTACTGTTAAGAAATGGCCTATACTAACTTGAATCTGGTTCATACTGCAATGTGCTCTACTACAAAGTTTCCTCTATCTGCAGAGCTGCTACCACTTCTTATGTAGACAATACTATACTAATAGTATTTATACAGTTACTATGCTGCCCCAGTATAGTCTGAGTGAGTATAAGGCAGTGTTCAATATTTTTCCGAGTTCTCTCAGACTCCTGCTAGCCACCATCCTGGAGATAAAATATTGTCTGATTAAGGAAATGCTTCTTGAGAACTAATTCAGAAGGTGAGTACAGTGACATCATGGAATTTTTACTTTTCTTACAAGTTGAAGACTTAACTTTTTAGAATTGTCTTACACCAGCTAGTAGTTGCTTTCTTGGCAGTTTAGTTAGCATGATTTTTAATGATGCCAAGGGAATTCAAATCAAATCTCCTATATTAGTTTACTGGCACATCAAAGGCTTTCATCTGATTTTAACATCTTTCCACAAGGCATGCTTCTATGAAATGTCATATTTTTTTTTCAAGCTAGCCTTAACCCAATTTCAGATATAGGATGGATATAGGGGATTAGGTAAAAGAAATGATTCTCTTGGTAGTGCTCTGCTGTTGCCAATGGCAGCAACCAAACAGAGACACATATAACACGGAAATTTAGCATTCAGGTTCATGGTCGGATTTGAAACACGTAATTATGGAGGGGAGAATACAGTTGGACAGACACACACCAAAAAAATCCTAGTGAAAAGCATTCTATCATTCTAGGGAAACTATTTGGGATTTCACAGACCTATCTGCAGGTAGACCTGGTTAACCTCTTCTTTCATAGCGTACATATAACAATTTCCTCTTTTGCCATCCTGCCATTATTCAAAAGTCCATGATGACAGAAGATGGCCAGGGGCACCTCCTGCCACTCAATTCTCCTATAAGCTATACCGAGGTAGAAGGCTTTTGCTATCCCAACCTGTGTCTATATATGTTTTCAGAATGACTGATGCAATTTGGTCTATGGGTCAACTGAGAAGTTTCAGTAGGTACAAAATATTGCTGCCCACCTCCTGGAGGATGTGATAAGCAACCCATTCTGCAATGGTTGTGTTGCTAGCCATTGGCTTCCACTCAATAGCAATAGCAAATACATTTCTATACTGCTTATCAGTGCTCTTAAGCACTCCCTAAGCAGTTTACAATGTGTAAGCTAATTGACCCCAACAAGCTGGGTAATCAAGGTGCTGGTTATAATTTGTAATATCCTTCCCAGTCAAGGAACTGCATGCCTTCAAGGTAGTCTCTCCTCAAATGCCTCTCTGGACCAATTAAGACGTATAGCTGAAGCCTTTGCTTCATATCCCATCTCTACTTGTGGTCATCCATTTCAGCACCCCATTTTATTTTTTTTGCAATGGAAAGCCATCCAAAATATTTTCCTTGGGGTTTTGGTTGCAAGATCTGTGGACATTTGGGAGCTGACATCAGTTGGGATAGGTGGGTAGGGCACCATATTTTTCACTGTTTCTGAACAGGTTTTTTTTTTGTACAGTTACTTTAAACATTTTAAATTACTTTTAGTGTACTTAATAGTTCCTATTTTAATATTGATTGTGTTTCTTAACCATAGTGTTGTTTTTGTTTTTGTTGTTATTGCTAGCTGCCCTCTTGTCGGTTCCGACTCATGGCAACCCTGTAGACGAGACATCTTCAGGAATCCCTATCTTCCACTGCCTTGGCCAAATCCTGCAAGCCCTTGCCCATAACCCCGCTGATCGAGTCTATCCATTTGGTGTGTGGTCTTCCTCCCCTTCTTCCTCTACTCTCTACCATGCCTTCTGATTATGTGGCCAAAGTTCGATAGTCTCAACTTGATCATCTCTGCTTCCAAGGAGAGCCCTGGTCTGATCTGTTCAAGAACTGATTTGACACTATAGTGTACTTGTTTTAATGTCTAAGTTACCTTGAATCCTAGTTTTGGGAAGAGACTAGAATATAAATAAAAATGATTTTTTATATATATATATACACACACACACACACATAAACACACGCACGCACACACACACACACACAATGCAATAAAATGAATACAGCTAGGGCTACAGAAGGTTTTTTTTTTGTTAAAAAAAAGACAAAACTATGAATGTTTATCTTTGAAAGCTATGACTTTTACAAGATGAGACTATTCCCATATTGTTCTTAATTCTGGTTCATCTTCCTCCCCAGCATTTATCAGTTACACTTTGAAGTTATCTTCTTCAGGGTAGGGTAAAGTTCCATTGTAATTATTATTGAAATAAATGGTGATGTTCTAATGACTCATTCACAAACCCAGGAATGTCAGGACTAAGTATGCATCAGAATGCACCATGATCAAGTAGAATTATTGGCAGCAAATGAATACAGATGTGGCTGAAACTCCTGCTGCTTCTGCTTCAATACCTTAGGATGCAAAATGCCTTCCATGAAAACAAGAACAAGAAAGGATGTTGTTCCAATATCATTTAGGATTAAATTCAGAGAGCAATGTAGCATGACTACACCAGTCATCACACCAGTCTGCTATATATTTTATCTGCCTTTGATGAATGTCCTCAACAAATGGCAGATCCAAAGGGATGCAGGTTGCACACAGCTGCTGGAATTCTTTTGCTTCATCCCTCCTTCCTTGCTGAGTGCTTTCCTTTTGCCAGTAGGCAAAGCCATTTTTGTTTAAGTAGACTTTTAACGTAGAAATAGGGAGCTTTTATTTGGGATATTTTATTCGTCTTTTAAAATTTTGGTTGTTTAAAAATGATTTTGATGCATTTTATGAAGTGGTTTAATTGTTTTTAAATTATATTGTAAACTTTTAAAAATTGACTATTTGTGGAAGCCGCCTTGGGAGAAAGGTGGCATATAAATGAAACAAACAAACAATGCCAGTCTATGGTGACAGCTGGCGACTTTCATGTCAAAGATGCAGTGAATCTGTCCTGGTTTAACTGCAAACCTTAAAGAAGCTATCCAAGGTACTGAACCTACTGCCAAAATAGACTTGGCTTTAAAATGTGGAATAATAATAATAATTTCTTACCTACCTCTCCCTATGAATTGAGGTGGGGAACAACAACAGACCAACAAATACGTAACATTAATTAAAAACACAACATCACTTAAAACACACACATCAATTTAAAAGAACAAACAAGACACATAGGTATTAAAACAATCCACAAACAACAACAACAATGAATTCACCCCACTCTCAACATGGAACTCAATGGCCATCACTGCTGGCATAACTACTCTGGCATGATGGCATAATAATGAAGATTGTGGGCACAGTGACAATGAAGAAGTGATGCACTAGTGAACTAGGCTGTGCATAAAATGGAGGGATTTGTGGTGGAAAGGATCCACAGTTTTTCTCCTCGAAGTAATTCCTATATTATACACTGTCCCACCACCCACACAGGTATATCTGGTAGAAACATGGAAAATGTTTTTTTCAGTGGCTGCCCCCAGGCTCTGAAACACCCTTCACAGGGAAGACACCCACTCCACTCCACTCCCTCCTTTTTTTTTTTTTTTTTTTTTTGCAAACAAAGATTTTTCTGTTTTGGCAGGCATTTGATGAATGATTGTATAAGACTCATCTCATCCAAATAATCTGCTGGATCTTCTTGCGAGCTGCTTTGAGACCTAGGAACAAATAATTGCACATATTCTTTCCATCCCTAGCATTCATGTCATTTGAGGATCTGATCCAACACCCCTCCACAAAAACCCAGATAAATATCCAAAACAGGGTCTTAAAAATTAAAACTATCCCTCAATAATAAATATAAAATAATAGCATAATATATTGATGTATTATAATAATGCAATTACATTTCTTGTGAAGTTCAGCAGGCACATTTTATGTGCACACATAGAACCTAAGACAATGGCCTCAAAGAGTAGCAAGAGGCCGCTCCCTGTCCGATCGCTATGGGACCATGGCCGGCACTGCAATCCTGAACCAGGCCACCAAAAAGGAGTGGTTCCCTCCCCCCGGCTCCTTTCCACCTGGCTCTTCTGAGTTGGGACAGGCTTGGAGCGACTTCCAGCCATATTCAAGGAGAGAACTGTGTAAACTCCACACCCCCAATGCAGCCCAACAGCAGCCCTTTTGGCCCATCTGTTTTGGGCCAATGTCTCATAATCTTGCAGCCTTTTGAGGTACTGAATTACAGTTTTAATAATCCCCTGCCAGCATGAATAGGGATGATGGGAATTATACATATCTGACAAGGTGCTATGCAAGGGAAGGTTGATTTAAGACCAAGATTCTAAGCAACAGTAACTGAAGAAAGTAGTCAGGTGAACCAGACCTATCAGAACAAACCTTTTCACACATCTTCTTGAACTACTTAACAAAGGCCATGGTCCTGCATCACCAATTCAGTTATGAATGCATAACTTTTGTCTCTTGGCTTGACCACAAAAACCAACTTTAACAGCTAGAAGCCTCATCAAGTGATGGAGGTCTGTTCTGTTGGTGATCAGGGCACAGCAGGATGATGTTTCCAGCCCTTTCCCATCAAAGATCTGTGGTATGATAAGGAACTGCAGCAGGGCCCTGGAAACATTCTCTGTTGTGCCCTGATTGTCAGCAGAACAGGCTTCCATCACTTGGAGCAGCTCCTTGGAGTTGAAGGTGGGTTTGAAGGGTATTTACATTCTGAGCAATAGTGCTAATGTCGTGAATACTGTAATTCTAGATTATGGATCTGTAACTGCAATAAGGGATGGGAACCATAGTCTTTTTACAGTTGTCTTCCACTGTTCCTCCACACTACAAGCATTTTATATCAATTCTCTCTCCCCCCCATTTTATTTATTTATTTCTATTTAGATGAGATTTATACAACATTTTGTACATTAAGAATAATGAAAAATGTTAAGGAAACTGGATTCAATTACCCACTTGCTACCTTTCCTTCTTTCCCTGCAAACATAAACAATTTTCACTTGCTGGAATTTGATTGTGTAACAGAACAACAACACAGTACTGGGAAATTTCTAAAACCCTGTCAATTAAATGTCTACCCTTCTCTACCTGACATAATTTTTCCCTTTAAGCTTTTCCAAGATGGGTTCAGCATAAAAGGAATCTTGGACTGCAGGGGAAAAAAATCTCTCTCAAAGTTACTCACCAACATTTCTCATATCCCCAGAATGTTTCAGGTAAACTACTATCACCATGGCAACAAAATCATGTCTAACATAAAGATCCAAAACACACTGCAGACATAATCCAGTTTGAGACCACTTAAACTGCCCTGGTTTAAAGCTAGGGAATTCTTGGAACTGTAGTTTTGTGAGATATTTAGCTTTCTGTCAGAGAGCTGTGATAACAAAATAAATTACTGTTCCCAGAATTCCCCAGCACTGAGCCAGGGCAGTTAAAGCAGTCCCCAATTGGATTATTTCTGTAGTGTGTTTTGGACCAAAGTAACATCTCCTATTGACAAGGCTAGCTTTATATATAGGGAGACAAATCTTGGAGGATGCTGAGGGAGAAACTCCAGCTATCCTTCTCAAGCCACTGCCAGCAAATTACAATACTGGCTTTCATACTAGGGGTGCAGTGAATCCACTCAACTATTATTCCAGACTTTAAAGGAGCTATTCAAAATACTGAAATCTCTTTGGGGATATTGTTCAGTACCTTGGACAGCTTCTTCAAAGTCCAGAATAAAATTTGAAATAGACTCACTGCCTGACTGATATGGAAGCCAATGGTGGCCACTACAGCTCTTCTCCTCTATGAGACATGATTGTGTATATCATGCCACCTACTTGGTGCCCCCTTTCATTGGCTTGTTGCACTCAGATGTAATGGGCATTGCTAACCCACCACCATGCTGAAGGAAGATTCAACTGCCAGTCTGATCAGTTTTCTGAACTGGGGAGTCAGTCACCATCTTGTCCTTCACCTCAGGCAACCCAATATTTCCAATCGGCCCCATCTGTTGCACATTCACAGTTCTATTGAAGGAATGCCTCTACATGCACAAAGGCAAGCCATACTCAGAAATCCTCCCTCCAGGGAAACAAACAGGAAAACCTGCTTGTATATGATTTCAGTGGATGTTCCCATGCACAGATGACATTCTGGATCATTCTAAGCCAAAGATTCTTCAGACAAAACTTTTGGGTTGCAATCCCAAGTATATTCCATAAAGCATAAAACTGCACTGCACTCTGTAGGGCTTACTTTGAGGAAATGTGCCAAGGGTTGCACTATAGGAAAAATATGGGTGGGAAATGTTATGTGCATAGACTTAAAGTAACTTATAGGAGTGGAAATGGTAAGCTTCATTTTACAGAACTGAGAATTAAACAGGAAATAGGAAGTAAAAATAAAAAGTAGGCTAAAATTTAAATAACATGCTACATTTCAGAGGAAGGGGCTGGTAAACCATCGCTGAGTATTCCTTATCTAAGGAAGCCCTATGAAATTCATGGGCTTGCCATGAATCTACATGCAACTGGAAGGCACATACACATACACACATCACAGAAGAGAGTAAGTGTGATGTAATGGTTTGAATATTGGACTAGGACTCTGGGAAACCAGGGCTTGAATCCTTGCTGGACCATGGCAACCCACTGGGTGACTGTGGGCCAGAGGCACTCCCTCAGACTCAGTTCCTTTTTTCCAGCATGAAAAACCTCTTTGCAACAAATCTTGCTGAAAAAAAAAACCTGTGATAGGTTTGCCTTAGAGTTACCATAAGCTGGAAATGATCTGAATGCACAGACAGCATCATCAACATCACAGAAAAGATCTTGACATTGTTTGGTAAAACAAAACAAAACAAAACAACAACATCTACATTGGTAATGTTCCTATGAGACCTCTGATTTAATCCTAGATATTGTTAATAGATTGAACCAACCGACACAATTTATATTACTCAGTTCAGTTAATCAGCATGAATACATTTAAAAACTAAGGTAAAATGGAGTACAAAAGAAAACACAGTTTGTTTGTGCTAATTTATATGTACAAATGCATATTTAGAAATCCTCACCATAATTTAGTAGAACTACAGCCCTTCTCACCACAATGGGGAAGGCTATGATCAGATGACTTGTCTGCCTATTAACTCCGCTGTTCAAGGGTTAGCTGTGGACTAACTTCAAGGTCACCCTTCTCCCATTTCATGGCTCTTTATCTTTAAACTGGATTTTTCAATGTATTCCTTCCAAAACGAGGACATCTTCCAATACAAAAATATCCTCTGTAATGTAAAGCATATGGCCACACAAAGAAAGGATCAGCTATCATTCCTACTCCACTGTAACCAGCTATTCACAGAATGCATCTCCAGATATTAGTAAAAATATTGAACAGAAATTTATGCAATAAAATACATAGTGATTTGATTCAACTAAGCTATGCCTAAGGCTGCAATTGTACATATACTGTACTCATCTAGGTGTAAGTCTAACTGAAAACAGTGGGGGTTATTTCTGATTAGATGTGCCTAGGATTGCACTGTTTGATTTAAATCAGGGAGAATTAAATTCGTCATGATAAATTAGCTCACTGATTTTGATGGGACTTAAGTACACCTGACTTTTAGATGAACTGAGGCCATTGCAAGTTGCAACCAATTCCTAGCCTGCATTAATCAGGAAACTTTGAAGCTAGTGAAGCTGTTCTAGATTTCATCTACTGTGAAGTTTTTTTTATTAAGTAAACACAAAACATTTTAGTTTTGTCAATTCAGAGATGCAAAAGAACAAGTGAAATCATCAAACTGGGACATCTAAGGGCCTAAGCAGACTGCCAGAAATAGTGCACATTAAATTGAGGCACTGCCCTAGTTCAGTGTTAGGGAATCATGGAAACTGTAATTTATTGTGTCACCAGAGCTCTCTGACAGAGAAGGCTCAGTGACTCAGAAAAAAATACAATTCCCATGACTCCCTAGCACTGAGCCAGGGCAGTGCCTCAATTTAATGTGCACTATTTCTGGCAGTCTGCAAAGGCCCTAAATCTCTCCTGGATCACATTCAAAAGATTCTCCACAGTCTGACTGCACTGCATTTTAGGGTTATTGTAGTCTTACATTTCTTTAATAAGAAATCCAGTACTATGTAGAGTAAAAAGGCCTAGTTCTCACTGGGGTAGTAACATTTTATGCCAAGGCTCTTCTGCCTGTGCAAAAGCATTCACAGAACTGAATGCACCATCCATGGTTCCTAAAATAGCAAACAAACAAACATTTTAAAAATGTTAATAGAAAACCTAAGTTAGGGCCTTTCCAACAACTCTCTCTCCCTAGAGATCTTTAAAAAACACACGCCAAGAGCATACTTGTTTTTGTTTCCCAATAGCTGCTATGAACACAATATAGTGGAAATATGAGACAAAAATCTGAGAGAGAGAGAGAGAGAGAGAGAGAGTGTGCTCGAGCTCTCACCTGAAGTGTTACAGGGTAGATATATGATAATGTGAATTAGGTTCAAGAGAAAAGCATCTTTTGCAAATACAACGGAATTCTGGGTCCATTGAAAAGTGGGTCCATTGAAAAGCGCATGCACAAACGTGTTGCGGCCGCCATTTTGGAAAACAAAATGGCGGTCACGGCACGCGTGGATGCACAGCGACCGAAACGCGTGGCGGCGGTGGCAGGCAGCGGCAGCGGCAGGAGTCTGCCTGGGCTGGTAATCACAGGGCCCTGGGCCAGAACCGGCCTGGGGGCCGTAGGTTGCTGTCCCCTGATCTAGAGCAAGTCACATCACTGGCAGGTGCAGGGTGTGTGGGCCTTACCAGGTGACACCACCCCTCCTAAAACATCTGCGTTTGGGCAGAAATGGGCTGTGGCCTTAATCTGTGCCCTTTTAAAATACTGAAGAGATGGTGTGAGTGAGTGAGGCTTAGTGAGAAGAGAGGAGAGGCCCCAGTTTTTAAATTTTACATTACTTAAAAAAAATCACATTTCACCATATTTTCATTTCAAGCACATGAAACTATGTATATGTATATGTAAATAGATTTAGACTGTGCATATGATATTGTAATTTAAAAGTATAATTTTAATTTTGTTAGTTGTTTCTGTTACAGCTACTACCATTACATTCAGTAATACACAGAAACTATGATTTATGAGCCACATTAGTACAAAAAAATGGCTAAAGATTCTGTATAATGTGGTATGGGAAGAAGTCAGTGGGGCGGTGGTGACACCAAACCTAGTGATGCTACTGAGCCTAAACCTTGAAAAGGTTCTATGTTTTTACTATTTTGGGAAGCTTCCAAACCTTGCCATATGAAGGACTGGGGGTATTCCATAGGGAAGGGAGATTTTTCACCAAAGTTTAACTTAACTTTAAGTGTACTCAACTTCCAGGAAAATGCTATCTGAAGAATTTATTTTACAAAATATGGAAAAATCAAGAGAATCTGGTGTCCCACAGTTCCCAACATTCTCAGAACACTACCTCCTTCTTACATAAGAGTCATCCTTGTGGCCTTGCAAAGCTCTTGAGTGACACTGGGTAACAGTCAAATGTTATTCACTTTAACTCAAGTAGACCCATTGAATCAAAGGATTAGTAAGGGTGCTGTCACACTGTGGAATGAATACAATTTGACACTGCTTTAACTGTCATGGCACCATCCTATAGAATCCTGGCATTTGTAGTTTGTTATGTCATCAGAGCTCTCTGACAGAGAAGGCTAAATCTTTCACACAAAACTAAAAATCCCATAATTCCATAGCATTGTGCCATGGCAGTTAAAGCAGTGTGAAACTTCATTAATTTGCAGCATAGATGCAGCCCCGGTCAATATTTATTATGTTCTATTAATTCAATGGGTCTACTGTAGTTGGGACTAAATACTGGATTTAGGCCACTGTCAGTTCAATCTCCTGGGCCTCTACCTTTCCTCCCTTCTGCCTCAAGCTACATCTTAGATGGGGACACGTGCTTATCTGATTTCAACATAAAAACATGATCTGTTTGTCTCTAGAAACCCATTACAAAGTATAACTACTCATTCAAAAAAACAGCTTCTGTGAGTTGTGAGGAGAACAAACATTAATAATTGTTATAACACACAATAAACAAAAGTGTTTACCCTGCTGTCACAGCATGTACACTGAATCACTGTGGTTAGATAGCACACCAGACTCCTAGTGATGATGGCTGGGCTGGTGGCTCTTTGTCATGTATACACTGGAAACTCAGAAGGATTAAAAAAAAGTATACTCCTAGCTTGAGCATACAATAATGGGGCATCTCCTTTGATCTCTCTTTCTGTTTTGCTCCTTTGTCTTCCACTACTACCTATTGGGGCTTACTCTTGTTTCAATTGGAGAGATATTGAAAATAAGAAAACTGGTTTCAGTCAATAGATCAGTAATGCTAAAAGATATTGAAAACTGAGAGAGCAGCGAAGTACTCTCAAATGGGTTTGATCTACTGTTAGGTAGCTGGGTTCAGGAGCTACTATTTAAATCTCCCACAATGACTTGGGGCAATCACAGGAAAGAGAAAAGTTACTTCCCAGACTTAGCGTGGAGTGTGGAGGCAACACTGTAAAGAAAACCAATAGTTCAAACAAATGTCAAACATTAACTTCTCTCATGTGCAAAAGGGGGTTGTGTCACTGATCCCACAGCTAAGATTCTTCTGTTTCTCCTTGGCCTCATTTTACCTTTGGGATGTTCATTGTAGATGGATGTTGTGAATGAGACAGAGGAGTTTATCTCATTGCTAGAAAACTTGGCTTACTTTTTCCAGTTTAAATCCTGTTCTGGATGAAGCCAGTTATTATCATTTTCTTTAATAATAATAAAAAAAATTATTTATATCCCATCTCTAGAAACCCATTACAAAGTATAACTACTCATTCATTCTTCTTCTTGAAAGATTTTGGGATCTTCCTGGTTCCCCCTTCTCCATCTGTCGCATGCAATCCAAGTTACGAAACGTGAGAGTAAATAGCATTTCTATCCAGTGACTGTCAGTTCATCTTCCTTTACAACCTCTTCCAAAAGTCAGAGCATATTACAGCCCATGAGTAAAAAACAGAATAAACACAGGAAAAAAGGTCACAGACTTGTAGAGCTTATTATTTGCCACAGGCTTTATGAGTACTTCATCCATTTTGCCTGTTTCATATAGTACAAAGGAGGAGAGTTACTACCTCAAGATTAGGGAAGTAGCATGTTAATTTTCCATGCTGCAGAATGCCTGCTTTAATGAAGCTGATACTTGCAGTATTTCTTTTACTGCTGCTTGCTTAAAAGACACCCAGTAGTACACAAACACCTTTATGAGTCATGTTTATTGTTGTCCCAGGTTAGCCTGCACTCTCTGTGTTTTTTCATTGAGAGAAAATGAACCAGATGCATTAGGAAAGAGGGAATGCTAAGGCTCCTGGTTTCTTGTTCCTACTAGGGAATCCTTTGTTTTTTCCTAAATGCATGATTATTTATCATCTGAAATATGATGAACTTTTAGTTTTATTGGTCTACACAGCAGAGATAAAGTAATATACTCAACTCATCAGCTGAAACCAATAGGATTCTATGAGTATAATTTTGCCTGGATTGTGTACTTCACAATGTTTTGTGTTTATAAGTGTACATCTATGGTACCTACCGGTAATAACCAATCACTTGTCATGTTTGTCTTTCTTAGGATCTTCTTTATTTTTAAACATAACATTGAATTTGAATTAATACAAATATAGCCAGATGTGATAGCATACTTACATAAAAATAAGACCAGCTAATTTTTAAGGCTTCTTAAAAGGCTTCTTCCCAGTATGTGTCCACAGGACTGCAACCTATAACAACCCAGGGGTAAGTCCTACTGAAATCAATGGAACATATATAGCAATAGCAACTACATTTCTATACTGCTTATCAGTGCATTTAAGCACTCCCTAAGCAATTTACAATGTGTAAGCTAATTGTCCCCAACAAGCTGGGTACTCATTTTAGCAACCTCGGAAGGATGCAAGCCTGAGTCAAGCCTGAGCCCAGCCTGAGCCCCTGGCTGGTATTGAACTCACAACCTTTATGGTTTGTGAGTGAGTGGCTGCAATATAAGCATTTAACCACTGTGCCACCACTGAATAAATAGACAATTGCTCTGTCAAAATCCCTTTTGTGAGAAAACCTTTTTGGTACACTTGAATCCATCTTTTAGCCCTGGTCTAGAACAGTGATCTTCTTCTGGTCATCTTTATTTAGGTATTGATAGCATCCAACCAATTTAATTAAAATTCACTGATTTCTGCATGAGGAAGGTCTGCTATTTAAAACTTCTTCTAGGCTTTCCAAGAAGAACATAAAAACGCCTAGACATTTTCATTTAATGCACAGGAACAATCATACTGCAACCAATCAAACCATTTTACTTCTATGGGTATTATGTGCACAACCCAATCCATGTATAACACTGAAGTAGTTCGTAACACTAAACTCATGAAAAAAAGCCTGAAATGAAATTAAATGAGCTGTCTATTTCCAGTGTTTATGGTATCCTAAAAGAAAACACAAGCACACACATACCAAGTTATTTCACTAGAACACTTACAACAAAATATGAGATCATTCTTAAAGTCTAATGTAATCAATTTGAACACTGTTGTTAGATCCGAACTTGATTACACATTGTTTCTGTGTTTGCCTTCTTTGGCAGTCTTAAAGATATAGATGTTTGAACATTTCTATTTCCATTCATTTTTCTTGTAAGTCACAGCTGTAAAATCAAGGTGCTGGTACTTTAGTAGTGGCTAAGAGCCTCAGCTATGACTTAGATCTGAACAGGGAACACAACTTAAGCACTTAAAAGGATTGTAAATGTGTGTCCATACAGTTTGGCATACAGAGGCTTCTCTTTTGGACCTTTTACTGAAAATATGGTGGTCAAAGAAAAAGCCATTGGCAATGGCCCACTTCTCCCTTTCCACCCCAATCTACCTTACTGGGCATCAGCTGCATGGAGATAAGGAAACCCATTCTGTTTGTGACTGAAGCATGGATAAATAACATTTCTGTCAAATTTGGGGAGGTGGTCAGGCTTAGTTAAGTATACCCAACAAAGTAACTGCAGAATTAATGCAGTTTGACACTGCTTTAATTGTCATGACTCTATCCTATGCAACCCTGGGATTTGTAGTTTGTTGTGGCACCACAGCTCTGTTAGATAAATATCTCATAAAATAAATATCTCATAAAACTACAAATCCCAGAATTCCAAGAATTCCATAGCATTGATCCCTAGCAGTTAAAGTTGTGTGAAACTGCATTAATTTTGCAGTGTGGATTTCACTAAGTCTGCTCTTAGTATTACTAACTTGTGGATTTCAAGTCTGTTCTTAGTATTACTAAATCTTGTTGCAACACAAAAACTGTACAGGTTAAAAAATTCCACTCCTTAAAGAAAAAGGATGAGCCTTTATCATCTGTTCATTATTTGGTAGCGGTTTTTCTTTAATTGACCTATTAAAACTTCAGCAATACCTGTTTCAGTGTCTGCTTTGTTATGAATGTCCAAGGAGCAAAAAGTTGTTACTGAAGAAAAAAACCCACAATCAATTTGTACAATGTATTGGACAGTTGAAATGCAACCCTTTAGCTGAGCTTGACTTTTCTTTGCCCATAGCAAGATAGGAGCATCAGTCCATTTTTCTTGGATATGAGACTCATTTAGAAATGCCAAGCCTTGGGAGCGTGCTATGTCCAACAGTTTTCTACAGTCCTAGAAGCACTTATAAAACATCTCTCTATTTTAAAAATGGCCATCCATCTTCTATATAGGCATTGACACTTGACTAGACACAAAAGTGGATGTTTTGCTACTGCAAAGAATTCACCTTCTGTATCCAAACTGCTGAATTAAAAATAAACAAAAGGAAGCCAAGAGAGGAAGCCCAGAAGCTTGTAATATGAACTTGTTGGTATGGGTCTAAGATCAAATTTCTATATACTTTTACCATAGCATAATTATGCTGGACTCCACAGCTATACATACAACCAATCGCACACTGGGTGACAGGGCCTTGAGCTCAGCCACTGCAGAATGACTGATTAGCTCCTCACCCAAAAGATGAAAGGCATCTGGCCTATGGATTGGATCCAGACATAGACCTATAGAGTCAACTAGTGAAATCAGTGAAATTTAAGTTATCCATGATCAATGTTCCACTGATTTAAATGGATCCAAACAGTAGTCTGATCAGTTTGAATTCTGGCTAGCTTCAAAGGGAATCCCACCAACTTTTTATGCAACCACATGTGTTTCCATTGATGCTATTAAATTTTCAATTAAGCTTTTTAGAAAACTTGAGAAGACAGCACATACAACTGAACATAAGGCAATTGACTGGTAAACTCATATAAGAGAAAGTACTGTGTGGACTGAACTATATGTTTAAATGCACTCTCTTGCACTCTCTCTTAAAAACTCTGTAATGCTGACTCACAGAAAAAAATTAGATACATTGCATTTGGATGTATATTATCAGTGTTGTCCCACCACACCCTGACTGCAATCCTGTACGGTACCCATAATATACTAGTTCTGGATATGAAACTATGCTATGGCTGGCATTCAACAACCCCTAGACTTATCATTGAGGTGCTGCAATCCCCTTCCCCATGGCCATTCTGCAGCTGATGGTGTGTGTATGTGTGTGTGTGTGGGGGGGAATCAGAGAAGTATCTGGCTATGCCCCATAGCCAGACATGAAACGAACATATCCATTAGCACACTACAGGGACCTAGTCTGTCTGACCCCCACACAGCTGTGCAATGGCCATGGGAGGGTGTAGTGGCTCAGTGGTAAGTCTAGGGGTACGTCGTCATCATCATCATCATCATCATCATCATCATCATCATCATATTTATTTATATCCTGCTTTCCCCAAAAAATTGGAACACAAAGTGGCTTATAAATTAAAAAAACAATACAATTAAAAACATACATTAAAATGGGCATTAAAATGGAATTGAGCTAGTATAGTATTAAAATACACTTGTCCCTCCACATTTGTGGCTTTAACTTTTGTGGCTTTGATTATTCATGGATTTTATTAATATGTTTCCTCTAGGAATATCTAAGTCCTCCAGCACAACTCTATGGTCAACTATAACCAAAAGTCACACTAAAGGAGCTAGAGATTCCTAGAGAGAACACTCCACTAGTCATTTGTAGCTCCTCCAGAGCAATTCTATGGCCAATATCTGGCAGATGTTGACCAGAGTTGCATTGGAGGACCTAGAGCTTCCTAGAGGTGTGTTCTCTCAGGTAAAAATACAGTGTTTTTGTTATTTGCTGTTTTTCAACATTCATGGGGGTCCTCGGCCCCTAACCTCAGATAATGTGGAAGGATGAGTGGACATAACTCATTAAAAGAACAAAACACAATTTAAAAGGTAAATATGCTTTAAAACAGTACATATTAAAGCAATTCTGAATACTAAAATACATTAAAACAATAAAAATAAAACTATATAAAGACCTTGGTCACTTAGGAGGGTGGAAGGGGATACCAACCTCCACAATGACAAAGAAGAAGAAGGAAGAGGAGGAGGAGGAGGAAGAGGAGGAGAGGGAGGAGGAGGCAGGCATAAAGTAGACTTATGCCTGCCTATAACAAGATGCCAGGCATTGATTGCACCATATTTAAATAGTCGTTCATATGTGATTCATTTGTGTGAATGAGAGCC
>CM034710.1:66101650-66115044 GCA_020142125.1 Phrynosoma platyrhinos
GTAACTGTTGCCATTTACTTAATTCTACTTCTGATATTTTTAATGGTACCAGATTATTATGGTAAACACTACCAACAACAAAACTTTCCAGCTGACCTTTTGCCTTTCACATTTGGCAAAAGTGTCCGTACTAGAATTCAGCACTCACAATTGCCCTGCCATAGCCTCCATACACACTTCATTCAGATTCAACAGAGAGATGACAATAAGACTACTCATATGTTCCCAAATGGGTAGCCATATTAGTCTGGCAAAATCAACAAATAATTCTTTTAATAATAGAATAGTTTTGGCCAGTATTTTGTTCTTTTAATTTGTCTCTGATATCTCTATCTACATAGCATCACCTCCAACCAAGTATACTGTGTATATATATATATATATATATATTATATCTGAAAGGCTGGATGAAACATTTAATATATCTGATGAAGAGAGCTATAGGCCATGAAAACCTATCTTACAATTGATCACATTTGTTTTTGTCATTCAAACAATATAAAGCTATTTGTCACTTTAAGTAATAATAATAATAATAATAATAATAATAATAATAATAATAGTAATAATAATAATACAGCTGAATCTTGGGAGATGTCTGTCAACACTCATCTCTTGGCCAATACATACAAGTTAAACACAATGGCACTACAGCAACCCTATTTTTTGCATGGTATTTTATTGACTAAATGGAAAACAATGTGTCTTACTGAGCACTGAAAAGAAATTGTACAAGATTTAAAACAGCAAAGGCTGCAACTTAAGTCATCCTGAGTTTCTTTTCTTGCCATGCACTAACATTTGAATTGCACAACATTCAAACTGGCAAGGGCTGCAGCCACAATGCTGAATCCTTACCATACTGTTTGTGTGGGGATATAGTGTTCAATTTAGTTTGTATTTTGCATACTTTTGCCAAGTACATTATGAAGAACAATATAAGCAGGTGATTTTTCTCTCTCAAAAAGTTGCAGTTTACTTTGTGTAGTGATAAGACTAAGGCATAGGTTTTACTGCAAAAATGCACAGTATCTCCAACTTCTGCTCAGTTTTTATTATGTTGGGAACAGAGAAGAATTCTCACAAAGTTGTGGGAACTTTCTATGTGCTGTTTTTCTTCCCACACAAGTTTCTTGAGGGATTGGAAACTTCAAATTGAACCCTAGTCAAGACACAGACAAATTCATGTTTCATCTCTAACATATTATTTTAGCTACTTTGTTTTAGCTTATATTGTAAGCCAATTTGAAACAATCAAATAAATAATAGTCCACCTGTTGAGAATTATTGCTATGCACTGCAAATTTGGTAACACAGGCGATCCTAGATTGGCAAATTGTATGAATGCTTTACTTGTCAAAGGAAATTCACCAGCACGACTGTAAAGTTTATATTATGTTGGGAGCATGAAAACAGGCAATTGCCTCTCACCAGGGTTCTTAACGTATGCATGAAATTTGTTGTTAATTGCCCTGAAGTCATTCCTGACTCATGGTAACTCTCTGGATGAGACATCTCCAAACCCCTCTATCCTCCACCACACAGCTTAGGTCCTACAGATTCAGACCCATGAACTCCTTGATTGAGTCCATCCATCTGGCATGCAGTCTTCCTCTCTTTCTTCTATCTTGCCTATCATTATTGTCTTTTCTAATGATTCCTGCCTTCTCATGATGTGGCCAAAGTATGATTTCATCATCTTGGCTTTCAGGGACAGTTCTGGCTTGATCTGTTCTAGAACCCATTTGTTTGTCTTTTTGGCTGTCCATAGTACACTCATCACTCTCTTGCAACACCACATCCCAAATGAGTTGATTCTCTTCTTGTCTGCTTTCTTCACTGTTCAGCTCTTACATCTGTGCATAGTGATGGGGAATACAATGGCTTGTATGATTCTAACTTTAGTACATGGTTGTATATCTTTACACTTTAGAATCTTGTCTAGTTCCTTCATCACTGCCCTTCTTCTAGTCTTCTGATTTCTTGACAGCAGTCTCCGTTCTGGTCAATACTGGATCCAAGGTATGGGGAATCTTTGACTATTTCAATTTCCTTATTATCTAGGTTAAATTTATGTAGATTCTCCATGGTCACTATTTGTTTTCTTTATGTTCAGCAGTAAGCCTGCTTTTGCACTTTTTTCTTTAATTTTTATTAATAATTTTTAAACACCTCTGATATTTTCCACTAGTATTATGGTGTCATCTGCATATCTTAGATTGTCGATGTTCCTTCCTCCTATTTTTACTCCTCTTTCTTCTGAGTCTAAACCTGCTCTTTGTATGGTATTTTCAGCATAGATGTTGAATAAATAGGGTGATAGGATTCAGCCTTGTCATATTCTTTTACCAATTGGGAATCATTCTGCTTCTTCATATTCTGTTCTAACAGTGGCCTCCTATCCTAAGTACTGATTGCTCATCAGGACTATCAGATGTGGTACTCTCATTTCTTTGAGATCAATATCCATAACAAATACTTGAGAACTGCCTTGCTATGTTAGTTCAGACTGTAGTCAAGGCATTTTGTTTCAGACAGCAATTAGTCAGATCCTCCTGGGAGGTTCATAAGATGCCATGAAGCTAACAGACTTGGTTTTAATCATGATTTCACAGTCAGAAAGATATACAGAAGTTACTTTTAGCCTTCCTAGCTAAGAATCATTGACAGATCCATGCCCTATGAAATGTCAGGCAGGACAGTGTGTAATTAAAACATCGTGCTCCGGCATCTCCAAAACACTTCCAGGTCTCAGCTGGCTGGGTGCAAGGGAAAGCAGGACAGCTTTTCTCTTCCTGCACCACCATCCTCTCACCATTTCCATCTCATTGCAAGCTATCATTGCTCTATGGCTGATCTAAATGCTTTTCTGTGTAATAGATGTAGTCAAGGGCTGTGAAGACATTGAATGCTACTACCTTTCCTATTCCAGCCCATTCCGCCCCCGCCCCCCCGTTTCACCCTCTCCGTATCAGGTAGAACAGGGGCACCTATCTAGTGTCGGAGTGGAAATAAGAGCTTATCCAAGTCTTAGAGGTTTGACTCTGACCTTGGACAGGCATTTCTGATCTGCCCTAAGCCCCTGGAATGCTGTTCTCGGGGTCATAAGAATTGCTCTGTAATTAAATTTGTTTAAAAGTAGTGCTCACTACCAGAAGTTTTAATAGAGAAACCTATATTCTACAAGTGCTCATTTAAATAAGCAATTAAACTTCTGCTTCCAGATATGCAAACTGGGTACTCTCATGTCCTAAAGGACTGTAACATTCAACAACAAAAGTACTTATTTCAGTGCAATTCACTGCAATTTGATTGCTGGTGAATCCAGTAAGATTATCAGGATTACTTTATTTTCTGTTTAATTATATCTCCATCTCATTTCTTTCTCTAAGGAGCTCAGGGCATAGGGTTCACCTGTATTATTTTTACAATAACCAAGTGCAGTTCTTAGAATGATTATCTTTCCAATATCACTAGGTTAGGAAGAGATAGTTATTAGCTCAGTGTCACCCACTTAATAGCCCAGCAGGAATTTGAACTTGGATTTCCCAAATCCGGGTCTAGTACTCTATCACTACACCAACTCTATCACTACACTTATTGGGACTGCCAACATAGGAATTTCCTAGACAAGTAGCTGTGACTTCATCTTATTTTGGACCTCAATACAAGATACATTCAATACCATTATACTTACACTCCTTTCAGTTAACTGAGCTGCCCATCCAATACAAATGAAACAATAGTTAGCAAGACAATATTATAACCAAAATGTACAAGTAAAGGAGGAAGAGAACAAATGCATAAGATGACTTTCCACTAATTATTTGAACAACATTGAAACTTAAAATCAAGCAATTCATAAACAGAGTACCTCTTTCTCACATCATGAACAGATACAAATTTGACCATTTTATGACATGGATGTATCCTGGTAACCTCCCCATTTTTCCCAGTATAGAAAATCTTGTTTATTCACAACATGTACAGTACTCACCATTTTAGGCAGAAATATGGAAAACAGCTGTGGTATAGTAACTATTTTAAAATCCTCTTGGGGGTTTTAAAGAGTTCTTGTCACGTTTCCTTGAAACTGCACTTCGTCTGCTGAACGTTTATTCAGCAGACTAAAAGGGTGAATGTCGTCTGTATGCCATTTCCTTTCCTTTTAAAATATTCAGTAGCCAGTAACCTATCCACTACCAGAGACTCAGACGGTATTAATTCCATTATGAAGGGGAAATCTCCATGCAACTCTATCAGCCAAATACACCATGACTTAAAACCAATTAGTTTGAATAGGATTGCAAGTTGGATAATCTAGCTCAAAACTGGGTCCTGATGTTTATATTAGAAACATAATTTAATTAGGATGTATTTACTAACCATGAGCTGTTAGGAGGGTGGGGGTGGGTAGGTCATGAATAAGATGCATAGCTATTTAAGGAAATTATTTGAAGGGAACGCTTACAAGTGCTATAAAGGGCTTTTTCTCAAACTTTCCTTAGATGTTGACAGAGTTGGTAAGTTATAGCAGCTTTCTCACTGAGCCCAGGAACAGTTCAAATAGTTCAGAAGCCCATGCTTGCCCTAGGGCAGAAGTGTGTTAACCTAGCTCTCCACCAAGGCAAGAAAGGACAGGGCCACCACTGTGGTAATTGTTAAAATTCAATTATACTTTCCTGCAAAATGAAAAATTATTCCTTATTAATTATTAAAGGTATGTATTTAATATACTCAACAATTATAGCACATACAGCAGAGTCTTCTGGCATTCTTTATTGCCAAAGGCTGAGTGTATGTTTCAGCTAAGGCATATTTCTCCCAGTGTCTTTGATTGGGCAAGGAATATAGTTTTTGTTGTTGTTTGTATAGGTGTAGGAGAGAACATCCTACAGCTATATCACAACATGCACTGTTACTCCAGACTTTGGAAAATCAGTTTGGATTTTTCACTAATTTGACTTTTTCTACAGGAAGTTATTCTTAATATGTTTTTCTATCACTGTATGAGATAGGCTGGCAGAATACTTCAAATATTTTGGCAGAGCATTCTGGCAGCAGAGCCACTCCCTGAAAGATACATTGGTAGAACAAAACAGAATTATGGTTGACAACCTGGGAACACATGGGGAGAGCACATTTAGATCATATCCTATATCCCTTCAGTGTATGGCTGTGCCTTTGTTTGTGCCTCAATACTGGCGCAACAAATCTTTCTCTGGCGCAACAAATCTTTCTAAGGGCTCATTCCCATAAACATTTAGAATCATAGAATCATAGAATTATAGAGTTGGAAGAGACCACAAGGGCCATCCAGTCCAACCCCCCTGCCATGCAGGAACTCCTGATTAAAGCATCCCCGAGAGATGGCCATCCAGTCTCTGCTTAAAGACCTCCAAGGAAGGAGACTCCACTACTCTCTGAGGGAGTGTGTTCCACTGTCTAACAGCCCTTACCGTCAGGAAGTGCCTCCTAATGTTGAGGTGGAATCTTTTTTCCTGGAGCTTGCACCCATTGTTCCGGGTCCTAGTTTCTGGAGCAGCAGAAAACAAGCTTGTTCCCTCCTCAAAATCAATAGTACATTTTAACTGGTTTATTTAACTTTAAATATTTAAACAAGGCTATCATATCACCTCTTAACCTTCTCTTCTCCAGGCTAAACATTCCCAGCTCCCTAAGTCATTCCTCATAGGGCTTGGTTTCCAGAGCCTTCACCATTTTAGTTGCTCTCCTTTAGACATGCTCCAGTTTCTCCACATCCTTTTAAACCAGTTTGCGAATTGCACTGACACTGGGTCGTGGGTTCGATTGAGGGCAATGTGTAGTTCCCACTATGGAAGAGAATTTTGCCCTTATTCCATGTAGTCATGGAAGGGGCTCGGCTGCTGGAAGCTGAGCCTCCCAAGGCGGAGGAGCATGGAGAATTCAGATCACCGGCAGCGGAAGATCCAAGCAAGAGCAGGAATGTGGAGCCTTCCTCCCAGGAGGAGCACCTGTTGGGCAGCCACTGCTGCCTCTGCCATGTGCCTTCGGACATGTACCCGGGAGAGAAGGACAAACCACACAGCCTGGAGGGGAGTGCTTGCCCTGCCCTGATGAGTACACACTCTCAGCCTTGGGGGAACCAAAGGCAAGCCCACTCTGAACCAACTTTGCCAAGAAAACCCTGTAACAATTTTGCCTTCTCCAGGGCTCTTCTTCCCCACTGCCACCTGAGGTGAATTCCTTGCCTGCCTCAGGAGTCCAGAGCCCTCCCAGAGAAGCCAGCAAGGAGCTTCCCATCTTCTCCACCTTCTTGTTCTCCTCCTCCTCCTCCTCTTCTTCCTCCCCAACAAGCTTCCTTCATTGGCACCTCAAGTCCTACAAGAAAAGGGAGATGCAGGAAATCCTCTCCATGCTGGGTTTGCCTCAATGGCTGTGGCCAATACATGGGATCCAGATGGAGGAGGAGGATGGTGGAGAGGCGACTTTCCCAAAGCAACAGAGGCAGCCACTGCTGCAGCTGCTTTTGGCCTCTCCTCCGCTGGGGAGGCTCAACTTCAACCCCTGGTTCATGCTGGAGCTGTACAAGACCCTCTCCAATGAGGAGAAGGAGGGGAAAGGAGAGGGAAGAAGAGCTGGAGAGAAGGGACACCACACCATGGTGCATGGTTCTCAGCCACCTCCATGGTCCTGCTTCTTCTCCCGCTTCTTCTCCCGCCCTGCTTCTTCTCCCGCCCTGAGGCCAGGACAGTGCCTTCCTCAGTGACACCGACATGGTCA
The DNA here is from genome assembly GCA_020142125.1 of Phrynosoma platyrhinos. Lineage (NCBI taxonomy): Eukaryota > Metazoa > Chordata > Lepidosauria > Squamata > Phrynosomatidae > Phrynosoma > Phrynosoma platyrhinos. The sequence continues at coordinate 66,108,416 of CM034710.1, forward strand.
TGAGCTTTGCCAACCTGTGTGAGTGTTACTTTGGCGGGATGTGAATCATATCCTTCATTCACACTTGTTGAACATGCTTCTGAATCACCACTTTTTTAAAAAAAACAAAACGCTAAAAATCTAGCATTTGAAAAGAGCAATTTTTTTTCATTTATCTCACTTCCAAGCAAGTCCAAATGATCACAGTTGCATCTGAAACAGTTTTAATTGGGACAAGGCACACTTACTGAGATCAGCAATTCCCACTAGGAAGGGGCTTGGCTGCTGGAAGCCAAGCCTCCTGAGGTGGAGGAGTGTGGAGAGTTCAGATCACTGGTGGTGGAGGATCCAGGCAGGAGCAAAGTAATCATAGTGAGAATGAGCCCTAAGTCTTCAGTGGGAAGAGACAGTATTTTGAAAAGTAACTGTGGCCTTGATACAGCAGAATGATATGGTGTAACTGAATACTCAATCACAGTTCACCACCACTAGGATAGAAATCCCATAAATGGGAAGTTTTATCCCAGGGGTAGGCAACCTTTCCCCTTTAAGGGCCGAGGGACTTCAGCTCCCAGAATCCCAGGAGCTATTGGCCAACATGGGACTATTGGCCAACATGGCTGAGGCTTCTGGGAGCTGAAGTCCCTCGGCCCTTAAAGGGGAAAGGTTGCCTACCCCTGTTTTATCCTAATGGTGGTGTTGCTTTTTCTCACAAATGGGCAAAGCAACACAGATGACATGGTCTGTGCCATAGCACTATAGCTTACTGCTCTCATCTTGGCCACAAGGAGGCAGACACTCTGGTGACAGGGAGAAAGGAGGAAAGGCACCCTGCACAATAAGGGGATGCTGCTAAATGTAACAATCTGGCCTTGCAAACACATGGGAACTTGAGCACATTCCAAACACTTCTCTAAATAGAGACTTCAGACACAAGCACCCAACACCCAAATTCTCTTCATAAAGTAAAAACAGCCAAGGTATGTCAATTTTATTGTTCAATTGACATACCTCATTCACATTATTTAATGGAGGGTCTAAATACTGTTGTCATCCAGTTGTTAGCCTACAATGCTTTCTGACCACTTCTTCTTTTTCCTTACCAGTGAAAAACTGTTAAGGAGATAAAACAGGAATAGTTGCATAATGTCTTTTGAAGCATAGTGCAGGGAGCCAACATCTGGACACCTCCCACTAATTAGGTAAGGAAATAAATTAGAACATTTTTGTCTTTTGCCAACAGTAAAGAATGAGAAAATGTTCTGGTTCAAAAATGGTCATCCATCAGCTGCACAACTTTGCAAAAAGAATTGGCAATTGGCAAGAATTGGCAAGAGACTGTGAAGATGATGTATAAAAATGCTCCCTTCTTGGTGGCTGTGCCTAGACTGTGGAGTTTCCTCCCACAGAAACTAGGTTGCCCCCCCTTCTGCTCTCCATACATTGGCAGGCAAAAATAGGAGTGTGCTGCATCTTAATTGTCATTAAGATGTTTTCACTGCCTTTTAAACAGTTTTAAAATGAAGTTTAAACATGATTGTGTAATTGTTTTAAACTTTTGTATTATCCATTACTTTAACTGTGTTTTGTTTTAACTTACATTATGAGCTGCCTTGGATCCCAAATTAGGAGAAAGGTAGGATATAAAATAAATAAATACACTTGTCCCTCCGTGTTTGCTGTTCGCATCCCTCTATCTTTCATGGATGGCAAGTGCTGAGGGACAAAAAGGCATGTGTGCACAGCCGTGCGACCATTCAAGCCAATGGGTCTTGGATATTTGCAATTTTTCGTTTTTGCTGGCAGTCCGGAACAGATCCCCAGGAAAACAGAGGGATGACTGTATTAGATACAGAAATCCTGGTCAAAAGTTTAAATCTGCAAATGTAGACAGAACTTAAAAAAAAAAGATACTGGTAGATTGCCTATGACTATTTTTCAAATTCAAATTCAGCTTGAACCCAGACACTTTCAAGAAACAGACGTAATCTGACTTCATAGAAAAAGATACCATCTTCTCTTCTTATTGTAAAAGCTTATTAATTTTAACAGAACTAGTAAGATTCAATAGAAACAACTCTAGAGCTCTAAGGTCCTGATATTGTGAACAGATAGAGAAATTTAATTAATACAATATTAAATTATTTTTGGAATGTTCTTTTGATTATAATTTAAGTTTAAGGGACAAGAAGTATAAAAAATAAGAATTTGTTCAAATTCTTCCACTTATGTAGGAAAGTGTTAGATGCTCATTTCTTGCTGAGAGAAGTCTCTTAAGAACAGGAAACAAACAACAGATTGAACCCTTCTACTGAAACACCTATTTTAATTAATACAGTTGCACCAAAATCCACATAATTATGGATTGTATGGCCTAAATTAAATTGTTAGTCTGCTATAATACATACTGATTCAATGGGGACTTCAAGCCAACACTTATGTAAATTTGATTGATTCAATGGGTTTACTTTAGTTGGAACTTACAAGTGAATTTAGGTTTATATAATTATGTTCTTTTATTGGACCATGGTAATATTTTCTTGCTAATGCTGTATGGATGTCTATAACATCAGTATTTAAAAAATGAATTCCACAAAAAGCAACCAACAAAATCATTAATGGTATAAATATTCATTCATTAATTTATAAATTGCACTCTCTGCCATCCAGGCACTTAGGATGATGTAAACAAAAACAATTAAAACTTGATATGGAACAACAACAAAAAAACATATAAAGCACCATCATATAATAAATCTATTGCTATAAATGTATTAATAGTAAATTAGAAAATGTCATAGTGACCAAATATCACCCAAAATCTACCAAATATCACCCAAAATCAATAGTACATTTTAACTGGTAACACAGTAAGTATCAACTAAGTACATGTTAAGAATATGTGTAATATAGTGCCATAATATACATCAACAGTGAATAATTTGTAGCCATCCAAAAGTTGTTGGACTGCATCTCCCATCAGTTCTAGTGAGCAGAGCCAGTGGTGAGAGATAATGAGAGTGGTAGTCTAACAAATTGACCAATCCTGGTCTGCATATGCTTGTATAACACAAGATTGATACTATAGGTTCAGCACTTTTAAAAATAGCCACCAGAGCAAGTTAAGTGACTCGGGCTGCATTCAGATGGTGGTTTTTTGAGGGGAAAGCCATGTGATAGGATCCAGATGCAGCCCAAATTTTACTTTAATTTGGGAGAGGTAAGTTGCGTTTTCCAGTGTTTTTTAGCTTGTGCTATAATCTCCTTAGTTTTTTGGACTACAGCTCCCAGACGCCTTCAGCCAGCATGGCCAGTAGCTTCCCCTTCATGACACCCCAAATCTGCTGTCTAGTGGCTACCACACATACTTAGTGGTGGGACTAGCCCTGGTGAATGAGCTCCCAAAGAAAAACGTCCTGTACATAGAAAAATGGCATGCAAGGGAGAAAGGTTTTTACCTAGGTTTCTACCTGGATGTCTACGGGTTCCAAGTCTGAATGCTTTCATGCATTCACTTATCATGTAATCTTCTATGTATCTACAGCCAGATACTATTTGATCATTGAAAGTTTTACCACATGATATTCTTAGGTAGCTCTGTCTGATGGTGTATTACAAAGTATGGGCAACTGCAGCAAGTTTGAGAACCAATGTTCTGCTTGCAGGAAAGATCCATAGGTTTACTTCAGGTTGTGAAAAGCTGTTTTAAAAACATATTACACAGTGCAAGAGGAGCTTGCTGGAAGCTTCAGGAGAGGCAATTCACTGTCTGGAGGTGAGGGAGTAGGGTTGTCCAGGGAAATGAAGCCTGAGGAGACTGAAAGGGCAGAGGATGGGAGCAAATAACTTTGGGGATCAAGGGCAACACACTTTGGCCAGTCCTGGTGTAGCAGAAAATCAAACAACCAAGATTCACATTGCACTTCATGATGTGAAACAAACAAACAAACAAATAAAGTTTCAGCCATAGAACTTACTGCACTATTCATTCCTTCTCTTATTCGTAATCTACTTCACAGGTTGCTGTTGGGATCAAATGGGGAGGAGGAGAATAAGCATGCTGTCTTGAATTTCTTGGGGAAAAGGTGGAGTAGGGATATAAAACATATTCAAAATAAAATACAATATTATTTATTATTATATAGTTGGAAATAGAGTGCATAAATGTTACTTTTGGAGAACACAATTCCAAGAATTCTGTTGCCAGCATGCCTGCTGCAATTCCCATGATCCTTCAGCCATACTGGCAGCAACATTTTGGGAATTGTGAAATAAATAAATATACTCTGCTTGGAAGGATATTCTGCTGAAAGTGGTATGCCAAATAAATGCATCTAAGATTGAAATGTAATTATTATTCCAATGAATTGTGAATCTTAGCATCTATACAAAAAAGTTGAGCTCTCTTTTGTTAAACTTACTTCCCTGCAATCCTTTATACTGAGAAGAATGTGCTTCAGTTACAGAGTACTTCTTTCCAAACCACTGTATTTAGGATTTCAGCCAGAGTCAAAGGAGTTGTGTGATGACTTGTATAAGTGAGCTCATAAACTTGTCAGCTGTGCTGGCTTGACCTGGAGAATGCACATTTGGCCTGATTTTGCTTTCTCCACAGCAGTGATGCTCCAGAGACTTTGTCACAGATTGGATCCAGTGACAGCCACCTAGCAAACCTAGCCATAAGTTATACAAGTTGAATGAAGGATGAGAGGTCCCACTGCAACTGTCTATTGCAACTATCCATTAAGGAACAATGTGAAATTAATTGCATTAAGTCTAGGCATTAAAATGTAATATTGGTACAGATCATAGTTCACATTTATTCTACTGATTTCAAGAAACTTATCTGAGAAAGCAAGAAAATTAGTAAACTAGTATCTCCCTTCTATCTAAGGTGAGAAGGTGGTTAGTACTGTAAAAAGGAGCAATTTTAGTATGTTGCAATGAAACAGCATTATGACAACTAAACCTCTGGGTTCCTTTTAAGGCCAGGAGGGAGAGAAAAGGACCTGCAAGAACAGCCACCTTAGAAGTAAGCATGTTTCTGCAGCATGGGACTCAGTTTAAAGTCCAAAAAGCAGGCAGAGAATTGCAAAAACAGCTGCTCTAGTGCTGTATTGAAAAGGTTGTAGGACCATTAAGACTCCCCTCGTTGCCTCTTCTAAATTTAAAGAACTCTCACATCCTATCCATATAGCTATCTGCCCCACTGGCAGGTAAGAACAAGGCAGATAAGGGGTAAATGTATCTTACATGCCTATCTTTATTTAACTACAAAGCTGGCTATTAAAGTAATTTTCCATGAAGCTGTAACAAGTGGGAACTGGGATCAAAATACTGCTGTGCCCTCTCTAACCTGTTAAGAGGAGTGGCCCAATAGGTCTGGGAAAGGAGCTTTCTTACATAGTTTGACGCTCTTGGAACAGAGGGTCACGTTTCAGGAGGGAAAAAGGACACTGTCCTCCATTCTTCCTGACCTCTCCATCCCATCCTAAAAAGCACTAAAGGATTTAGGACTTGATCCAGCTATCATTAATATTCTTAATGCAATGAAAATATCAAAGCTGGCTGGTGGCTTCCAGGTCAGTGGGATGGTTTTAATTCACATTTTAAAGTAGCCATCCAAGGTTCTAGTTCTTTTAAATACAGATTAAAACTCAAAGCACATTCCACTGATACAGGAGCCACCCACTACCACTGAAAATGCTAACAGTGTCATCTTTTTACAATTACAGTGTCAGTGTAATTTTAGATGTGGACTAACAGTTCCTCCTCACTCCACTTCTGTATTTGTTTCGGTCAGCTGTTGCACCTAAAAATGATTTTCAGAAGAGTCACACCACATTGGGGTTTCATTGGTTTGTATGCCAAGCCAGGCTAATTTTATCTGTGTATGGAAAGGAATTAGGAACTGCCACTAGTGTTTCTCCTCCAGATGCAAGACTGAAAGGGTAATCCATCACATAATGAAACTGGTCATTATCAAACTGTTAATTACTATGAAGCCAAAATATAACTGTATTTAAATTAAAAATCTGTCTGATTAAAAGCATTTTTAAAATGTGGATTTCTAAATGCAAATGGGACACTAAGGGAGAACTCATTACCCCTTATAATTTTTCCTTTCAACTATAGTTAGAATATTAGCATATAAGTTTGAATAGTGGCGTAGTTAGGACATCACTACAAAACTATTAGCACATATGTATTCTTCACTGAAACAACCAATCAAGGGCCACAAACATTTGCAAGCACATTTCATTTTATGTTTCACAGCATCTACTGAGTTTGTTATTTCAGTTTAAAGAAATATTGAAAGAAAAATTATCAACCAGAGGAGGGGGGGACTTGAAAGCCATCTCCCTCATAGGAAATGTTCGCAAACTTTAAACTGTATATATTCACTAGGTCAATATGTAACATATTGACAGTAAATTTTAAGTTAAGCACCCTGTGTTTATATTTCAATCACAGAGAATTTCCCTCACAACATTTTACAGTATCAAAAATGTATTTCACCTGCAACATCCAGCTGTATACACAAAGGCCTAAATCCAATTGCTAGTCCCAGCCACAACAGATCCACTTTGTCGATTGCTGAATGGCAAGTTGATATGTATGTAAATCTTCTTGATTCTCTAGTTGGAATC
>CM034710.1:66118174-66130727 GCA_020142125.1 Phrynosoma platyrhinos
TTTACCGACCTACGAAAGGATGGAAGGCTGAGTGGACCCTGGAGCCCTACCTGGGATCGAACTCACAACCTTGGGGGCTGCAGTAATGGCATTGTGTCCTACCAAAACAATTCCCATTCAAAGGAGATTATTTCATGCCTTAAATAATACTCTTTACCTCTCCCGAATTTGTGCTGCAGCCATGTCCTATCACATGGCTTTTGCAGCAGAATCCAACTTCAGAATGCGAATTAAAATACACATTTGAAAATGCACTCCAGTAGCCATTTTTCCAAATTGGAAAGTTTCGACTTGGAAAAATGGCCACCAGAGTGCGTTTCCCAATTCACATTGGAGTGGGGATCTACTCTGAAGTTGGATTCTGCTAAAAAAGCCATGCGATAGAACACGGCTGCAGCACGAATTAGGCTTAAATTCGGGAGAGGAAAAGATAATCTCCAAAGGCATGTTTTTTCCTTGGTTCTCTCAGGAAGACCAGAGGTTCTGATTTTGTATTTTGTTATTATCTTTATTCACCAAACATACTTGCACAATACTTAAACATTTAACTTTACAACATAAAATACAATAGACAATACTTTTACATTCTGACAAATTAACAAACAAACAACATGAACATTCTTTCTTCATAAAAAAACAACAACATGTAACATTTCGGGATTTTCTGTTGGCAGCAGCAGCTCAACAGGCCGGTCTCCAAGGTGCTCTCGGAGGACGCCAGCCACACGAGGCAAAAAACCCAGGGAAATAATTCCCAGAAGAGCTTGTATCTTGTCTTTGTCACAGGACAAACAGAGGGGCTCTTGGAGACCAGTATTCTGCCTCTGGGGGTTCTAATTTTGTAAGCTTCTCTCTGAGAGCATTTCTAAAGAGCAGGGTATAAATATAATAAATAATAATAATAATGATGATGATGTGAAAGGGAAGGCTTTCATGGCTGGTGTCCATAGTTTTCTGTGGATTTTATGGGCTATGTAGCCACATTCTGGAAGAGTTTATTCCTGATGCTGGTGAAACATTAGGAATGAACCCTTCCAGAATGCAGCCATATAGCCTGGAAAACCTATAGAAAACTGATGATGATGGTGACGATGATGATAATGATGATAATAATAGAATTCAAAGATATAGCCCTGTTAGTCTGTAGAATAAGTATGTAGAGAGATTTTATAGCACCTTTGACTGCCAACATCTTTCTTTCAGTTAGTCTCAAAGGTGCTACAAGATCTTTCTACATAATAATAATATAATAATAATAGAGGGAGGAGAAGACACCACAAAATGGAGGACATGACCCAATAAAAGCTTCAAACATTCACAGAAACAAATTTGCTCTCTTTAGTCCTGCTCAAAAGGGAGGACCTTTTGGAATTCTTCCTGGACCTATGGCTGAAATATAGGATGTACCCTGAAAAAAGGGGACATGCCTGGTCATCCTGGGGTTCTCTGTAAAATGAACACATGGACCACGTTCATAAATGATGCCATGCACACATTTCTGTCTTTATGAAACACCCACATTCTCAAATGTGGGATTTTGGAACACCTTGTTCAGCCTGTATAAAAGGCAAAGCTTTCCAATCCTCATACAGGTGGGTGTTTCCAACTTATGGCAACCCTGTGACAGGGTTTTCTTGGCAAGTTTCTTCAGAGATGGTTTGTCCTTGCCATCTGCTGAGACTGAGAGACCATAACATTCCCATGGTCACCCAGTGTCTTTTCATGGCTGAGCAGGGATTCAAACCCTGCCCTCCAGATTCATAGTCCAACATTCAAACCACTACACTTCAGTAACTTCTACAAATAGGGGGCATCCTTTATATTAAGGGACACCTGCCAGCCTGATAAGCGAAAAGATTTTTTTAACCTCCAATGACAGGCAATGATGCCTCACAACTCCACCTGACATGCTAGCTCACTGTGGCCTTCTGTTTTCAATAGCCTCCTGTTCTTCTTGCTGTTATATGCCTTCAAATTGACTCTGACTTTGCCAACCCAAATATAGAGTTTTCTTGGCAAGATTTATTCCAAGAGGTTTGCCATTACCTTCCTCTAAGGCTGACAGAGTGTGACTTTTCCAAGGTAATCTCTTGAGTTTCCATGGCTGTGCAGGAATTTGAGCCCTGGTCTCTCAAAATCCTAGTCCAACACTCAAGCCACTAGCCATGGTAGAATATTGTCACTTTCCCAGGTAGAACAGATGACCCTGAATCTTATAAACTGGCATAGTGTACTTACTATTAGTCTGGGACTATGGAGACTTGAAAGTTGATAGCTACTTTTATCCATGGGTGATTGCTGTTAACTAGCCTACCTCACATTGTTATTGTGAAGATAAAATATAGATGATTTTGTTATGTTGCTCTGAGACCTTTGGCGAAAAGATAGAACATCAGAGTAATAAATATTTGGGACCGAGTCCTACTGGTTAGGCTTTCCAAACAATGTCAAACTGTAACTCTCAGCAGCCCTAGACAGGGTAGGCCAGGGGTAGGCAACCTTTCCCCTTTAAGGGCCGAGGGACTTCAGCTCCCAGAAGCCTCAGCCATGTTGGCCAATAGTCCCATGTTGGCCAATAGCTCCTGGGATTCTGGGAGCTGAAGTCCCTCGGCCCTTAAAGGGGAAAGCTTGCCTACCTCTGGGGTAGGCAATAGATGAGAAATACTGGGAGTTGGTCCAGCCAGGGAAATGTAGGGTATGTTACCTTACACACACAAGGTCTCTAAACTAACAAAAAAGACTAACCAGGAAAGTCAGGTACTTGTGAATACTTATTTAACAATGCTACAAAAACTTCTTTAAACCATAAATTGCATGTGTTTACTACAATAATACAATTTTAAGCGTCTAGTAGAATAATGAAACTATATAAACCATCTAGAAAATATCATACAGTAAAAATATTGTAACCATAATGTGAGGTATTTCATCTCCAGAACTTAAGATATCTTCAAGGGAACAAGTAAGGTAATGTCCACAATTCAAATAAAACAGACTCTTTGAGTGGACGGAACTTATTTAACTGTTAACTTATCATTCAATAATTGATTCAGCAGTCTGCTCTAGTTGGCACTACCAATCGGATTCAGGCTACAATTGTACATAGCTTCTGTTGTACCGTATTTTCCGGTGTATAAGACGACTGGGCATATAAGATGACACACACCCCCACTTTTCCAGTTAAAATATAGAGTTTGGGAAGAATATGACTTCCAAAACTGTTGTTGTTGTTGCTGTGCACCTTCAAGTCATTTCCAACTGATGATGACACTAAGGCAAACCTATCATGAACCTCCTTATACCCGGCGTATAAGACGACCCCCCACGTTAACCCCAGATTTTGCAGGTTTAAAAGTAGTCTTATATGCCAGAAAATAAGGTATATACTAGTGTACAGCTTCAGTGTTCATGTGCATATCATTCTTCACTGTAAATGGGAAGGAGTGCAGCTCTGAGAATTCAGGGGCCTCAGCAAGCTTTAAGCTAGTGACTTTCAGTCCCAGCCCCTTGGAATCCATACAGTATTGTAAAGGGTAGAAATCACATGGCTTACAAATTGCTCCTGAGCCATGTAACTAGTGGAACAGATGTCATCAAGATAGTGAATTCACTCTAGGATTTAGTCGAAACCCTTAAATAGTTACCCAAGGTGCTGAACCTACTTGCAGGATATGATTCAGCACCCTGGATAGTTTCTTTTAAAACATGGAGTGAAACTTTGATTTTCATCTTGTTGAGATTTATCACTACACTGATAGTGGATTTACCAGCCAGTACTGCCCATAATTCTGAGCAACAATTTTCCTCAAAAGCTGGGTGAAAGGTCTTCCTTTAGTGTGAGTGTGATGTTTCCAGTATTTGTTTTTCATAACTGAAAGTGAACCTCAGGTTTAAAGGAATACAATATAATATGTTTGGGAGGGAGTACAGCCTATGAAGAATGGGGAGCAAAATTGGGTCCTGAACCACTGAAGTGGTTGCCCACTGCTGTTATAAGAGGTAACGAATTCAGCATTTTCAGCGTTTAGAAAGAGCCATAAATATGCACACTGATGCAGACATATCTATGGGAAGTTTTTCATAGTTAAGTGAGGCTTAAGAATACATGATAAGAAGCACCATACTGAACTCAATTCACAACCACAGTAACAAATGCATAACTTGGAGTCACACATCCATAACTGAATTGTATTCATATTCTGTACATACAATTGTAGCAATAGTTTAGGAAATACCTAGGAATCATAAAAGTCTCCCAGTCCTGCCATACCAGGCAGCAGCTGCTGCAAGTGACAGAGCTCCTGTTGGTGAGGATGAAGCAAACTGACATTTTCACTAACCCTGGACTATGAGCAATCTCCAGTGTGAGGAGGAATTGTGTCAGGGATCCTGCTTCTGATTGTCTGTGATCCTGGTTCTGATTAAGAAGATGAGGCCAGAAGATGCTACTTTGTTAAATATTGTTAACTAAGGGCCTTCGCAGACTGCTAGAAATAGTGCAAATTGAGTCCACTTTAACTGCCCTGACTCAGTGCTAGGGAATCATGGGAACTGTAGTTTATTGTGGCACCAGAGCTCTCTGACAGAGAAGGCTCAATGTCTCAGAAAAAATACAATTCCCATGATTCCCTAGCGCTGAGCCAGGGCAGTTAAAGTTGACTCAATTTGCACTATTTTTAGCAGTCTGCAAAGGCCCTAAGTAGCACCTCCTGGCCTTATTCCTCCTGCTTTAGTTCAGTAGGCCTTTGCAGACTGCTAGAAATAGTGCAAACTGAGTCCACTTTAACTGTCCTGGGTCAGTGCTAGGGAATCATGGGAACTGTATTTTTTTCTGAGACATTGAGCATGCCCTCTAGTCCCTCAAACATGTCCTCTAGTCCCTCAAATTACTGTTAACGATTTCTCAAGTTAAAAGAACAACAATAACCCCACAAGCATTTGGAGGGGAGCAGGGTCAGCCCAAGCTATTTTGCTGCTTGAGGTAAAGATTGTGACCCCTCCCATTCCATATAGGAAAGTTAACTGGACATTAATACTTTCATGAACAACAATGGGGTAATATCCTCCACCATACCAAAAGGCAGAAGGCTAGCTTGAGGAAATGAAGGTCTCTCAAATATTTTCCCCTGTTTTCCAGCATCTGCTGTGTGAGGCAGCCATTTTATTCTATCTAAAGGGGAAATGCTAAAGGTAGAAAAACACCTATGCTGCCAGTGAGTTTCATAGCTGAATGAGGACTTCCCAGGTGCTAGTCCAACTATGATTGTTGCAACACACTTGCTCTTAAACTGGAATCTAGCTGTATGGAAAGTATGCATTGTATGAACATCATTTGATCACTTGATTATCTATAAAGTAGGCCCCCGTATGGATTCTGCATCTACAGATTCAACCAACCATGGTTAGGAAATATTCACACACACACACAGACAAATCTATATAGCAGATTTTGATTTTGCCATTTTATATAATGGATGCCATTTTACATCCCATTGTATATAATGGGATGAGCATCCATGGACTTTGGTATCCACGGGGGATACCAAACACAACAGATACTGTCCCAGGCAGTCTCCCACAGAAGTACTAACCAGGCCTGACCTTGCTTAATCTCTGAGATCAGGCAAGATCAGGTGTGTTTAGGGGTGGCATGGCCAGCCAGTATGGTGTAGTGGTTTGAGAGCTAGGTTAAGACTCCAGGAGACCAGAGAGTCTTCCCTCTTGGCCATAGAAACCAAAACACAACAGATACCAATAGCTTATTATACTAGTATTTGGTCTTAATATTTGTATCTATTTGTTGTTTTGCTCCTTCAAGTTGTTTCCAACTTACAGCAACCCTAAGGTGAACCCATCACAGGATTTTCTTAACATGATTTGATTTCTTAACATCAGAAGGGGTTTGCCTCCTTTGACACTGAGAAAGTGTGACTTGTCTACAGTTACTCAGTGGGTTTCCATGAGTGAGCAAGAAATTAAACCCTGGTCTCCCAGAATCCTAGTCCAACATGCAACCACTGCACTACACTAGCTCATTTGTATCATAGTTCAGTAAAGGTGAATTCAAATAGAAAACATTGTGCATGCTCTAACATAAGGAAATATATTGAAGCCTCATTTCACTGGGGCTTAACCTTTGTGGACTATGCTTATTGTGTTCTATCCAATATGAAAATTCTGACTCAGTCCTTTCTCATTTAAGATGTGAGATCTGTATTAACCCAACGAACTGGCTGAACTGGTTGGCCAACTGATACCAGGGTTAGCCTGGTCTTCTAGCATATTATTTTTCTTCTTTTTGCAGCCTTGGTGCTACCCCAGTCCTGAAGCAGGTTGAAGCTACTGCCTCAGGTGGCAGATGACAAGGGATGCCAAATGCACATTGTTGAACATGCCACATGATCTGCCCAGCACTTCCTTATCTACCTCTATCTGGCACAGTGGAGGACACTGACTTGTCCCCAGTGCTGAAGTAAAATTCAGCTGCCATAGTCACCTTTTATACATGGAATCAGTGAAGAGAAGCATCATCTATCTCAGTAACCAAACACTTTGGACTGTGCCTTACCACCACACCAATTACATTTTTATGTAAGGCTCAATTTCTGTCAAGAGAGCACCTATCTCTCCTTTTCATGCTGCTGAGTTTTTCATCATTTGGGAAACAGCTTCCTTCCTGCAGGGATGTTGGACTGTTCATTGATATGTGTTTGATTTATTATGCTGTATTTATAGCTCTAGTGCAGAAACATGGCATAAGAATGAAGATGGTCATTAATAATAAAGCTCATAGAAATTAGAGGCCCCCCCTAGATTACAATCCTATATGTTTTGATATTATCTCTTTCTCTCTGTGTTTTTAATAGAGTGTACAGTACCATTTCTCCAGGTGCTGTAGGCTATATTTCAGAGGAAGGAACTGAGAAAACCACCTCTGAGTATTCCTTGCCTAAGAAAATCCAATGAAATTTATGGGGTTACCATAAATCGACACAAGACCTGAAGGCACACACACAGAAACACCATTTCTTTCTACTTTCTTTCAGATGACATTACTGGCATTGGTAAGGAAAGTAAGGGATAATCAGAGACAATCAGAGACTACTGTCTCTGATTCATGAGCGTTATTATGAATTGCAAGTTAGCAGAACCCTTTATTGCACCTGTGGTAGAGATTTAAAATGTCTTGATATTTGATTGTGTGCCTTCAAGTCCTTTATGACTTATGGTGAGACTAAGGTAAACCTATCATGGTATTTTCCAGGTAAGATTTGTTTGCCATTGTCTTCTGCTAAGGCTGAGAGTGAGTGACTCATGAGTGGGTTACTGAGTGGGTTTCTATGGCCAAGAGGGAATTCAAACCCTGGTCTCCTGGAGTCTTAGCCTAGCTCTCAAACCACTACACCATACTGGCTGGCCATACCACCCCTAAACACACCTGATCTTGCCTGATCTCAGAGATTAAGCAAGGTCAGGCCTGGTTAGTACTTCTGTGGGAGACTGCCTGGGAATGCCAAGTATTATAGAATTAAAATGTACTAAACTTATTTGTCTAGTATTTATATACACGAATATTGATATGCAATACTGATATAAAGCTAAGGTCCAGGGGCTGTATTTTCACAAATGGGCCTGATCATGCTCTAAGATGTTTTGGGGAGACACTTCTCTTGATTCCACTATGTTCACAGGCATGGTTGATGGGAATGTGGGAGATGGGGTTTTTGGTGGCTGTTCCCAGACTGCAACTTCCATCAAAGGGAGGCTAGAATGGCTCCTTTTTTTACTGTCTTTTTGCTGGCAGGTAAAGTGTTTTTTTTTTAATTATTATTATTCCAGGAAGTTTTGGGGAATTTATTTTTTTAAGTAAATGGCTTTTTACCACTTTTATTCTTTTGTTTGAAGTACTATGTTAAGTAGTTTTAATTTTGCTGTTACTCAAATACTGTTTGTGTTTTTAACTACATACCTTTCTACTATAATTCCCTCTATGTTAGAAGCTGCCCTGAGTCCCATTTTGGGAAAAAGGTGAGGTATAAATAAAGTGATGGATGGATATCCACCTATGTAGTAATGTGGAGTTTAAACTATCTATTTTGTAGAAGTAGTATTTGTCTAGGTGCATGCATGTGTGAAGGTGGTAAAGAAGGAGTGCCATTCAATATTGCTTGTGGAAGATCTGTACGACATCTAAGGAAAGAATACGTATGCCAGAATTTTACATTGAAAGAAATCCTTATACATTTCAATAGCTGCCTGGCAGCCAGGAGAAGAGCAAAAGGTTTGGCTATTCTATTTATTACTCCCCTGTTCCAGACACAACTATACAGATCACATTTTTCCCTGATGGGTAGAATTCAGAGACATAGGTCCAAAACACACTGCAGAAATAATCTGGTTTGAGACTGCTTTAACTGTCCTGGCTCAATGCTAGGGGATTCTGGGAACTGTAGTGTTTGTGAGACATTTAGCCGTCTCTGTCAGAGATCTCTGATGCTACAATAAACCAAAATTCCCAGGATTCCATAGCAATGAGCCAGGGCAGTTAAAGTGGTCTAGGACCGGATTATTTCTGCAGTGTGTTTTGGACCATAGCCATGTTGGTCTGGAATATCAGTATGGAAAGGGATCCAGTAGCACCTTTTGGGACTATGTGCATGCAGCTGTTCATCTGAAGAAGTAGACCAAATCTATGAAAGTGTATGCTACAACTTCTTTTCCACAGTGCTGATGCACATGCTGAGCATGAATTGTTCAAATTTATGAAATTGTTTCCTGGCTTTGCATAAGACATCCCAGATGTTTAACAACTACTGAAGCCCATGTTATCTAAAGAAAAATGCTATGTCAATGAATAAAAACAGTGGTCTTTAGTACATTGTAGGATCAAGTATGTTAACTAGAGGGGAGAATATGGACCCTACATGTTTAGCAAGGGTAGGGAATCTGCCTTGATGTAGCCCATAGCCAGATGTAACCCACAGTATCTTGGATCTGGCCAACTGTTTCCTTTCATTGTTCTCCACATCTAGCAATTAGGCTTAAGAGGCCAGAATGGTCCCATTCAGATAAGCCAAATCACAATGCAGGGTTGTTGTTGTTTTTCACAACTAGGAAAGTGAAGGATAACTGCTGCATCTCTTTAAATTCCTCTAAAATTGCCACCACCCCATGCAGCAATTTGGCCTGGGAGGACATCTGCTCTTAGGGCTAATGGAACTATTTTTTTTTTAAATATAAATTGACCAAAGAGGTAGGTGAGGCAAATTCACTGGGGAGGTAGGTAAGACAAGAGAAGGGGGAAGAGAAACAATGGGGAGAACACAGTGATTATCAGTGAATTATGATCAGTACTTGTGTGCTAGCATGGAGGAATGAGAGAATGGAAGAAGAAATAGAAAACCAATCAAGGTGGTCCATAATTTGTGCATGTATCTGTGTGGGACATGGAGAAGTGGCTCTTTCCACTGCTTGGTTATTCTCTGAATCCTGGTATATAGGAAACAATTTTGTAAGCACAGTTTGCTTCTTTTGGAGGCATGCACTAAAGCTCCAGAGAAATGTATTGAATAGCAAGCTGGCCTACCACCAGGAAGATCACCTTCTTTACATTCGAAGACAAATAAAGATAGCCTTGGATCTTGTTTCCAACCTGATCATTTTCTTCAATCACAATTTTTAATGTAGTTTAATCTATACTCACCTTGCAGTTTATGGTGCTTGTCCAGCTATGTACATTGTTTAAAAGATATGTGAATTGGACTGCAGAATAGCTTTGATTTATAATGAGGCAGCAAGCAGGAATAACGCAGCATGACACTGAAACTCCTGTTCTGATCATCAGATCTAGCAATTCAAGAAACATATTTTCATTGTTAAGTGGTGCAGAGCTTAAAGAAATCACAACTGGACAATATGAATGCCCTCCTTCCCATACAACAGCAGCATTCTGTGCTGTGGTGCAGCTAACGCTATCACAGTCTTCCAGAAATCCCATTAGTGGTTTAAGCAACTCTGTTTACACTTCTTCATCTGTTGCAGCACTCAAGCTCCCAATGCCACAGCACCTGTTACAGTATTAGAATCTCTCTTGTTTGAAAAGAGCAATATTGGTGCAGTAGTTAAATTCCAGTACTGCAGCCACTCACAGCCACAAGGTTGTGAGTTCGAACCCAGACAGGACTCCAGGGTCCACTCAGCCTTCCATCATTTTGTAGTTCAGCAAAATGAGTACCCAGCTTGTTGAGGGCAATTGGCTTACAGATTGTAAACCACTTAGGGAGTGCTAATTCACTGATAGTGGACAAAAATGTCTTTGCCTGGCAGCGAAAGGCCAGCAGTGAAGGGGCCAGCCTAGCCTCCTGTGGAAGGGAGTTCCACAGGGTGGGAGCAGCCACTCAGAAGGCTCTCTCTTGTGTTCTCACCAGACGAACATGGGATGGTGGTGGGACCGAGAGAAAGCCTTCTCCTGAGGACCTTAGGGCTCTAGGTGGTTTGTATGAGGAGATATGGTCTCTCAAATAGTCTGGACATAGCCATGTAGGGCTTTATAGGTCATGACCAGAACTTTGAATATAGTTCTTCAGTGGATAGTTTCCATTGGCTTTTATTTCTACTTGGTTACATAATGTGTTCCCCTGCTAGTTGTATAGCATCCCCACTCTTGGTTTAAATTTATCTTTGATATCTCCAATCATGTGGAAAAGGTTTCTTGTTCTTCCTTTTTCTTGTCATCTTCTATTTCCATGCATTGATATTGCAGTAGTTTTTCTTGTTCCTGCACACCAGTTCTTGAACAGTTGCATTCAGGATTATGTCTCTGTTTCTGTCACCTTTTATTTTTGCTTCTTATCTGTCCTTAACTATTGGAGGTGTTTCAAGTGTCATGCATTGAGGTTTCTCCTTCTTAATTACTGATAGTGTCTTTTTGCATTGACAACATCCCTCATTTTAGTTCAGAGTTCTTTTGACTCCTGGTCAAAATTAATAGTACAAATCTATTTTTTTTTACATTTTCAAAAATTTCTCTGGGTATGTTCTTTAGGTTGTATTTTGCCACAATGGCTGTTTTAATGTTCTTCTTTAGAACTAGTCTAATTTTTGATATTAGCAATACATGATATGTACTACCCTCTGCTCCTGGTCCTGTTTTTGTACAGAGTGTCTTCTGCTTCCAGTTAAGTAGTCTATTTCATTTCTATATTGGCTATCAGGTGATGTCCATGTATACAGTTGCCCCTTTGGTTGCTTGAAGAATGAATGTGTTTTCAAGAAACAAACTGTTGACCTCAAAACTTCAGTCAGTTACTCTTCTGCATCATTTCTTAATCATACTCTGTTTCCTACTTTTGTGTTCCAATTACTTGTGATTAACAAGAAGTCCTGTTTTGGTGTGCCTTCAATTTCTTCCTCCTCCTCCTCCTCCTTCTTCTTCCTCTTCTTCCTCTTCCTCCTCCTCCTCCTTTGTAGTTGGAGCATACTGGGACTCGGAGTTGAACAGGGATTATGGTTATATAGATGAATTTTCCCCTGAAGTCTAATTGATATTATTGGTCAGACTTTGCATTTAATTCCCTTTGCTTTTGCTAAATACCACTCCATTTCTGCTTAGATTTTCATCTCCTGAATAAAATACCTTGTAATTATCTGATTGAAAATGTCCCATTCTTCATTTCTCCCAAGTATTGCAGTATTTTGCATTCCCACTAAGAATTCCCATTCTTTATGATTAACAAAAAGTCCTGTTTGAAGGTTTGGTCTGTTTCCTCCTAGAAATGTTTTCTTTCTTTCTTTCTTTCTTGTCTAGCTTCTCCTGATTCATGCTTCTCACATTCCATGCTCCTATTATATGTATTGTACAGTTGCAGACTTTCATTTCACCTCTGAGAACATCAACACTGAATGTCCTTTTGGCTTGTGTCCAGTTGCATTATTAGCCACAACACTACTTGTGGTTGTTTTATGCTATACCATAGTATGTTGTTAAGTGCCTTTCAACCTGGGAATTTCATTTTCTGCCAGTATCTCTTGTTTCATTTTGGACTTTCACATTATAAAGTTTTGATGGCAAAATATATTCAAAAGGGGTTTATTGTGCCTCCTTCTATAATAATAATAATAATAATAATAATAATAATAATAATAATAATAATAATAATTTTTATTTATAGCCCGCCCCTCTGCTTAGCAATTGGGGCGGGTTACAGCATTTAAAATAGACAAACAAGTTAAAACATTCCCACTCCCCCAATCCAACCCTCCCAACCCCTTAAAACAGGATTAAACTAGAAAAGATTAAAATACACTTGTGCATTAAAACAATAGCAATAAAAAAGACAAACTACAATGGGGACATAATAAAGATGAAAACTGAAATCTCATCTTCCTAGGGCAGATGCTATTCTGGGAAGGCCTGCCGGAAGAGATCCGTCTTCACTGCCTTTTTAAAGGCAGTAAGTGTAGTAATGAGATGGATCTCATCCGGCAGGCCATTCCATAGCCTGGAAGCGGCCGCAGAAAAGGTCCTCTGGGAGGTCTGAGACAGCCTAGTTTT
>CM034710.1:66130827-66159703 GCA_020142125.1 Phrynosoma platyrhinos
TTTGTCTGGATTCAACTTCAATATGTTTTTCCTCATCCAATCCATTACTGCTCCGAGACAGTCATTAAGAGGAGAGACACCATCTGAAGTCTGAGCCGATGATCTGGTCATGGAGAGGTATATCTGGGTGTCGTCAGCGTACTGAAGACACCGTGCTCCATGCCTCCGAATGATCTCACCCAGCTGCTTCATATAAATGTTAAACAACATTGGGGAGAGAATGTGCAGTACTTCTGTGCAGTACTAAGAAGTATTAGCTATGGTGCCACTGCCGTTGTCTCTGAGACATCCTCTGGTAGTGTCATTCCCCACTATTGTTGTTGCCCAGTAGCTGTCTGGCTCATTTATCCGGCTTCTCACTCAGCAAAAGCCTGTCGGACATAGGAGAGCCTACCACCAACATAGCTGCTTGCCTCACAGAAGCACAGAATCCCACCACCTGGAAAGGTACTGCCATGGTGGGCACTACTAGTATGGGATTACATACTTTGGAATTGGTGGCAGCACAATTTGCTTTGGTTGCAAGCTTTGTTCCTTTCGGGCCTTCATGTAAACCATGGTCCAAAACACACTGAAGAAATAATGTAGTTTGAGACCACTTTAATTGCCCTGGCTCAATGCTCAGGAATTCTGGGAATTGTAGTTTTGTGAGACATTTAGCCCTCTGTAATCAGAGAGCTCTGGTGCCACAATAAACTACAATTCCCATATGCTTATCCTCATCTGTGCTGTAATAGGTATCCAGTATCCAATAAAAAAAATGATTTCAGCTTCCATGTAAAAGATAACATCAGACTGTTGGGGGTATTTAGAGTTTGTTTTGTTAAGTGCTTGTACATTCATCTCCACTGGTAATAAAATAAATGGCAACAGTGACATTGAAAAAACTTCCAGCTCCTTGTGAGTTTCATTGAGATTCAGTGATTGTTTCAAGAGAGTATGTGAACCTACTTTGGCTGCCAAACAACTGAAGCAAATAACTGTTGCTGAAAAAGGTTGTGAATAGATGTAATTTAATTTGAAATTAGGTATTAGCACCACTCATACAGCTGTCTTATGAGTCTTCTTAGCTTTTGCTTAAAACAAACAGCCAAAGAGTTCTAAGTATTGCAGCATTCTTTATGAATTCCAGAAAAAGAAGGTTAGGGGGGAAAATGGCAAAAGATGAATTTATGGACACTGCTTTATAGCAGAAAACATAATAGTAGGAACCTTTCAGTATGGATGAATATCTGTAGGGAGTGAAATTTGGAGGCATCTTTCATATCAACCTGTGAATGAAGATTTACCCTTCAAAAGTAATGCAGGGGGAAATATAATGACATGCTAAAGTCATCCACAACTGAGCAGTGATAGGGGCTGCACTCTATGACCCTTGTTCATTTTGTATTGTATTTGTACTTTTTAAAATGTTGCAGTGGAAACATAATTTGTACTATTCTAGTTTTGGCCCATTGATCATAACATTAAACCAAACTGAAACATCTGCTTTTATGTTCACAGAAACTGCTATAACCAAGGACAGAATGTTGGATGATACAGCTATATGGAACTAATTAAATGTATGTTGGACTGAAAGGTAAAGGGGTGGAGGAAAGAATTTACTAACACATACAGAATTCAGGTGTGAGAGGAGGTGAAAATGGCAGATTTGCTCATTCCTGTTTGGAATGAGCAAACAGAAAGTTCCTAGTGTTATCTGTCTAAAGTTATTGTGCATCTATTCTGTATTTCCTTAATGTTTTTTTTTTTAAATATGGTATTAAAGGAGTTGGGGAGATGGTGAAGAAACACAGGAACTTTAAAAATGGAAGACAATGATGCTTGGATTTCTTGTTAGGCTCTGTAAATGAGTCAAGGCAATTCTAAAATAAAATCTTAATCTTGGAACACTGGGAGATAAAGCAATGACACCAGTTCATTTCCAACACACATTCCTTTAACTGCTTCTCTTTTCTTGTGGCTATGCAGAAGAGATGGAAATTCAATCACTACATGGCGTATGGGTATGTGGCATTATTACCAAAAGAACAAGTGTGAACCCAAGCTGGAGAAAGCTCTGCTGTTCATCTTCTGATTCAAAGATGAAGCCAATAATGGAACTCTCCAAGTTTCAACTCATGTTGACGCTAAAGTTGTCTGGAAACTGTGTAATGGGGAGAATGTTTGGCCCTTCAGATGTTTTGGGCTACACTTCCTACAGTCAAGTACCCTTGGCAATGTTGACTGGGACTTCTGGGACCTGAAGTGTACAAAACTCATTGTTTAAGGTCAAGAATCAGGTACAGAAATGAAGCACTTTGCCATCTTGTTTCAGCCAGTTATTTGGGTTTGGTTTTTTACTTCAAAAAGCATTTTTCACATCACCCACTTGGATAGGCTGGAACCAAAAAAAAAGTGCCAGCAAGGTACCTCCCAATATGACCTGAGGATCACAGTGCCTCAAATTTCACACTCCTATCACATAGGTATTTTCCCTCCCTCCCTCTCTCCTGGCTAGTTACCACTATGATTAGAAGCATTTTGCTGATCACTTTATATGTGCCTTGTTCCCATTGGCAACGGGTTCTGATGTGACTGCAATTGCTCAGAGTCGCTTAGGAGCACGACAAATACAAATAAATTGCTGTTTTGAAACACTAGTTTTTTTTTGGCAGTTCTTTTTAAAAGAAGCAATTCAGAAACATGTTCAACAAGTGTGAACGATGGAGCTGAAACACATTTCCCCAAAGTTACACTTTGGGAGCCCAGCCTGGCTGGGGCTGAGTGAAAGGCTGAGGTGGCGCCTGGTCAGAGCAAGGAAGGAAGGAAGGAAGGAAGGGGCTCCATTGCTGCTGCAGCTATTTGGTGGCCCTGAGGAGGGCAGGCAGCAGATGGGTCCTCATGGAACAACAGGCAGACTTGGGGGGGGGAGGAGAAGGAGGAGATCACAGAGGATGGAAGGGTCTCTGTGGCTACCCAGGCACCCTTTCCCTTGGCCTGGGCTGGCCTGAACAGTATGGGGCTCTCCCAGCGCCTTCCATCCCCTTGCATCACCCAGCTGGGGGTGGCAGCAGTAGCAGGAGGATGGCTGTCCTGGTTAGATCACTTCCTGCTTGGCTGCCACAGGGAACCTGGGGCTTGTCTCTACAACCCCCATGGTGCTGAAGCAGCCAGGAAGCCTCTGTGGGCAGAAGGGAGGAAAGGAGAGGTAGGGATTGTGTGTGTGTGTGTATCATGAGGGAAGTCCCCCCACCCTGGCTCTACTATTCTCAGCTGTGGGGCTGAGTGAGGGGGGTCAGGCAGTGGCAGCCCTAGGGGTTTCCTGGGGGTCCCTTCCTCCATTGGAGGCCCCCCATCCTCCAACCCCCATAGTTCTTGGTCCTGTGCTGAAAAGGCTTCTCTGGGGCCCCTACCCACCTCTGGGGAGGCTGGGCAGATCTTTGGGAGCTGGGCTTGTGCTCCTCTGAAGGTGCCCTCTCTGACAGGGGCCTTGGTCTTCCTCTTCAAGAGTGTTTACTGATGCCTTGCCATCCTGGAGAGGCCTGGATTGGGGCCTAGCCACCCCAGAGCTGGTCTCCCCCAAGAAGTGGCACAAATGGTACTAGTGGGAACTGCTAGTGCCATTGACACAATTCACTTCCATAGTGGGAACTATGCCTTGGCCTCAATTGATTCATCCACCCAATGTCAACACAATTCACAAACTGGTGTCAATGTAAGTGGGAATGTATGTGAGCATGACCCTCTGTCCCTTTTTCTGTCTGTGTAAAAGAACTACCCCTGTAAAAGTACTGAATATGTTTGCAGAGCCTACTGAATAGTTAATGGTTTTAATATTGCCAAATAAGTTAATCTCTTTTATTTTTTTAATTTTTTTAAATATAGCACATCGTGGATGGGTGTTACTGATTATATCATACAATTCACTGGGCTTAAGAAATAATAATTGTCAAATTAGTACTGGCACCTGCTGCTCTCTTTCCATCCTTCCAATTACTCATCTATCAGCTTTGACTGAATTGTCTGTGGCTTGACAGTTATCCCAGGAAAGATGACTCAAGACTTCCAGTCTTCAAAGATCTATTTACCCTTCTTTATTTGACAGCAATGTAATAAGCTAAAAAAGCATAACAAGACAGCATGCTAGAGATTAGATAAATGCAATGTACTATTATCCTTGCCTTCGTTTTCAAACAACTTAACCTTGTTATCTTATATCCATGGAGGTAAAAAAAAAAGTAGAATATAGAGAAAAGTGACAGAGGCAAGATGTGGATAGGAATATGTACATGGCATTGAAAACCATGAAGATAGACTGTAACTGGGTGCAGGTGTCTATCTGATTTACCTTACCAGCAAGGAATATTTCATTGTGTAGTTTGAATTTTCCTTTTATTGGGAAGATAAATGAAGATGGGATTGGTTTCATGTTATTTCTTCTCCAAGGCCAAACTCCTCTTCCCTGTTTATTCAAACTATGAAGGGTTAATGTCCTGCATGATTTGTAGGATTCTGACTGTGTGGTGAATGAGATCTATTTATTTATTACATTTACATTTCATCCTTCTTCCAGTGTGCTCTGGGTGATGTACATATTTCTCCATGCATTTTATCTTCACAATAACACTGTAAAGTAGTTTGGGTTAATGTCATCCTGTGAGCTGCATTACAAAATGTTGATTTGAAGCAGGTGTATTCTCACTTTGACCACTATGATGACACCTTACCTGGAGAGAGATAGTCTAGTCTTAGTAAACTATGCTGTGGTCACCCCAAGTTTAGACTATGGAACTATATGTCAGCTTTTAGAAATATGGTCCAGAAATTAAAGTTAGTCTGTAGAATTAATATATATAGAGATTTTGTAGCACCTTTGAGACTAACTGAAAAAAAAAGATGTTTGTAGCATTAGCTTTTGTAGACTTTGGTCTACTTCTTCAGATGCTTATGGTGGAGTGGAAGCCAGGGACAGACAGAAGTGTGGGAGTTTAACTGAAGAGAACTGAAAAGCAATGTTGGCTACTGCAGAACCAGTCAGCATGAGTAGAACATGATACATAGTTTTGCAAAGGGCTCCCCATACGTAGGTCCCCAGGAACGACATCCCATTGCTTGCACTTGTTGAAAAATAAGATATCTGTCTGCATCTGGGCAAGTTTCTTAAAAAGGTTGATGGATTTTTCATTTCATTTGGCTAAATTTGGTGCTTTCCATAATGGTAGAATTTAAAGATATAGTTGTGTTAGTTATATAGAGATTTTGTAGCACCTTTGAGAACAAAAAGATGTTTGTAGAATGAGCTTTCGTAGACTTTAGTCTACTTCAGGGGTAGGCAACCTAAGGCCCCAGGGGCTGGATGCTCCCCCCCCAAGGCCTTTGGACCAGCCCCAGGCCAGTCCTGCTGCTGCCACCGCTGCCTGCCATGATGATATTGATTATTGTTGTTATTACTTGTTCTTTGGGTTTTCTTGGCAAAATCTCCACAGGGGTTTTGCCATGGCTTTTCTGGTGCTGAGAGAGTGTGCATGCATATGTTTTTTATTTTTATTTTTTAAAAATATTTTTATTTATTTATTTATTTATTTATTTATTTATTTATGGTGCTTCGGCCCCCCAATTGTCTGAAGGACAGCAACCCTGCCCCTGGCTCAAAAAGGTTGCCTACTCTTGGTCTACTTCTTCAGATACTTATGGTGGAGTGGAAGCCAGAGACAGACAGGAGTACAGGAGTTTAACTGAAGAAAACGCATGCTGACTGGTTCTTCACCAGCCAAGGTTCCTTTTCAGTTTTCTTCAGTTAAACTGCACTTCAGTCCTGCACTCCTGTCTGTCCCTGGATTCCATCCACCATTAGCATCTGAAGAAGTAGACTAACTAATGCTACAAACATCTTTTTTCCAGTTAGTCTCTCTCTGTATATATATATATATATATATATATATATATATATATATATATATATATAAAATTTATTTATTATTATTAAAAGCATTACAATATACAACATATCAATATTCTATACATACATACTCTTAACAAAAAAAGAGATTACTTGAAAGTCTATAACTGAACAAAAACAAAATATAGAAAAAGGAAAAAGAAGGAGGAAGAATAGATTAACAAAGGAGAATTAAGAACAAAAGAGAATATAAGAGATAAGAGATAAGAAATAAGAGTGAAAAAGAATTAGGGTGAAAAAAGAAAAAAAAGAGAGAGAGAGAGAGAAAAAAAAAAAAGAGGACCAACCCTCAGTGACTTCCTGAGTCCTGAGCGAAGTCATTAAACCAGCTATATCCTTTGACACCTCCTTTCCCCGTTACAGATGAGCCAAGAATATATACAGTCTGCTTATGTAAACTTGTACTCTATTCCTTGCAATCACAATATTGGTATTTTATCTTATCTATGTATCTCCATGCAATATCCAAATACACATTATATAAACATTATCATATCACTTGGTCATCTATCATACTGTCACTTTACAGAGTTTTATTCCTGTTACTAATAAAATTAATAATCGGCTGCCAAGTCTTTTCACATTTTTCCCAATCTTGGTCTCTCAACATTACTGTCATGTTGTCCATTTGTATCAGTTCCAACAATTTAGATTTCCATTGTTGCGCATATACTAGCCTTGTACTGACAGTGATATAAAATGACAATTTTCCATGTTTTAGTTCCAGTTTTTTGTCCACAATGATGTTTAATAAATACAATTTGGGATCTATCTTCATTTTAATTCTCAAAGCTTTTTCCATCACACTATGGACCTTTTCCCAATATTTTTGGGCTTTTTTGCATCTCCACCACAGATGGTACATGGTTCCCTTGGCCCGCCTACAAAAATCTCTCTATATATTAATGGTCCAGAAATGGCAGTACAAAATATAGCATAGTTCCAGAACTGCTAACCAGGATTGTAGCTGGGAGAGGAGGCATAGAGATCAGTGGACTCACCATTGTTATCACTAGGCTTGCCCTTGCCTGTGTGTTCATTTATTTCCTGGTGGAGCCAGTTCACTAGTTAGGTAAACTGGACATAATGGGTTTACAAGTGTCACATTTCATTTAACTTGACTGGCCATCAATCCTCAATATACCGAGGTGTAGGACTGCCAGTTCAGGATTGTCTCAGGACCTAAAGCCTGAAACCTAAGGGCAGACTCTGCTAATTTCATTATGCATTAATCACAGTAGATCACAACTTGTCAAAGAAGGACACACACACAGAGAGAGGGGGGGGGAGAACATTCTGGTTTGTAAATTAAGACAGAAATCTTAGCTAAAAGGGCTGTTCCCAGATCAATGTGAAATGAGGGAATTATACCTTCTCACTTGCTTAGGGATGCAGACGGGCGGCCCTGGGCCGCCCCGGGAAGTAGAGGATCGGGGCCACTGCTAGCACACACAGTGGCCCCAATACTTCCATTTTCCACCTCTTAAATGAGCGGCAAAATGCCACTCCTATTAGAGGTGGCAAAAGGCCGCCCCAAAAGCCGCCGTGTGACTCTTCTCTGGCTCTTCAGCTGTAGCGCATGAGGACGCTACGTGTGGAGGACGTCCTGACTCCACGCGCCATGCGTAAGGGCACATGACATCAGGATGTCTTCAGGGAGGGGTTGGGGTGGCCGGCGTGCAGCTGCCCCTCCCCTCCCCTGCCTCCAACTCGCCACAACTCATGGGAATTGTACTCATGGGAATTGCAGTTTTTAATCAAGGCATTGAGCCTTCTCTGTCAGAGAGGTCTGATGCCACAATAAACTACAGTTCCCATGATTCCCTAGCACTGAGCCAAGACAGTTACAGTGGGCTCAAAATGTATTATTTCTGGTAGTCTGTTCAGGTCCTAAGTCCTTCACTACCAGTCTTTTCCCTCGCAGTTCCTGTCTTCTGGACTGCTACACATCCAGACCCAGTCTGACTCCATCTGTCAGTAACGGAATTCTTTATCACCTACAGCCCACAATTCTATTGGCTGTCAACAACTCACTCCTGATTGGCTGTTATTACCTGGGCATAATTCTGCCTGCTCTCCACACCTCCAAGTACCTGTGTTCCTCTGCATATTGGCTGAACAACTGTGACACCTTAGAATTTTAATGAACATTCTAAAATGATGGTGAATAGGGGTTCATTGTGAAAAAAGCAGTTGGCCAGTTCAAATGGGTGACCTATGTTGAAAGGTAGAAGAGAGAGAGAATAATCTCACATATTATGAGCCGGAAGTTGAGCATTAAGGAGGGGATTAGTTGACATATTATGGCTGGCCACCAAAACAGGGCTTGAGGCTGAAAATAGGTCTAGATATTTCTTAGTAAAAAAACAAAGTGAATTTAGGTTGAGCAATATCGGGTGGTTACTAAAATTAGAACCTGAAATAGGATTTGGAGCACATTCATAATGCACAGAGTGGGCAGAGAGTGGAACACAGTTGCCTTTATTGGTTTACAATTACCTTATGACCTTGCATGTAATCTAAAATATTTATCCATATACAAATACTTTGCAAGAAAGGTCAGAGCTTTTTTTTTTTTTTAATTAAAGGAGAGGGAGACAGGGAGAAACAAAACAAAACATGAAAGATGCCAAGCATTAAGGGTGAGGTCAAATTGCATTTACTGATTCAGAAGCTCTGCCTCTTGAATATGTATGAGGGTATAAAGTGAGAAGAAAAACGCTGTACATACTCAGAGACATTCTCCTTCTTTACTGCTCCAGTGTTCCAAATCTGAACCATGGTACCGTAAAGGGATTCTGAAAATAAGACCTTGCTTAGGTGAAGCCCCATAATGATACATTTTATTGGATAAATATCTAGCAAAAATCAACAAGCTTTTAGATTTGAAATACTGTATCTCCTGAGGCTTAAGATCCTCAAGATAGTGTTTTCTTTTGCTCTCACCACTTTCACAGGCCCATTTCGTAATGACATGGAAGATGATTTCCCAGGCTTTGCAATTCCCTTTTATGATAGGCTAAGCAGGTGCTCTTTCTGATTGCCTTTTACTGTTAGGTAACAACATTTTTAATTATTTAAACAGGAATTTTATGATTAATTGGTTACACAGAAGGATCTTTTGATTGGTGTGTATGTAGTGAGTTTCTGTTTTTATTGTTATCTGCAGAAACCCCATATGACCTTTATGTATGTGTATGCATATGCATATGTACTGTAGGTAGATGCAGTGAATTCTGGCTTGACCCCCCCCCCCCATCCTAATTATCAGGCAGCAAATGCTGAGATCAGTGGGGGTTTGTACCCCTGGTTTCTCTTTCCAGAAAAAAAAGGTCCTTTTTGTCATCCCCCCTTGTACCACAGATTGCTTGCATAGGAGGTGAAGCGGGGATGGCAGCTAGCTGCTTCCTGAGTGACAAAGGAACAGACTCCTGTAGTTTGCAGAACTGCTGGTCATTAGGTTTGGACTGAGGAACTTTCATGATTTGCACATAGCCCCTAAACTAGGGACTCTGTGGAAGTGGCGAATATGCAACAGTAACAAGTGCATAACTCCAGGTTACACCTTTGTAACTACCATACAGCGTTATTGTTGTTGTTGTTGTTGTTGTTGTTGTTGTTGCTGCTGCTGCTGCTGTTGTGTGCCATCAAATTATTTCTGACTTATGGCAACCCTAAGGTAAACTCATCATGGGGTTTTCTTGGCAAGTTTCTTCAGAAGGAATTTGCCATTGCCATCCTCTAAGGTAAGCTACATCATTTTAAAATGATGTTATACTTTTTAAAATTAATGGTGTTTTAATATGATAGCTTACTTAATTGTGTTTTTTCTTTTTATCTCCACTTTTAAATTTTTTTTTTTGCTGTAAGCAGCCTTGGGTCCCGTGTTAGGAGAAAGTGGAGTGTAAATAAAATAAAATAAGCATAAAAATAAAAACAAAAATAAAAAATCATGAAATAATTGAATGAAATACTTGTTTTGAAGCCTTCTCTGTGACTATGATAGATCCCTTCTCCAGGTTGGTCCCACAATTCTAACTTTGGGTTCCTATCACTCACTTTGCCCCTTTACCTTTAATATTCCTCTCTGGCTCAGATCCTTGGGTCCCAAGGTGACCACTATATTGGGCAAGAAGATCTGTTGTGTTTAGTTTAGTAATGTGTGACCAATTCCCCTCATTAATTCTTAAATGAAATGAAAATATTTTCAAACAGAGATGCAGAAAATAAAAGAGTAAAGATTTATTAGTCTACATTCAGAAAGATTTATTGTTCTAAATAGCTGCCTTGAGTCCTGGGCTGGAAGAAAGGGATATTAATTAATGTGATCACCGAGCAATTGATTGAATGGGTCTATTCTGGTTGGGATTAAACATTTAACATTATGTTGGCTTCATGTACATGATACAATTAGTCAAAGTAACATTTCTCCCTGAATTCTTTTCACACCCTGTTCCCATCAAACAAAAGTCCCTATTGTGATCTTATCCATTCCTAGGTCCAATCATTTATGGGTTTGTAAGTAAGTCTACCTCTGATTCTCTTAAGATTGAAGTAATTTCCATCTGGCCCCATTCCTATTTCTAAATGGGCCCATCTGACAGAGAAGCCTCTATAGTGGGCATTCCAAAATATGTGAGTAGCTGGCTTTATTCAGACTTTATAGGCTAATAGTTTAATGCCTCTTCTCAGTATGCATTATATGGAGACAAATTTTGATGGGTAACATTGAAAGATGGCACTTTCTGCTAACAGTGAAATGGAATATTTCAGAACATGACCACCTCAAGACACCAGTGCATTCTGTATAATGTAGCTATGTAATATGTAATGTGTCAGTGACTCTTCCTTCACATTCTGGATTCTAGTGGGTGATTGGAGTCTAGTAGATGTGGATGCTAGTGTGGCATAGCACTTTGAATATTGGATTAGGATACTGGGAGTCCAGGGTTTAAATTCCTGCTCAGCCATGGAAATCCATTCTTCTTCTGAATGTGAGCCTTCCTCTGAAGGTGAGAGTGTGTGACTTGTCCAAGGTCACATCAAACTCTCTCATCTTCAGAAGAAGGCAAGGGCAAACACCCTCTGAATGAATTCTGCCAAGAAAACACCATGATACATTCACCTTAGGGTCACCATAAATCAAAAATGACTTGAAGGCATACAACAAGATGTGGAAGACTCAAATAGTCTTCCAAAAGTGGTCTACCAATGGTATGGCTCACAGGTTTTTATGAATCACTGTATAGCTCATTTCTAAAGGCAAGCTTTTCAGTATTCCTTTGTTTTATTGATAGGTTTTAAAAAATATTTTTAGGAATATAGGAAGACTGCATCAAGTTACACTGTATTTCCATTTGACCTCTATTCTTAACATCTGCATTCAGATCATGCATTCTACCACTGAGCCAGGGCCCCTTTCCCTAAATATTTCATAGTAACAAATATAACCAGCTTTGCATGTGCAACAATAGTTTCCATTTATGTAAGGGAGACTGCCCAGAGCAGGGAGAAAGGATCAGTCCTTTGGAATATTTCTGTAGGTCTTCAGACTGTGCCAGCTACTTGTCAATGCATTAGTTAGGAAAGTTTACAGCTAGTGACTGGGGATGAAACAGGCCAGCACATTTGAATTAATTAAAATCAGATCTAATAATTTAAAAACCAAGCAACCTTGAACTGCATACTCATTTGTATGCATGCCAAGTTAAGAAGCCTAGAATTCACAGTGTAAGAGTTATGACTTGGTGAGTCTGACAGACAGGCAGGCAGATAGGAACATACACATCCCTTTTATTATTATAGACAACTAGTACATGTACCTAGTGTTGCCAGGCTGATGTTAATGAAATAATTTAAAATTTATTTCACACCAAGTTCCATGCAAAATGGACAAAACTCCACAATTGTCCAAAACCAGCCAAAGTTTGTGAAGAATTTACAAATTTGCATTAGAATGTTGGGTATGTCAGCCAAAGTGTAAAGATCATGTTTGGCCAAAATTGACTCACAGTTATGCATTCCAAAACAACAACAACAAAATATATAGAAATTCAAAGTGTTTGTTGTGTGAGTGTGGGTGTGTGGAATCCAAAATAGTTGGCAAATTGCATCCAAAACCTCAGTTTGTATTTCATGACTTTGTTTTTATTAATGGCTTTGTCCATTATTCCTTGCAATTTTGAATAAACCTTTATGCTGTCATTCTTACATTGTTTAGCACCAAGAATCAGTGTTCTGTTATTAATTATGGTGAGGAATGCTTTTGGTGAACTGTCTGTGTATTTGATTATCTAGCCAAAATCTGAATTGATGTTGATAGGAGACTACAAAACATGGAATATATCTACTGACTGGCAATACAGTGGTGCCAAAATGCTACTATTTATTGAGGAATGTTACTCACCAAAGGTATTTCTCATTGTCTTAAATCTGAGTAACCTGACCACGTGTGTACATGCCTTCGGGTCACCTGTCAAC
Organism: Phrynosoma platyrhinos; assembly: GCA_020142125.1. Lineage (NCBI taxonomy): Eukaryota > Metazoa > Chordata > Lepidosauria > Squamata > Phrynosomatidae > Phrynosoma > Phrynosoma platyrhinos. Next base: position 66,143,249 of record CM034710.1, read on the forward strand.
TTATGGCAATCCCATGAATTTTATAGTGTTTTCTTAGGGAAGGAATACTAAGAGCTGGTTTTGCCAGTTCTCTCCTCTGAAATATAGCACACAACAACTGGTATTCATTGGTGGTCTCCCATCCAAGTACTAACCATGGCTGATCCTGCTTTGCTTCCAAGACCAAAACGGGTCTGGTGCCATTAGAGTATTTACACTAACATATAATAAGACAAATATTTCCCTTTGCGGAAAATTAATGTACACTAAACAAACAAACATTATATCTGGAATACTAAGGATGTATATTTTCAATTATTTCATCTTTAATGTGAGGATGAAAAATGTCCATATTTTTCTTTCTGTTATGGGAAAAATGAAAAATTTGTGCACTTCCCCCCCCAATACATTCCAAAATGTTTCAGGGAATTTTACTGCACGTAAATACATGTAGGGTGTCTTGGTTTCTTTCTTTGTTTTTTGAATAAAAGTGGTGTGGTTTGCACAAAATTACATTTGTTGTGGAAAAAAGCTGTTTCCAGGATCACACTTTTTCATTTTGCATAAAAAGTACATGTATTTCTGAGAACAGTGAAGTGGCAAGAATCCTGTATGGTTTTTATGTATATATAAACACCATATTTACAGTGCTGTGCAATGAATCCCAATGAGACCCCCTTCCTCACTCCCCAATAACTGGGCAGCGGTTACTCCAATCAAGGGGGTCTGCTCCCCATCAGTCAGTCAGGAGCTGGTTGCCATTTCTACCCCTTCTGTGAGCAATCCTGATTGTGATGGGCAGAGACAGGATCTATACTGCAATTCTCCTGTGCTGGAAATTACTTGTAAGATGGGATGAGTGGCTGTTGCAACCAGTTGCTTCTCAAGAGTGAGGAGACTGGATCTCCATTAATCACAGTGGCTGCTTCCTAGTAAATGGAAAGTGAGGGACTTTCCCATCCCTACATAGACCCTAAATTAGACACTTTGTAGGGACCATGAATACATAACAGTCACAAGTGTATAACTCAGATCTGTAAGTGTGATACAGGCTTTTGGACAGTGTTTCTTTGCACTAAAATTGTGTTTGTGTGCAGACTCCCACTTTTTAGAAAAGGATGTATATTTCTTTGAAGAATAATTTCCCAACTGGGTCTCCTGAAGGTCAAGAAACTTTTTTTTGGCCAGACAACAAATAACAGGAACTTCAGGCCATGACATATATGACATGATTTAAGGGGAATACCACACTATATACCTTGTAAACATGTTCAAAAATTGTATATGTCCTTTGGAACTTTATCTGAGATTCTTTACACTCATGGATTTCCTATAGAAGAATGGGTCCTCCAGCTAATGAAAATGGATTTTATTTTCTGATCTTAATTTGCATCACTTGACCAATATGTTGACATATGCTAGTCACTGGGGTTTTTCATTCATATTAATTCATTGATTGGTTCAGATGATCTTCCACTTTGTGGATTGGATCTGAAATCTGTCAATTTCTGTAGAATGTCAATATCTTAAATCACAACATATGTTTATATCTATGTAGGGACTGTGTTCCTGAGAATCTTTTATACTATTTGAACAACTCATTGAGTTTGTGGGGAAAATGAAAGCTACAATATCTTTTTATAAATATTTATTTTTGGTCAATAAATGACATATTGGTCACTTGCTGGTAACATACACTGGTGTTACCTGTGGTGACATGCATTGTTATGACCCCATCATGGAAGACAGCTTCATACTGATGGAGCATGTCCACACAGCCATTGAGAGGCTAGCTAGTGGTGGTAGTATCCTCCTGCAGCTGGAAGATGAGAATAGATCTTGCCCCCTGATTCTCTCACACATGCTAAAGGGCCATGGGGGCTGGGAAGCTACCTTCTACAGGGAGCACAAGTACAACAATGGAACTGCATTGATGAAGCATCATGCTCTACCCATATGATATATATCTGTGACCTTTTTAAGCCTTAGAAATGAACAGAGTGATGAATTAGATAGCCCTGTTTTGCTAGACCAGTACATCCATGCCTATTATATTTATAGATTTTAAAAATCTAATCTTTATCACAAAAAACTTTTCTTTATGCACATTGGGCTTCATAATGTCTATATAGCAAAGGTATGAGTATATCTGTTAACTGCTGGCACTACAATTCCCTTCATGTATTCCTTAATCATATGATCTGGTTATGTCCAGCAGTAGTTTCCTTTCAGGGAAAGATCATCAGTCAAATAAATTTTGCTTCACAGTAATCTTTCAATTTCACACACTTATATGTGTTCTCAAACCATTTGCCCATATCTTGGAAACTTACTTTGGGACAATGGAAATAGATTCTCCAGGCTTTCCCAGTGGCTGAAATACAGCAGTACTGGAAATACAAATGGCCACCCTCTGTTTCTGAATGGATGGACAGTTGACTGTCTCATGACAGTTGACTTTATAGCTTATAGACATCAATTTTGAATGGTGTGAATACTTGATTATTTTCTAGAAGCTGAAGCATAGATTGTATTTCATTGGCCCCATTCACACTACGAAAATAATCCGGGATAAATGTGGGTTATTTCCTTAGTGTTCACACTCACCCTGAATGCACTCAGTGCACTTTTGGGAGGGGTCTACCAAAAAACCCACCTAACCCAGGATATTCAATACCATTTCCCCCCTGAATTTTCCTGAAAGATTTGCATCAATCCACATCTATGACAGTGTGAATATGGTTCTATTGTGTATCATTCAGGGGAATGGAGGCAGCTCTTGGAGAGATTTTCAAACCCAAAATGTAATGGGAGCAACAATCCTAATATACATCAGCACAGCGATCCACATTTCCTCTGGACAAAAAACTGAGCATGAGTGCCCACATTGATTCATTTTAACATATTATCTGATGGCTTACTTGATAAATTACTATGGCTTCCTTCTGTTTTTCTTTCAATACAATTTCTGCACAATAAAAATAAATTAAAACATCAACAACTACAGTCTTTGTTTTGGTTCCATTTAGTAACACACTAAGTTTGTTAACTGTGAGAATGAGGATCTGGATAATGTGAAAATTGCTGTAGTATAGAAGATCAATAAATACTAGGGACACTTAAATACTTTGTTAACTTTGTTCTTGAAGGAAGCAACAAGTAATTTTAGCAATATTCTTCCCACTGTGAAGAGATTGTTGAAAACTGTTTGCAGTTTTGGACTTATTGTGTACAACATTTTCAATAGAGTGCAGAAAATGGCATTTTCTATGCTGTGCACAAGAACCATGTATGAAATTTAAATATAATAAGTCTGGGAATATTTTTATCAGTCTCTGATAAAATATAGTCTCTGATAATAGTGATAAAATATAGTCTCTGATAAGAGATAATAGTGATAGTTTGTGATAAAAACATTTTTCAGTATTTTCCTCATCATGATTTCTTGACACTTGAGAAACATTTTTTTCAACTATTTTTGGGGAATATTTTAAAATATTCTTTCTATCCCTATGAAATTCTATATGTTAATGCTCCCCCTCCATTAGCAGCTTTAAATAAATGATTGAAATAAGACATAATACATTGTGTAAAAAGACTAATAATGAATGAGTTCAATCCATTAAAATATTCCACTACACTTGGCAGCCTAAACTGTATCTGGAATATTATTGTGGGAGAATCCTCACTCCCTTATATTAACACAGAGGGATTTTATGATTTATTTTGCTCCAATTTCCAATTTAAATCTGACTCCTATTTTTCCTGCTCATCTACTCTGGCCATGAATCTTCAAGATGCCACACAGGACTCTGCTATTTTTGCTGAAGCAGCAGCTACACCTATATATCTTGCTGGAAATAATTCCTTTTAAAAAAAATCCAGACAACAACTAAATTAAATTTACAGAAAAATGAAACAACAGATGAGATGCAGTGAAGAACCAAGGACAACCAAAAAATGGGACAAAGAGAAAAAGATATCTTAGGCAAGAATCCTGTTGGTTAATCCCAACTCAAGGAGATATACTGAATCAGTTTGTGAGTCAACACACAGGGAAATCCTTTTGATTCAGTGGGTCTCTTCTAGTTGGGATTAACTGACAGGATTTAGGCCTGAGACTCAGCTGGAGGACATATCACTCCATCAGTTGACATGAAAAAATCTCACTTTATTAAATCCTGAGAATATATACATTTAGAAACACCTTGAGGTGTTCTGTATGTTGAAACAGTGACAGCTGCTAGCTCCCATATCAGTGGGGGCCAGGTTTTAGTCCAAACTTTAAGCTTGTTTGGGGAGCAGTGTTCATCACCATGGATAGCTCCATTTCAGTTCCCAAAATAGATTTCCTGCTTCATTGACATGGAAACCACCTGCTGCCATTATATATATATATATATGTGTGTGTGTGTGTGTGTGTGTGTGTGTGTGTGTATGTATGTATGTATGTGTGTGTGTGTATACAGCCTTATATGAATATAACTTGAAAGAAGTGCCACTGAACTTGAGGAGAGTTTCTTTTGGTGAGCACAGTGAATACTGGTCTGTGGACTTCCTTCTATTTTCAAAGGCTGAATTCCTGCAATCTATTGTAGCTGACAGTAGACACGCAGTTCCTCCTAGCTGTTATGGATCAGATTCAACTGCTGTCAGCAAGTACTTTTCTAACTGATATACATGAATGACCCTGCTTCACTTGCACTGATAAATGCAATACGATATGCATTTATCCATGCAAGCATTCCAATGAGTTGGTATTGTGTTCAAAAGTTTTCTAGCCCATGTATTGTGTTGGGTTTGGATCCAGATAACCTGGGGTAGAATTCTTTCACTGAAGAAAGGGTAAAGGCAACTTTTGTTAAATTGTGGGTCTCTGGATAGCAGTTTTGATAATGGGAGGGTGGTGGGACTTTGGGCCAAATCACATGCCCTTTTCATACTGCACAGTTATAACACTATGAGTCCATTATAGTTCTGTCATGTAATTAAAATTCTCTGCCAGGTAACTTTAGTACCTCCCCAAAGTACAAACCCCAGGTTTACACAGGATGCAGCCCATGGCAGTTAAATGGAATCACAGTGCTACAATTGTGAAGTATAAAAGGGCCACAGGTTTCTCCTTTTGTCTGTCATGGATCCTACAGTGGCTGTGGACCCTTTCTGCAAAGAAAAGTCTGGACCATGCCCATGCAGTTGCATGCCAGTGCAGCCACCACTTGGGCCAGGTATAATTACCATGCAAAAATGCTACATACAAAACTTTTGAAGGTTTGATGACACATGCAGACTGACAGCATAATACATACATTGTTGTTGTTGCCATTGTTGTTATTGTTTTTGTGTGTCTTCAAGTTGCTTCTGATTTATGGTTACCCTATCACAGGGTTTTCTTGACAAGATTTGTTCAGAGACAGATTACCATTGCTTTCTGAAGCTGAGAGTATGTGACTTGCTTAAGGTCACCCAGGGCTGAGCTAGGAATCAAACCCTGGTCTCCAGAGTTGTACTCCAACACTCAAATCACTAGGCCAGGGGTAGGCAACCTTTCCCCTTTAAGGGCCGAGGGACTTCAGCTCCCAGAAGCCTCAGACATGTTGGCCAATAGTCCCATGTTGGCCAATAGCTCCTGGGATTCTGGGAGCTGAAGTCCCTCGGCCCTTAAAGGGGAAAGGTTGCCTACCCCTGCACTAGGCCATGCTGGCTCTCTTATCTTCCCAGAAATAAATTCCATAGCTGCTGAAAGTGGATGTAAGATAGCAGACCAAGAATCTTTTTAGCATTAAAATTTAAGGTATGAATAGGCATAAGGACATTCAGATTAGCCCATAATTACAGTACTGGGATGATAGTTAGATGTTAAAAGAAGTTGTATGTCTGGTGGTTGATATGTTTTTTTTTTTAAATTTCACAGTAGGATCATCCAGATTTTGCCTGCCCCATTTTTGAGGTAGCACTAAACAAAAGCTATTTCATTCAGTGAAGAGCTTTAAAAGAAGTAATATTGCAATATTAATATCAACCCTTAAATAAATAAGTATTCTTTCATCTTCCTCAAAGTAACTCTTGAATATTTAATGTGATAGACTGAACTCCCAATCATAATTCAGCACTGGGAGTCCAATGTTGTCTCCTCCCTGCCCCCATTCTGTCAGCATGTCACCCATTTCCAATATTTAACAATCTTCTTCAGTTCCTACTCTAACAGCAAATACATGATTTGGTTGGGATGCAAGGGAATAACTTCAGCATTGCACTATAAACATGGCACTCCTGTCAGGGAGCTGCCATGGAAAGTGTAGAGAGTGATGGAAGAAATATTGTTAAACACACATTGATCTTATCAATATTCTTGAGTTGGTCTCTGAAAATTTCCACAAATTCCCAAAAAGGAAAAATGAACACTTTCTACTTATTAAGAACATTGATTCATTATTCATTCATTATGTGAAATCACATTTCAAAAGTAACATAACAAGTAGGATGAAGTTACTTCACCAGTATAACAAGTTTTAGTTACCCTAAATAGTTACTAGGGTATTTTAGGCATTTTACAGACATGTTGGCAGGACTTGGTCAATTTTTGTGCCATTGTCTTTTAAATCCAAAGTTTTTTTAAAAAATAAAATAAAAAGGAAAGTAACAGAAAAGTAGCAAGTCACTTTCAGAAAAATTGTAGAAAGTTAGCAACACTGAATTACTTCTGTAAACACTATAATGAGTAATGGGAAAAATAATTACTTTCTAAGCTGTGCTATGAAGAAAGGCTAAAGGAGTTGGGTATGTTTGGATGGCAGATGACAAGGCTATGAGAAGATATAGCAACTCTCTTCTAGTACCTAAGAGTCACATAAAGGATGATAAAAACATGTTCCTCCCTATCACAGAAACAAAAATAGATCTAAAGGGCTTAAGCTGCAGGACAGTAAATTTCAACTGGCCATTAAGAGGCACTTCTTGACAATATACACAGCTTAATTGCTAGTCCCAGCCAGAGTAGAGTGACTGAATCAATTTAAACTTACCTCATATGTAAGTGTTGATTAACCACATTTCTGTTGATTCAGTGTATCTGTTCTCACTAGAACTAAAAACTGGATTTAATCCACATGTAGGGGTGGGCTCTGCTTCACTGGTAATCTTCAAGCATAGGCTGGACAGCTATCTGTTATGAATGGATTTGTTCTACTTTTCCTGGTTCAAGTAGTGGGTTGGACCAGCTGCCTCCCTCCAACTCAGAGCCTTATTGCATTATGACAGCATGACAGCATACCAATGCAACAGCACTGGCAGAAAGCCTGCTGTACTACATGATGGTGTATGTGTTCTGGCATCATATCATTGTACCACCATTGCAAATCTGCATTTTTGCCCTTGGACAATAATCTGTTAATGGCTACCTCTCACACTCCCAAACAGTAGGGTTTTTTTTGTGTGTGTGTGCAGAATTCTGATCCCACTTTGTTCCATGAGAATTCCATGAATGGGTGGGATGTGGGTGGGTTGGGGGTGTGGCCAACTAGTTCCTCCCTTGGAATTCCCTAGGAGGTTTGAGCAGGAGATCCACAGACTACTTCTGGTGCTTGTTCCAGTAAGATCACATTGGTATCTTAAACCCTCTTGTTCTGCCACACTAACATCTATAGTGTACATTTAAAATGTAATGGGGGGGGGGAGGAGAAGTATGGAGTATAATATTTCAATGGCAAAGGAGTGCCTGAAATGTTGAAGTATGCACTACATTTTTTTTAAAAAAAGATGCAGTTTACAGAAGCATTCAAATAAAAAGGTCAGGAGCAGTAAGAAATGGTGGGAGCAATGTGGCCACCTTCTTTTCCTGTTCAGCCTCTTGCAATTAAACATCTTGTGCTAGGGCACTATCATGATGTATTTCCATTGTGATGCCATGATGGCAAAGAGGCAAGGAAAAAATAAAGGGGAGAGGACTAATCATGAAGCAAAGGGGCAGGATAAGGATGAAGGCTGTGACACCTGTACTGCAGAAGTGATATGTGTGTATGGAGTGTGTTAATTGTGAGATTACTGTAGAAATGAAGCAAGGTGCAGTACAATTTGTATCCATACCATGAATGTCTTGAGCAGATTAACATGGCATAAAGGTACAGAGCAGTAAGGCCCTTAATGATTCTTGGTACCCTTTCACATTATACAGTTATAGTAGTATGATTCCATTTTATCTGCCACATTTCCATCCTATGGAATCCAGGGATTTACAGTTGAAGGAGGGCTATTTAGAATTTTAATTTTTAAAAAAATTAAACATAAGCACAACCACATACACTTTTAAAACATTTATCTAAAAACAACATACATAACAACAAAACAAGCCCAACTAAACAACAAAACAAAAACAAACTATACTAATACTACTGACCTCCTACCCCTAAACTGATTATTATATTCAACTGTTACTAAACTTCCTTTATATATTATATTTATGCATCTACTGCAGAATGATATTATTTATGGTTCTCCTGTATATTTAGAATTCTCAGCCAGACAGCTCTAGTGCCTCACCAAACTACAAATCATAGCACTATGTTTGTGAGTGTGAGAAGATCCCAGGATATTAATTGTGCAGTCAGATCATGAAAATGGCACTGAGAATAAGAACTGACTTGCTCAATTAATATATGTGAATACTTGCTTACATATTATGCAGAAATCTGACACAAAAATCTATTACTATTTTGGAATTTAATTTCTGAAAATCTCACTCTTAAATGTCAACTTCCCTGCTCAGCAGGGATGAGTCCTGTTTCCAGCAAACATTCATGCACTTTATATTTCCTCCTGTAGAAAATATTCAGATCCCAAGCTTAGCAGATTTCGGTGAACTTAAAGCCCATGTCCCTCTTTTATCTTCCCATCAGTGTCCTCAAAATGGTGCCATCTTTTTTAGAGTAGGAGATCAGCTTGAGTACTTGAAGCTAATTAGTCACCTTGGTGATTTTCCACTTGATATTTCACGGTATCTGATTGGCACTGTCATTGTACATCTGTTCTCACATTGAGGTCTCCCTCAGAATTAGGCCTGTCAAATGGTTTTGTGTGTGACCATTTCTCAACAGACACATTTTGGTCGTGAGAAAAGCTGAATGAGAACTAGCTGCTCTACTGGAGAAAATCAATATATTTGTGTCTATGTATAAATCTCATGACCAGATTAGGACATAAAACTGAACCAGTGACCTCTTAACTGGCTGTAAAAGCATGAGTCTTCATTGGTTGACCTACAACAATATTGGTATTTTCACCTGAAATCTAATAGCATTTCTCTGAGCTGGGGAACAATATTGAATCAGTGGTACCTTTCTATAAATACAATAATCAGAAAAGTCAGCTGATTCATTCCTTTTTCTCCCCTTCCCCTTTCATTTACATCAATTCACTGGCTAGTCCTTAATAATAATCAAACAGATCAGTTCCTTAAATTCTTTCACAAAAAAACCTTAAAAACAATACGATGAGTTAGTCTAGATATCTCATAAGTGCAGTTAATAATAAAAATAATACTAATTTATTATATGTTAAATTACTGTATTTTCTTATTTATAAATCTATTACCTATCTCTTAACTGATTGATTTATTGACTTAGCTTCTTCTAATGAGATAAAGAATCCAACAATATAGATATCAACAGAATATTAATTAATATTTTAAAGCTATTAAGAATGTATATTTGAACCCAGTTCCACAATCTCTTCTTTACAAATTCATCTATTGTCTTCCTTTCCTTTCCTGATTGTTCATAGGGTGTCCTGGTCCTGTATTTCTGTCTTCCTTAGATTCACAGACACAGCTTATTAGCTGTCCATTAGATGTTGCTATTTTATTTTGTCCAGTCTCAATTTGTCTGAATTCTTCTTATAATTTGCCAGTCTAGTTCTTCTCAGTTTACTTCTCTGTCCTTCCTGTGCCTTCACTTCCTCCCACTGCATGTTCAATGACCTTGAAAATGCCAACTTCGAAAACAATAACGACTAAATTCTCATCCTTCCCTCTTTAGTCTTTCCTCAGTCCTTGTTTTCAATCTCACCCTCCTCTCTCCACAGGCACAGTACTATACCTCCTTTTCTCTGATATTATTTTCTATACACCCCTGTCTTTCCCAGTCTCTCTCTGCTGTCTGATCCTCCTCTACCACCCTCTCCAACTCTGATCATTCTCCTTCTCAATCGCCACTCCCCTATCAGCCCACTTTCTAACTGTTCACCCGTCTCCATCTCCTCTCAGTATTCATCCGATTCTGTCTCCAATTGCAAGTCCATTCTTGTTCCGTCTTTGGTCTCCTTTCCACCCGTGGTCAGCTCTCTGTCTCTAGTCCCCACTCCATCTCCATTTCTAGTCTCCTCTTCCATCTCCAGTCTTCTCTCTGACTCTTCACTCCATCTCCATTTCTAATCTCCTCTTCCATCACTAGTCTTCTCTCCATCTTTGATCACTTCTCTGAGTCTGGTCTCCTCCTCGTCTCTGTCTCTGGTCTCCTCTCTGTCTCTGGTCTCCTCTCTGGCTCTGGTCTCTTCCTCATCTCCATCTCTGGTCTCATTTCCGACTCTGGTCTCTTCCTCATCTCTGTCTATGGTCACTCTCCATCTCTGGTATCCTCTCCAACTCTAATCACTTCTTCAACTCTGGTCTCCTCATCATGTTGATCTTAGTCTCAATCTATTAGATAATTCTTAAATGTCAACTCCTTCCATTTATTTTAATTAGTGTGTTCTTCTTGCTGAAAGTTAATTTTTCATAAGTAAAGGTTTTTACTATTACTGGTGATTCTTGTTTCAATTAATATTAGTTGGTGGCATCTGTGAACCACGCACGATGGTGGCACAGATGTGGTTGTGTATATTTATTTGGTCCCCTCCGCTCCTTATTGGGCCAACAGTATATTAGTTGTTTCTTCTTTCTGCTGTCCAGGGTGGGATCTGGACCTCTGTAGAACACCTCTGAGTTCCCTATAACAAGAGAACAATTTCAGGCTGTTTTCCCATTAGAAAAAACAGCCCCCTACCACATCTGGTGTGTGATTTCCAGAAGAGATAATAAGAAACCACCCGTTTAGATGCCATTCCCAACCGGAAGTCAAATCAGTGGTACCTTTTTGTGAGTGGATTCTCTTATTAAAATCCACATAATTTTGCAGTCTGGTTGATACCCTCAGCAATTTGTTTCTTGGCTTTGTGATCCTGATACTACTTTAAGCAACTCTAGGCACCTCTCTAGAGTAGAATTTTCTAGATCAGGGTTGAGAATCCTGTGGTCCTGTAAATGTTTCTAGACTTTTTAGTTCTCACCAATTTCTGCCAGCATGGCCAATGATGAAGGATGCTAAGCAATTCACACAGATTTGGCTAGCCACAGGTATCCTAACCCTGATAGAGCCCTATATTTTTGCTTTTGTAGAAGGTATTACAGTTGGTCTTCTCTGTCCATGGATTCTTTAACCATGGGTTCAACCATCCATGGCTTGAAAATATTTTTAAAAATAAGTAAAGTCCCCCCCCCCAAAAAAAACCCCTTGATTTTGCTATTTTATATAAGGAACACCATTTTACTATGCCATTGGGACTTGAGCATCCATAGATTTTGGTATGCACAGAGAGTCCTGAAACCAACCCCCAGTAGATACCAAGGACCACTGTAACATCTTTTTTAAATGCAGGACTATCTTGGTATACATATTTTGGTGTTCAGAGTCAGCATGTGGAAGAAGAAGAGATGGGGGCTGTCTGATATTCAAAAAAGGGAGTGGGTAATTCATGCCCTCCAGATTTTATTTGGACTTCATTGGCTACAGTCTGGCTCACTAGGACTGATGGTACTTGCAGTTTGAAACAGGTGGAAGGTTACAAATTGCTTCCCTTCAATTCTAAAGACTTGTTTTCAGTCATTTTAATATTTTAATTTAATTCAATTCAATTTATATTGCCTTTCTCCCACCACAAGTTTCAAGTTTTATTATTTTATTATTATTAGTTTCATACTTTTTTTAATGAGGGAGGGAGGGATTTTGGGTTTTTTAGTCTTTGGGGACTTTGGTTGTTGTTGTTTTTTTAGTTTTTTAGTCTGTATTCTTGGTGTAATTTTAACTGTTGTAAGCCACCCCGATTGCTTTTAACAGAGGGACTGGGTATATTTTATTTATTTATTTATTTATTTATTATTAAGTTGGCTTGAAATTTAACCATACTTATTGGTTTGGTGAGGTTTACCTATTTATCTGCTGAATAGCTTATATTTGGCAGAAGATGTTAGACTGCATTTCAAGGTTCAGTTACATCAGAAGAGCTGTACTGGAGCAAACCAAAGACTTAATTAATTCCCCATGATGTTTTCACAATGGCCAACTAGATGTCTTTTGAAAGCCTATAAGAGAACAGAAGAACAACAACAGTTGTCTCTTGCAGAAAGTGCCAAAAAATGCTCTCAAAAAATCAGAATGTTCTTCTCTTTGGGGAACTGTTAAGAAATGTATGAGGAAAACCAGGGTGTTCAGGAATGCAATTTGAAAACTCCATATAGCTCACAATAGTAGAAAGGGCTTTGACCATCATTCCCTGCATGGTGACAAGGAAGGTGGGATAAAGCTGAGCAGTGAACCAACGTGTCAAGTAAAGAAGCTCTATCCAGTGCTTCAGCAGGTGACTTGATGATCTCAGGGAAGCATCTAGCCCACAGAAGATTGCAGGAATGATTGTGGAAATCTGTCCTCTTCTACAAATATAGTTCCTTTCCCCACTGGTAATCCAACTAGGAGATGAACAGAGTACAAATTATAAAATATAAAGATAAGATTTATTATGATTCTGCCTACACAAAGCTTGAAAAAGTTAATTTTGGACTATAGCTCCTTCATGCTGGCTGGGAGACTCTGAGAATTATAGTCCAACAACAACAACAACAGACTCTGTACCTTTGACAGTAAAGTCTTGGTAGATGTGAAAGAAGGGGATTAGTTCTTAATTAACTTACAGTGAAATCATTGATTGTAAAAACTTTATAGCAATTTTTAAAATTAAAATTATTTACTTTTCTTGCTAGTAAAGACCCAGAGAACATGGGTGAATATGTTAAATCAGATAATCACTGCCTTTTCATCTGAACAATGAACACTCCTTTTAATTAAGTTTATTTTCAAACTACTGCAAAGGGCTTCTTTTCTTTTCATGCTTTCCTTTCTCCTTCCCCAGCTTGCAGAATATATATCCTAGGACAAATCTCAAGAGCATATATTATTTAAAATATGTTGGTGCCTCCCACTTGGTCCCAAGAAACATTTGTCCCAGAGGAAGAGAGAGAGAGAGAGAGAGAGGGAGAGGGAGAGGGCGAATTTAAGGAATGGGGGTATTTTTGCTTTTTCTGTCTCCTCTGAATTTAATGCAAGTATTTCTTTCTAGATCATTCTTCATGAATGATGGCTTCCCTGTTAGATGAAGAATAAATGCCATTTGCACTGCATTTAAATGAGCTTTATTCTCCAAGTACAGTAGCTTCATGGATCACTGCAGTGCATTTCAATCTGAACATGTTTGGAAGCAAGCATAAATGTTTCAGGATGTTTTTTTTTGTTTTTTTGTAAAATTGACACAGGAGTGAGGTATTGAAAGAAGTGGCAACTTCCCCGAATAATTCAATGATGGGTGTTTTGATAACAAGCAAGGAATGCACAACAACAAAGGGTTAAAAGGACATACACCGAGTCTAGAAAAGCTCCTGCTACAACTTCTTTCACATAGTTAGTTTCAAAAGGTATGGCAAGATCCTTTTCCATAACTAGTCAAGATTCAACTTAAATATGATGGTCTGCAGCTACATGTTAGTCCTAGCTAGAATGCATATAATTGCTGACTTACTTAGGTCCAAAACACACTGCAGAAACAATCCAATTTGAGATGGCTTTAACTACCCTGGCTCAGTGCTAGGGAATCCTGGGAATTGTAGTTTATTCCCTAGCATTGAGCCAGGGCAGTTAAAACGGTCTCAAACTGGATTATTTCTGCAGTATGTTTTGGACTCAAGTTTCCATTGATTCAATGGGTCCACTAAATTAGGGACTAGTAGTGACCTAGGTTCTGGTTTTGGCTATTGCAGAATAACCTTCAGTGAAATAGAGTCCATTTCATCAGATAAAGTAGACTCCACTCCATAAATTCTAAAATGCAAAGATATACAACTCAGAACAAAAGTCAGAATAGTACAAGCCATTGTATTCCCTATTACCATGTATGGATGTGAGAGCTGGACAGTTAAGAAAGATGATAGAAGAAAATCAATGCATTTGAGATGTGGTGCTGGAGAAGAATGCTGAGGATCCCATGGACAGCCAAAAGGACAAACAAATGGGTCCTAGAGCAGGTCAAGCTGGAAACATCCCCAGAAGCCAAGATGAGCAAACTGAGGGTGTCGTACTTTGGATACATCATGAGAAGGGAGGACTCATTAGAAAAGACAATAATGCTGGGAAAGGTGGAGGGAAGTAGGAAGAGAGGAAGGCCACATGCTAGATGGATAGATTCTATTAAGGAGGTCACGGGTATTAAGGAATTAAGCAGAGCAGTGGAGGACAGAGGGCCTTGAAGATGTCTCATCCATTGGGTCGCCATGAGTTGAGATCAACCTGAGGGCAGTTAACAACAACAACAAAAACTCCATGAATCCTTATGCTAGATAAACAGAACTGTGTTGCTGGTCTCCTGCAGTTCTGTCTCTCTTTCCATAGTATTACTTGTAATGGACCTGAACCTCAATTTCAGGACTGGTCTAAGCCATTTTATTGCTTAAGTTGAAGGTTAGAAAGTGGGATAAGGAAGGAGACAGTGAGACAAGGGGAAATTTTTTAAATTATAGCACTATGTGGTAAGCTTTGATTTTGTCTACTGTTGGTATGCTGCCCCCTGTATTGAATTGTGTTAGTGAAAGACTGGCAAGGATTTTTAGTGGTATTCTTATCTCATCTGTCCATTTACATTTGTTATCACACACATACATACACACACTAGCTTGTTTTGATGTCCATGTTTCATAGCTTCATTGTACTCTGCTCCAGTTACTCAGTAAAGAGGACTTGAAGCTAAACAGAATGCAGCCAGGGTGATTATACTAGTGCTAACACTGATAAGAAGCTCCATCTCTGAGAGCTTGAATCTTCCTCTTCTCTCAGTCTCAGGAAGGTATGAGGAAGTGGGAACTAAATATGTCCTGAACCTTTGAGTATTATCTCAACACCTCTAGAAAACCAGCCCTGCCAGGGTGTATAACTGCCAGCTAAGAGAGATTTCCTGTGTCCTGGCCTTGGGAAGAGGGAATGCTGTTCCTTATCAAAGAGCATGAAGGCCTTTCTGGGGTTAAGAGGACAATATAACATCTAACAGTGCATATTGGGGAACCATCTGCACTTGAGGCTGTGTCAGCATTCAGCCAAAGGAACATGAGAAATATGTTCATTGTTTATATTTCTGTTTCTACATCCTTTCCCATCTTGTTTTCACCAATAAAGCTATGTTTGGTACTCAGTGACTTACTTCTGTGTACCCTTGAAACTAAATTGAACAGGACCTGACTGGTTCAGGGTCTGCAGATGAATACATTCTTGCCCCATTTTCTCCAAAGGGAATGTGGTTCTCACCTTTTGTCCATGCCTGTTTTAATGGAATATATAACTTTCAGCTGTTTTTCCTGAAATAGATTAACCCATCTTTTTATAATCTTGTGCTGGATGCTATTAGACTACAAATCACATCAACCCAGCCACCATGAGATTATGAGCATTGTTGTCCAACAACAATTAGAGATCCATTTATGGGAAATGCTGGATTAACACAAGTATTTCTGTTAGGAATACTGTGTTTTGCAGGTGTGAATTCTGTATATTGTGTGGGATTCTAAATCATTCTTCCATTCATTTTACCCCACTGTGCAGAGACGTGGGCAAATATAAAGTCTACATCCAGAGTAAGTAAGCACATGTCTTCCACTTGCCTTGGCTTTCAACTCAAATCACCCCCATATTGGAATTGATGAGAGTTTCAAAAACATCTGATAGCACTGGGTTGACTACCTTTGGTCCCACATATGTGTATATAATGGGGTGCAATGTTTGCTGAATTAAGCAGTGGTGGCTGGTGGCTCCCATTTGAGTGGGATGATGAAACCAGGCTTTAAAAGAATTCTTCAAGGGGCTGTACATAATCCAAGATAGGTCCAGCACACTGGAGAACTCCATCAAAGATAGCCAAAAACCTGGAATAGATTAATCAGTCCCTGACATGGGAGCTACCAGCCACCACTGGTCTCAAAAATATCAGAATTTTGTTCTAAAAGATATGATTTTAAAGGTGAAGAAGGTGGTGTTATATTTGTCCTTATTAAACTGTAAACCTCCAAAGTTGAATTTCTGTTTTTTTAAGATCCTAAAATGCAAAGACATACAACTCAACACAAAAGTCAGAATC
>CM034710.1:66162744-66181264 GCA_020142125.1 Phrynosoma platyrhinos
CCTTGTGGTCTCTTCCAACTCTATGATTCTATGATTCTATGAATCCCCTCTCAGCCATAAAAACCTACTGAGTGTTCTTGGGCAAGTCACACTCTCTCAACCTCAGAGAATGTCAAAGGCAAAACCCTTCTGAACAATTACTTAATGAAACATTTGACATGCTCCAAAGATAACAGACGTTTGACTTCCCCTTTGGAGAAAATTGGGCTGAATGAGATGAAACCTTTTTCAGTGACCAGTAGTGAAACATTTTCCACCTTGTTCTCAATGGGAATTCCCTATGAAGTTGTGCCCACACCCTATTGACATCTAAAACTGTATTTCACAAAGTAAAGCCAATGTAAGATTGCCAATAGCATGTCCTGCCTCCCCTGTGTTTCTGTGTGGAGACTCAGAGAGTGTGTTCTGATTTCTAAAAATGTAAGAAGAAAAAGGCCAGCCATAGACCCCCTCTGCTGTCTGCAATTAAAATGAGAGTTAAGGGCAATTACTATAGGAATGTAAATTTAATCTTCCCCTTGGAGAGCTGGTTTTAATAACATGTACAATAGAAACTAATTAGAAGAAAAGCGGACATATACATTTCCCTTTAGTCTCTACAACTAGCAACTAGAAGAGGATGTGATAGTACAAAAGTAAGTTAAGACATGAGGAGAATGTTTTGTGCTGTAGAATAATGAGTGCTTCCTAAGGGTGCTGATATGACAAGTATGAGTTGCATTCTAAGTAAAGATATAAAGAACAATCACACATTTTCTTGTCCTTGGTTAGAAATGGTGTTCAACCTGGAAAGAAATCGTGCAAATTGAGTCCACTTTTAGGGTTAGGGTTAGGGTTAGGGAATCATGGGAACTGTATTTTATTGTGGCACCAGAGCTCTCTGACAGAGAAGGCTCAATGTCAGAAAAAAGCAACAATTCCCATGATTCCCTAGCACTAACCCTAACCCTAAAAGTGGACTCAATTTGCACTATTTCTGGCAGTCTGCAACCCCCCTGAGATACTCAGTCAGATAAATGGAGAATAGCCACAAGATTGTTTGCACTTCAGTAGTATTTACTGAAAAAGAATAGTTTGCACTTTTTTTGCGGGGGGGAGGCTCATTTTTGAGCAAAAAAGGCCCAAAATGTTGCTTTATGCACACACAAAATGCATTGCTTTGCACAAGTGATTTCCCCCCTAAATATAAGTCCCAAAGTGCCAAAGTCATCAACAATTGTTCAAAAGTACTTGTAAATCTCATTTGAAATTATTCATTCTTGCATACAAGAATAAAATCTACAAAGATTTATGTCCTTAATTGTAAAGTCTGCCTACAAGATTAAGAACACTGAAATGTCATTACAATAAGAGGTTACAGCAGACTAGGTGCTGGATCAGATAAAGAATAGGAATCTGGCACTTTTCAAATAGAGGTGGGCAACTTGTGGCCCTCTAGATGTTGTTTGACTGTTGCAGTGCTCCAGCGGCTGTGGTCTGATGAGAGCTGAAGCTGAATGAAAGCTGAAAAGCACTTTTTTACTTGCTCTGTTTTAACAATTTTGTAGAAAAAGGGTATTTCTGGTGAGGCAACTTTCTTTTTCATAGTGCTGCAAGAGGCAAGAACAGTTGAAATCACTGGGAAATGTGAGAGATGGTACTAAATCTTTCAAGGATGGTAATCAAATTGCCAAGGCTGAAGATGAACAGCAAGCAGTCCTGTGCCTGTCCACCCACCTATGGTCTAGCAGAGAAAAGAAACATGCTCACTCATCTTTGTAAGAAATATAGCTTTTCTTGGAATTACATGTTGATAATCAAATGCATGGTCTACTGGAGGAGACAGAGAGAAAGTGAAGAAAACTACAGATTATAATGGTGCAAAAAGAGAGAAGGGAGCAGAAAAGCAAATGATCAGTGAAATCACAATAAATAAATGCTGTGCCTAAATTCCCATAAAGCAACATGTAAACTAGCAATTGCAAGGTTACTAATAGAAAAAGTACCTGCTCATTTTTCTTCTTCTGCACCTATAATTAAATAATTACAATTACAATTATCAGTTAATCACAATGATGGCTGGTGGTCTGCATGTCATTTGAGCAGTGAATGCAATCAAAGTTTTTACTCTGAATTTTAAAGGAGCTATCAAAGTGGTGAACCTATTTTAAAGTTAGTTTTCAACACTTTGGACAACTTTTAAATTTGGCCAGAGAAAATTCACTACCCTACATGCATCAAAACCACTAGTACGATTATTTAATTGGCTAGGAATTGAGTTCTCTAATGCTGCCAGTGAGTCCATTAAATCTACAGTCTAAAATTGCCTAACTGACCACTATTGAATGTAGCATCAGAATACCTCCAACAGCTGACAAACTAACACATCAGATGAACCCTCTATATTCTCAAAACCAGTGTGTTTTATTTTCTCTTGGGAATGGGATATGTCAAAGGATGTGGGGCAAAGGATAGGTATTTGCAACATGATTACTTAAGTCATACCAAAATTGAACTTTCAGTGCAATACTTTGGTTGCTTGCCTTGAGATATGCAACCTTTGAGAATTTGGGGGAATTAAAATTAGCTCAAGGTAGTGATGTCTACTGGCTGGATTATGTAGCCTTGGAACCAAATCCCTGTGTTTACCAAGTCCAGAAGCATGGATAATTCTAGAGGCAGTCTTTAAACAAGGAATGAATTTTATTTAAAAGAAGTAACACACTCACACAATAAAAACGAATACACACACAGAGAGAGAGAGAGAGAGAGAGAAGAGGCTAAGGAAATCAAGGATAGAAGGTCAGGATAGAAGTGAGGCATCTCTCAGGGTATATGACACCTGAACAGATGTCTCCAATTGCTTGGGTCCTGGATTAAATGGAGGACAAACAGCTTCCACTGTACTGTTGGGGGGGGGATGGGTGAGCTGTTGAGGAGCTAAGCCAAGCAAACTGACAGCATTCTGCCTGCTACTGGACTAAGCTGAGGAAACAAAGGAAAAGCACCAATATTCACAGTGAATTTCCACCCTGGGGCAACATTTAAGGTATTGAAAGGACCAAATGGTGGTACTTTCTTTGAAATGGGTTTGGATCACTTTGATGTTGGTCTTCTGAAATGGCAACATTGTGGTGTGAATGTGAGTAATGGGTGTGCATTTCCGGGGCAAGAGGGATTAGCGCACAAGGCTACCTGAGATATGTTGTTGGCATGAATCCATCATTGGCATTTCTCACCTTCTCTAGAATATCCAGAAGAACAGAGCTCTAGTGACTCTTAGTGCTAGCCTACATGTGATGGAAGGATCATAGTAATGGTGTTCACATCAGGGTCATAGAAGGGCCATTTATTCTGTATTTTATTGCAACTCTGATATCAAAAGAGGAGGGGTTCCAATAGGGCTAACAGGTAGCCAGGGTGAGATGGCTATCTCAAGCAACTCATTTTGGATATTCCGAAAGGAGAGTCAATTGTTTGTTTAATTATTATTGCCGTATTTTTTCTCCCAGAGATCAGGGAGAGATGTCTGGGAGATTTTCTGCCTCTGCTGCCAAAATACCTCAGTCTGCATCTTAAATTGGAATGGGATTGCCATTTGCTGCTCAGACAGCAAAATGTGGTGGGTTGCCCTGATCTATGGATCATCGGCACCGAGGGCCTCAGCAGACGGCTTAAAAAGCCGTCCTGGAGGCAGGGAAGAGGAGGGGCAGCCGCACGCTCAGCGCCCCTTCCTCCTCCTGAGGTTGCCTTCGGAGGCGCCGGCCCTCTGCACGGCCGGCACTCTGGGGGCAACCTCCCGCCGCAGAGTCTGGACACGCTGCGGCGGAAAAGTCAGTGAAAGTGCGCCGCAAGCTTTTGCGGTGCACTTTCACTGACTTGTGAAAGGAGCGCTATTTTAGCACTCCTTTCAGGGACAGGGAAGGTGCACCGCAGGATCGAGGTGTGGGGATGCCTCGGTCCCGCGGTGCACCTTCCCAGGGCGACCCCGTGCCACCAGTCTGCTTCCCCCCTGAGTGTCTAGTCCAAAATTTATAGCAGTGTTTGGTGCTATGTATCAACTCCATTGTCTCTGCTGGTAGACTGACTTGTTGGATGGCAAGAAAGTCTGGCTAGGGACTCAAGAACTACAAATAATTATCTTAGCTCTTTTGGGAGTCTTGCAGAAAAATAACACAAGTATAAAGAATTCCATGTTGTCGGCTATAGACTGGTGAAGGCTAGGGAAGTGTTAGGAATCCATTCTTTGCTGCTGTTGTTATGTGCCTTGGATTTTAAACTTGGACTCCCCTCAGTTCACTTTGCCTGGCCTGGGAGTGGACTGAATGAATTCTGTGTTCTGTAATCCACATATCCCTGAATAGCTACACAAATGTCCAATAAATTCTGCATATTTGAAGCATGCATGTACAAAAATGCACACGTTATAGATGTGTAGAAAAGCACTCATAGACTTTCATTAATGAAGAATATGAATGCACACAATGTGAAAAGTTTGAAAAAACACTTGCAAAAAGGCACACACATTTAAAAAAATAAACATATGGGGATAGATAAATTTTGTTCCATTACAGAAAGAAATGAATTCTGGCATGGATCAGATGTGGAAGAAGGAAAAGGGAGTCAATGGATGCAGATTTGACAGATGAAAACATCTCCAGTAAGAATCTATCTCTCATATTTCCACGCTGATTAACTTGCATGCCTTGAATCTTCCCCAGCTTCTTAACACTCACATGGTTCCAGTTTGATTCTGCTGTCATCAATAGGCATCATTGAAACGATTTATTTGAATAGGTAGTTGCTCATAAAACTTTAGAAGATCTTCACTTTGGAGATCTCCTGGAGCAATGAGCTCCCCAAATTAAACTGGCGTCTCTGTAAATGTAGCCACCTTTATCAGCTTGGAATGTATTGCTTTTCCTTTTTAACAGAAAGATAATACTGCTTCCTATTGATTTTGGTCAGATTAATTTTGTTGTCTGGGATGTTTTGCTGTTGTTTTAAAATTGAGATAAGACCAGCAGACCATAATCTAGAGATGGATAGATGTGTCTATAGTTAATTTGTCACAATATTGATTTTCTAGGTTTTTCTTGTTGTTGTTGGTTAGTCATTTGTCTGGTGGATGTAGACTAGCCATTAACTGGGTATCAGGAAACAATCTTGGAAAGGGAAAGAAGGTGAGGAGGAAAGGAGAAGAAACTGAAGAGAGACAGTTTGACAGATGTGACATTATAGGATAAGAACTGGATGAGAACTTGACTTTGACTTAACTAAATAAAGTTAATTTGTTGGGAAAGATTTATCTGTTGTTCATTTCATTTGTAAGGTATGGAAAGTGACAAATGTCATCCACATAAATTATAACAGAGCCTCGCCTATTACAGACATATCTATATTACATGGAAGATAGGGGTTCTTTTAATGAGGTAGTAATTTATAGCTGGCCTCCATGCCACAATAAAGGGCATGGGTAAAGGGAAGGCTTACTTCTATCCTAGATTTTACAGGTGCATTTTTAGCACATGAATGTAAAAATAGCTTTCATATATACATGTGCTGAAAATGCACCTGTAAAATCTGGGATAGAAGTAAGCCTTCCCTTTATTGTACAAGTGCCATTACAGAGATGCAGATACTGTGCCAGTGCCTGAGGGGGAAATACTGTGCTTCCTGCCTAGCTATTTGAAAGATATATTTTTGCTCCTTCCCTGCTCCCACAGTATGAGAGCACCATATTTGCTTTCTGATAGGGCCCGTCTGTCTGTCTGTCTACACTGATATACAACCCAAAGAGGATACTAAACTGGTTCTAGGTTTTTGATCAAAGCTCCTTCAATGGAGTCCTTTAATCTGAAAAAGGCAGGGCATGAAAAATGACATAGCCAACCTAAAACATTTTGCTGCATTAGGTTAAGGGCAAGATAGAGTATCCTCTGTTCTTTATACAGAAACTAACCAGACTGAGAGTTGACTGCAATTTACTTCTAGAGAGATGGGTTAGATTGCCTTTGTTTCTTACAATAGTAAAACAAATTTACTGCCTTTTCTTGTTTTTGTGTTTTGCTTTTTATGTTTTTTTTTAAAAAGGTGTCCCCTTTACCTGCACCAAATCTCCCTCCACTCTCTTAAATCAGCATTAATATCTCAAGGAAGATGAAGCTGTCATCATCACATTTCTTCCTCCTAAATGACTTTTACTATCAGTGCCTGATGAAGAAGTCTATGAGCTTTGAAAGCTTATGCAATTGCCCTTGTGGTCTCTTCCAACTCTATGATTCTATGATTCTAATTGCTTTTTGCCATATTTTTAATCTTTTGTTATACTACCCCTTCTCCTTCCCTCTGCCTCTCTCCTTTCCCAGTGAGCTGTTTATTCCAAGCAAATTAACTTTTGAAATTAGGCTGAGGGGCCACACATTGCCTGTTCCCTAGATTAGAATCAAAGGGAACTTAAGTACAGATGGAGTGCCTTTCGATCATCTCTAATTAAAATGCTTCTTTTAAACAATACGAAATGCAACTTGACAGATCTGAAGCACCCAAATCTAACATGTCACCCTGAAAGTATGAAACGATTTGATTTCCTGCATCCCATGGCTATATAAAAGGAGCTATAATAACAATCTTTATTAAAATGCCCTTCTTTCCTAAAGTTCCCATTAGCATGAAGACTAGGAAGCTACTTACTCAAAGTCCCTGCTGCGATGGTTTTGTTGTTTGGTACACATAAGTATTTCTTCCCCAGCCATTGTGTCTGCTCCTAATTGAAATGCAGCTCATTGAACACTAATTAAACATTACTTCCATATCTCTGATGTGCTTTATGCTTCTGGAAATTGTAAATAAATATTTATAAAACATACTGCAGATAGAAAACAAACTCACTACACTAGCATGGAGACTGTTGAAATGATTCAGATTAAATGATTTGTTTGGATCTGCTTCAGATTAAATAGGTTTTTAGCTCCTCAAATATGTGGCAGTTCACAAAACTATGAACCAGCTGTAGACTGGAATGTGTGGCTAAAGCTAAGTGACAAAGTCATGCCAAAGTGAATGTATTATGTAAACACACAGGCACCATAAGACTGCCTCAATCTCTCATTGGAATAGAAATGAATAGGAATCACAAAAAGCAGGCTGCTCCAAAATCATTCAAGAAATGTGGTTTTCTAACTAATAAATAGCAAAATGAATGGAACTTTTAAAAACAAAAATGTATAGAGAAACAGAAGTCAGAAATGTTTTTGGATTACAATTCCCAGTGTCCTTTAGCTTGCATGCCAAGTGGCCATGCTGGCTGGAGGGTGCTGGGATCTACAGTTAAAGGTAACTTTTTTAAAAATAACTTTTATTGAGTTAAAGGTAACTTTTTAAAAAAATAACTTTTATTGAATTAAAAACTTAACATGCAAACATACATCAAGTACAGAATGCAACAAATACTGTACAAACTATATATACATATAACAAACCAATACACATAATAAGAAAAAAGAGACAAATAAAGAAAAGGAAGAAAAAAAGAGAGACATAAAAAAAGAACTTCCTGAATCCTTAGCCAAGTCATCTTTCATATTATAAAATAATAGCTACCTTTCTCCTTGATTTCAGGATTAAGATTAAATTATATCCTATATATCACTATATATCAACTATATATAGTTTAATTCCCTCATACCTAATATTGTATGTGTAATATATCATCCAAACTTCGATATAACTATATATATTCTCTTACTACCATTTTCCCCGTTTCTTTATCTATTATTTTCTAGCCAGTGTCATTTCTTAATCCTCTCTCCATATATAATTATTTACTCTTGTTAGTTTTTATTTTTTTACTATCGATATAATTGAGTAGTTGTTCCCAATTTTTTTTTCATTTCTTTCCCAGTCTTGTCCTTTCAGCATAATAGTTAACTTATCTAATTGCATTAAATCAATCAACCTATATAGCCATTCCTCTTTATGTGGGGTCTTTTCGTTTTTCCACTTACTTGCATATGCTATCCTGGCACTGGTAGTCATATAAAAAGAAGTTTCCCATATTTGAGCTCTACTTCCTTATTTTCACAGATGCTTAGCAAAAGCATTTTTGGAACCATATCCAATTGAATTTACAAAATCTCTTTGATGGTTCTGTGGATAGTGGTCCAATATTTTTTTTTTGCCTTTTTACAATTCCACCATAAATGGTAGAATGTTCCTTTTTCATGTTTACATTTCCAGCATTTGTTTGTTAATCTTTTATATATCCTAGCTAATTTTGCCAGAGTTGTATACCCCCTGTATTGCATCTTATAGAGATTTTCTCTAAGATCATAACTGGTGGTATATTTTCTCTGTTCCCAATATTCTAATTTAATGTTTTGTTTAAGATCTTGAGCCCATTTGATCATATGTTCCTTTATCACCTCTCCTTCCATTTTGATCTCCATTAAACATCTATAGAACAAAGCAGTCTTATGTGGATTATCTGAAATCATATCCTCTTCAAATTTGGTTTTGTTAACTCTTATCCCTATTGTTTTTGAATCTACCATGAACCTCTCTCTTAGGGGGGTTGCAGACTGCCAGAAATAGTGCAAATTGAGTCCACTTTTAGGGTTAGGGTTAGTGCTAGGGAGTCATGGGAACTGTATTTTATTGTGGCACCAGAGCTGTCTGACAGAGAAGGCTCAATGTCTGAGAAAAACAACAATTCCCATGATTCCCTAGCACTAACCCTAACCCTAAAAGTGGACTCAATTTGCACTATTTCTGGCAGTCTGCAACCCCCCTTAGTTGCCTATGTAATAACCACCCAATAGAGTATCCTTCTTCTGATAATTGTTCTAGACTTTTGAATTCCAGCTTTGCATTGATCGAGGGAACAGTTGTTAGATCTTGATATGTTATCCACTTGTCCTGCAATATCATTTCTCTGCTGGGAAAAGCCTCATGTCCATATTGGTATTTTTGGGCATAACCTCTCTTTATACTTAAACCACACTCTCATTATAGACTTTCTCACAAAGTGATTTATGAAATCTTTATGTACTTTTTGTTTATGGTAGAACAAATATGTCTGCAATCCAAATCTTTGGTCTACTCCTTCTAGACTAAGTAATTTCTTATCCTTCAACAACAGCCATTCTATTAACCATTTTAAACAGTTGGCTTCATAATAAATCTTTAAGTTTGGTAGAGTCAGTCCTCCCCTTTCTTTCCTATCTTGTTTTACCTTGAATCTGGCCCTCGGTCTTCGGCCATTCCATATAAATTTGGAGATTTCTTTGTTCCAAACTTTAAATGGTTTATTATTGGTTATTATGGGAATATTTTGGAACAGGAACATAAATTTTGGCAGTATTTTCATTTTTTATTACTGAAATTTTCTCTAACCAGGACAGAATCAGTTTATTCCAGTTTATCAGGCCTTTCTTCACTTCCTTCAGCATTTTCTCATAATTATTTTTATATATGTCTACATTTTTTGTTGTTAGTTCAATGCCTAAATATTTGACTTTCCCCCCTATTTGATAGCCTGATATTTCTTCTATTTTTATTGTCTTCTTTAGATGTATTCTTTGTTAACACTGTTGTGTTATCCTTATTTATTTATAGATAGAATGTCATCAAAAATGAATAAAATTAAGAACAAAATAGAAAAAATTGAAGGGAAATATGAAAAATTTGAGGAAAATTTAAGTGAAATAAAACAGAAACAAAAATAATTAGTAGATGAGAATGTAATGAAAGATGTGAGAATGCGTTAAAGATCTTTAAAAATAAGAGGTATTCCAGAGGAAGAAGGGGAAGATCTCTGGCAGAAAATTACACACATGATAAGCACATATCTAGCTAAATATTATAGTCTGTGTGAAATGGAACTAGACAATTTATTTAGGATACATTCTTATGTAGAGAAAAAAAAAAGGTCCCAAGAGATGTGGTTATTCTGTTTGTTAGAAAACAACTGAGAGACACCCTATGGCTCAAACATAAATCTAACCCAATCAGATTCATGGATAAAGAGGTTCAACTGTTTAAAGACTTACCTCCAGCAATAATTAGGAAAAGAAAAGAGTACAATTTTTTAACAACCGTACTTAGAGAGAGGAAAATTAATTACAGATGGGATATGCCAGAAGGCCTTCCTTTGTAGTTCCAAAAAAAGAGGATAGAAATAAGATCAGTACAAGAAGCAAGAGAGTTCTGGAAATATCTTAGGAGAGGCACTAGGAGAGATAATAGTAGGGATGGCAACCAAACAACAGAATTAGAAAGTAAAGATAAGGAAAAACAGATAATAAACAGAGTAAAAGGGACACAAAAGAAACAGAAGACCAAGGGGATAAATCATAAAGTAGGAGAATTGAAACAGGAGACAATAGGATTAAAAAAAGTAAACTCATAGGAGAAAAAGCCATTGAGATATAACAAAAAGAAACAAAAGAGATAGAACTCTTGCAAAAAAAAAAAGCTTAGGAGAATTAGAAACAGGAGAAGAATCAGTAATAGAAGGCATAGAGTCAAGCCAAAGTGATAAAGAAATTGAAGAAACCTAGGATAATTTGAAATTTGAAAAAATCTGATAAAAACTTGATAAAAATGAATAACTTGAAAGTTATCTCCTGGAATGTAAAAGGGTTAAATGGATGTGACAAGAGGGGTAAAATCCTCCACTATATAAATAATTTAAATTGTGAAGTCATTTGTTTGCAGGAGATAAGAATTAAGAAAGAGGATATAAGACTGTTAGAAAGACCCAAATTGGGGAAGTTATTTGCTTCGGTAGCAAATGAAAAAAAGAAAGGTGTAGCTCTCTATATCAACTCTAAATATGAGACTTTGGAACTGTTAAATGATAGTCGGGGACATTATGTTGGGGTCCAGATCACATTGATGGGAGAAAGAATACTTTTAGTGGGAATTTATGGCCCGTTAGGGAATAAAGGAAGGTTTTTTAAAACATTGCTGAATAAAATGGAGAAACTATCGTTTGATGCATGTGTGATGGGGGATTAGAATGGGGTGGTTGACCCATCATGGGACAGATTATCAGAGAAAAAAATTAAAAGCAATAAAGGCAAATTGCCCAAAGAATTTTTTGAATTAATAGAAAGAATAGGAGTAAAAGATGCATGGAGAGAAAAAAAATAGAGACAAAAAGGAATATACCTTTTTCTCTGACAGACATAAATCGTGGGCCAGATTGGACATGATTCTAGTCTCACCCCATATATAGTGCCTAATGTTAGGTTTAGATGGGACATAGAGTCAATGTTAAAATGTTGAAATGTAAAGATGTGTGTCTGTATTTTTCCTTGCTGAGAAAAGCTGTTTTTTCTGAGGCCAGATTTGCAATTATCAGCCCAGGTGTGTTTTAGCCCAAACAAGCAGTTAACTTGTCTACAGTTCTGTGAGAAAGGGATTTGTTTACATAAAGGTTTTATAAACAAGAAAAATGTTATGGGAATTGAAATCACATGATTTAGTATGCTAATTAAGGTTGGGCTAATACACGTCATGCATCATCAACCAATCAGTCTGAAAGGGCTACACCCAAAGGGGTGGAGGATTGGGGGCTGAAAGTTGTAATCTAGAAAAGTCTCACACTTCTTCTTTAACCTTTGAGCTGTAATGGACTAATTAAAATATTCTCCTGATGCTGCAACTAACCAATTTTGAATCATGTAGCAGTTAGGCTTTATTCCTGTTTAGCCATTTTGGCTAAAGTGAAGATGGTATTATTATTATTATTATTTGTTTTTGCTCATGCTGTTTTTTCAATAAAAGAAGCTTGCTGAAGTTACCAGATTTTGGTGATTGGTTTATGGACTGTTTTACAACACATCCATCAACACAATTCAACACCTAAGATAGTGGATACTGAAATAAAACCAAGAACACTGTCTGACCATAGCCCAGTCTTAATGAAGATTAAATTAAGACAGAAAGAATTTAATTGGAAGCTAAAGACAGAATTACTGGAGAAAGAGGAAATCTACAAGGAAGTATCGATTTGGATAGAAAATTACTTTAAGGAAAACATGAATAAGGTACAAACATTAATATTGTTTGGGACGCAGCGAAAGCTGTTATTAGAGGGTTTCTTATGAAAAAATCCCACATGATAAAGAAACAAAAACAGCAGAAATTAAACAAATTACAAGAAAATTTAACTAAAAAAGAAAATAAACTGAAACTGACCCCCAATATAAAAGAGTTGATAATGGAGATTAAACTATTACAACAACAGATATCTTTATGTCTAATGGAAGATTTACAGAAAAAAATCAACTATATGAAACAGAAGAGGTTTGAAGGAGCTAACAAACTAGGAAAATGGTTAGCCAACCAAATGAGAAAGGAAAAGGAGAGGAAACAAATAAACTGTTTGATAGAAGGAGAACAAAAAGTTATGGAACAGGATAAGATTAAAGGAATAATTTACGAATTCTATAAGCATCTCTATAAAAAAGATGATTTGGATGAGGAAAATATGAAATCATATTTGGAAAAGATTAAGATGGAACCCTTTAGTGAAGAGCAGAGAGAGCTTTTGAACAGGAAAGCCACAGTTCAGGAAATAACCGAAGCAATAAAAGCAGCTAAAACAGGAAAAGTGCCAAGCCCGGATGGCTTCCCGGAGGAATATTATAAAAAATATGCCCAACAACTGGCTCCACCTTTATGTGAGGTAATAAATGGAATATTAGAAAATAAGGTATCTAATACATGGAGCCAAGCAAATATAGTGTTGTTATCAAAGGAAGGCAAGGATAGGCAGGATATAAAGAATTACAGACAAATATCCTTGCTAAACTGTGACTATAAATCTTTGCTGCAGTTTTGGCTGAAAAGCTTAAGAAAATCTTGAAAACCTGGATTGATAAAGACCAAAATGGCTTTCTACCTTTAAGAAGGATAAGGGATAACATTAAATTTGTGCTTGACATAATAGAGCTCCATGAGCAAAAAAATTGATAAAAAATTGCCCATGATCTTTATATATTTTGAAAAGGCCTTTGATAAGGTAAACTGGTTGTTTATAGGCAAAGTATTAGAGAAAATCAGTGCAGGGGCAAATTTCACTAATTGGATTAAGGCCATTTATCATAAACAAGAGGCCTGGGTGTTAGTAAATGATGAAAAAACAAAGAGAATAGAGATTTAAAATGGGACAAGACAGGGTTTCCCCCTGTCACCACTTCTTTTCATAATAATCATGGAAGTTTTAGCTAACAATATAAGAGGAAATGAAGGAATTAAAGGTATCAAACATAAGGGATACGAATTTAAATTAAAAGCATATGCAGATGACCTACTGGTCACTATATTGGACCCAGAGGATAGTTTGACACAATTGTTGAATGTCTTAGAAAAATTTAGCTAGGTATCAGGGCTAAAAAGTAACTTTTCTGAGCTCTGTGGAGAAGCAATTTTGTTCACACACTTCTAGAAATTGGATTGCTTTTTCCACAGAAAAACCCAATTCCTGTTGACTGCTGGAATTATCACAAAGATTTGATCCAAATCAATAATAGCAATAGCTGTGACATAAGAAACTAGCAAAATTAAAATTATACCTTTAAATTAAAATATCTTATGCACAAACTAAATGTATTTATATGTACATAGTTTCATGTGGTTAAAGTGAAAATTTGGTAAGATGTGATACTTACTAAGAAAATGTAAAAAGAATATATTTTTTTTTAAAAATTAAATTAAATTTTAAAATTTGTTTTTTTAAAAAACCTGGATCCTCTCTTTTTTCCTTCCATTGAGTTCCACCCCACTCACACCATCTGTTCAGCATTTTAAAGAGATGTAGGCAAAGGGCACAGCCTGTTTCTGCTGAAAGGCAGATGTTTGGGTAGCAGTGTTGTCACCCCCTTAGGGTGTCAGTGTGGTTTGAACTCCCTGTACTCTCCAATGATGTCCCTACTAAGCAACAGCCTTCCTCTATAGATCTTAGAGCCCTTGCAGGTTTGTATAGGGAGATATGGGCTTTCAGATAATCTGGACCTAAGCTGTATTGGGCTATATAGCTCATCCTCTATGTATGTGTTACTTTTCCTTCTTTGATCTTTCATTCAGTGCTTGAAAAAGTTATTTGGGGTGGTAGAGTTTCCAGAATTTCCCAGCTAGTAGGGTCAAGTGGTCTTGCTTGCTTCAGTAAGTTGTAAAAAGTCTCTATGACCTTTTTGGTTAAGATTGATGGAAACTGGAGTTCAACAACATCTGGAGGGTAACAATTATTCACTCAATATGCCAAATAGGACTAAATCCAATGCAACACCAATAAAAAAAATAACAGGGAGAAATGAGGGCGATGAGCCAAATTTCTTGGTCTTTCATACCACCATGGGAGTGTCAGAAGTCAGGGTTGCTAGGATGAAAGTTTAGACATACTTTTGCCCCAGTATCTCAGTGTGGTACTGTAATTTTAGCGATATAACCAGCCCTATTCATCAAAGTTGTGCTGCTCATTCTAAGCTAATATGTAAAATGTCCCTAAGCATTAAAAAAAACTTCACAAAGTAGAAGGACCATATTCTATTTAGTAGAACTAATTACTAGAAGGAGAATCTAATTAGGACAGTGTATTTAGGGCATAGAAGCAAATGACTGAAATTGCTGGGTGTGCACTTGCCTCAGGAAAACATTACACTTGACATATTTCTAGTTCATGACATTCCTCCTACAACACTTTATGGCACTTCAGTTCATTATGGTTGTGTATAATTATTCGCCTTGCTGGCAGCCTTAATGCACTAGAAAATTGTTACAGCGTAAGTGTGTCAAAATAAAAAAAATGAAAAAAATATGTATTTCTTTTCATTTTGCACAGAGTCCCCAAGCAATCCATGTTTGGAGGTCGCTCTTCTGAAAACCTCCACTTAACCTACCTCTACTTTCTTTCTGTACACAATTGAAGGTGATGGTTTTGACCTACAAAGGTCTAAACTGGTTGGGGACACTGAATCTTGAAAGACTTTATATGTCCATCATGTAAATTATCACTGGAGGCCCAATTTATTATGTCCCACTACCTAGAGAGGTCTGCTTGTAGAGCAGAGGGCCTTTTTAGGAACAACGCCTTGATTATGAAATTCTCTCCTGGGAAAGGTGAGCCTGGCTTCTGCTCACTTTTGCTTTGGATGGGGAGGAAAGGTGGTTGGATTCCCTCAGGTGCCTAATGCTGTGCAATGTTCTGTGTTTCTCACCAGACTTTGTAAGCTAACCAGTTATTAAGCTTTGCAGGAGAAGAACTGTTGAGGAAACCATTGCTTGCAGAGGCCTGCTTGACAAACAATTATGACAGAGGCTGCATACTACAGTTTGACAATGCTTTAATTGCCATGGCTCAATGTGATGGAATTCTGGGACTTGTAGTTTTATGAGATGTTTAGTCTTCTCTGTCAGAGAGCTCTGGTGTTACTTTCAAGTTCACTAGCATCAACAAAGCATTTGGTAGTCTGTGGCCAATGTTGCCTGCATTCCCATGAAAGTAAATGATAGTAGGTGAATATGAGGAATTGTCTCCTGTGAATCTGAGCAGAATTAGATTGAGTAACACACCGTCTTTGGTTCTGATGAAGATATTTTAATGTGGAATGCCAGTAGGCATAGGAACATAAAGCCGTGATGAAGAGGGTTGCTCTGGGAAATAAAGCAACACATCCTGGAATTTATACAGTATACCTGCAATAGACACAAATATCAACAGAGGCAAAATGATGCCACCATACAAATGAAAGGTTACTATCAAAGGCAAGAGAGAAATGCGGCAGAGGCCCCAGGACCATGACATCAAGGCAAGCAGCCATTTTTCAATGAAAGTCCAAAGCATCCATGATTTTTCCATTATAACTGTCAATGGATCCTTAGTCCATATGAATCCTGAAGCAAACAGATATGTCTCTTCTGCTCACACAGGACACCTTCTGGATGCTGGCCAGTTCTCTTTTCTGTCGGGCATTACAGAAAAATGTTCCAGGTACCCAAGCACTCCAAACTAAGAATCAAGTGCTTGAAGGAAGAATCTCTTACAAAAGCCATCTCTTTTCAACTTTAGATCAGGAACTGTTTATAAGCAAGAATTCCCACTGGATTTAGTGGTAGTGCTCAACCTCCGTCGTCGGGGGAAGCCACCACAGATACATCTCCCTTCCATCCTTCCTTCCTCCCTCTCAGGCCGTCAGTCCCCACTTCCACTCTGGTGTTACAACAAACTGCAAATCCTAAGATTTTAGAGGATGGAGCCAGTTAAAGTGGTATCAACCTGCATGAATTCTGCAGTGTGGCAGCAGGCAGAGTTTCCTCCCCTGTTGCTTTAGTTAATGAAATGGACTCTGAGAGATATAATGGGACCTAACTTTCTCAGCTTCTAGAAAAGGCATATTTTCTTACCCTGGTCAATTTCAACCATCATTTTAATGCTTTAAACAAACAACATTGTTTCAAGTTTTTGGATAATGCCTTGGTTCTTCCAGAAGCCTCAACGTGTCACTGAACTCCAGTTCCCAGCATTCATCACCACTGGTTCTGCTTGCCAGGCCTTTGGGTCCAACTATTAAGCTTATTGCACTGTGTTCTTGGAACGTGATGAGAATGGAACAGAACATATTTTATTGCATGGTATGATCCTCACTGAGTTCCCATTCTGTGCTCTGACAGTCCCTAGCCCGTCCCAGCAGGAGAACTGTAAAAATGTGTCCTCAGCCAGCAAGAATGCTTTCAGACCATTCCAGATGATGTGTGTGTGATAATCCTACCCAGTCTCAATCTGTCCTTGAGTTCTGATTGGCTAAGATAACCTCCTCCCCTCCTGTCCTAGAACATCCACAAACTCAACTCAATTCTTCTGGTGTTGATGCAAGGAAGGTGCCACAGGCAATTTTTTAAAAAAATATTTTTTATTTTTGTGGATTGAATTGCATTGTGTTGACAAGAAAAAAACAATGAATGCTCGCTACCTAAACCTCTTGGTAGCATTCTTTCCATTGCAGACATAGGGGTTTTCACAACAGTGAGCATGTGCCAATGAGGAACAGCTGAGGAACTGCTTTAGTGCTGGTACTGGTACAACAGTAAATGCTGTGTGATAATATGTGTTCTCATAATGTTACTATCCTGTTATCAATAGTCTAATGCAGAAACACCCGTTCCCATATCGTTATGTTCCAGGACTCGATGGGAACATTACAGGTACTAGTGTGATAAGCTTATATATTTGGAAGACTATACCAAAATGGGGACAACACCCCAGTGTTCAGGGCTAGTGAAGAAAATCAACAACTTTACACAATGGTGAATGGTGGGAGAGATAACTGGCCTTACAGATCAGTGTCAATACTTTCTACAATTAGTTTTCCTTTGACTTCACTAGCGGCAATCCCACACCCAACTATATGTATCTTGATACTCTGGAAGCTATAGCACACAAAATCTCATGCTGTGATAGATTTGGTTACTTTTAAAGGCAGGAGTTGGAATCATGTGAGCCTCCAGATATTGTTGGACATTGCTGCACTGCTATTCCAAGAATCCCTAGGTAGTATAGCCATTGGTGAAGAATGCTGGGAGTTGCAGAGTAACTACAGCTGGAAGACTGTAAAATTCCCATTCCCGCTTTAAGGTGGCATAGGATGTTTTTATTTGTTTTGTTGCTGCAACAGACCCTTTAGAAACTGATTCAATGGAAGGAGATAAGAAGCAAGAAAAGAAGAAGAAAGGAAAATAAAATAACAATATTAAGATGGGGAAATGATGTACAGAAAGATTTGTTAAGGTATTTTTAGCATTTACTACATTTCCTCTAGACTTAGGCATATGCATTATGCAGTAATATATTTTATGCAAAGCCCAGTGTTAAAGAATTCTGTTAGCCTTGGATCCTTTGAAATTATTGAAGGTTACACCTAAAATGAAAATGACTTTAATGAACATGCAAAAGGATTGCATAACAACCTCATAGCAATAACAAAACAGTGATTTTGCTCTGCCCTTTAGTTTAAAGTGTAAGCCCAAACCAATATTTCCTTGTATCAGTTATACACAAATGTTATTGAGTCATATTGTTGTAGGAAAGTATGCTTAGGTTAGTAGTACACATTTTTGGAGACTGAAAACTAAAATAGAGTTAGGAAAACAAACTCTTTGAAGATTTTTCAAATGACTAGTGTAGACTGGATCCAAAAACAAAAAACAAAATATGTTCTCTATATCCAATATTCTTTGTGGCAAATGGAGAATGCTGGTGCCTTTCATTTGAGGCTTGGTACCTATGTGATTGCAGGATTTTCCCATATTATTGCAAGAGCGTAGAATGGACCTGCAGAGCAGTTATGATGGTGAAAACTGTTCATGTGTGGATGATGAGTGTTGTAGTGATGCTCTTTGGCACCCAGCAGAGTCTGCAGGATAAGCTGGCTACTGTGATCCACAGCCACTTTGTAATTTTTAGCAACAACTGTAGTTTAGCTTCTCTTCTTCCTGTCTTCCTCACTCAAGAAGACACATTGTAAAGTCCAAAAGCATA
>CM034710.1:66184791-66200549 GCA_020142125.1 Phrynosoma platyrhinos
CCGGAAGTTCCCCCCCAAAGGTATATATATCTGAGCTTCTAGTAATAAACAGGATATTATAAAAACCCCACAAAATTTAAGACATTATTGTATGCCAAATCCATGCCAGGATAGATGCAGGTTGTAACTGTCACCAGTGGACCTTATTGCACTGCTCTGTGCCTGGGCAGTTGGCAGCCTGTATCTAACTTGGGCTTCTCCTGTAGCTTTTCATGAATGGGAAAATGAGTGGCAGGAAGAAGAAAGAGAGGCATCTTTGAGGCAGATCCTTGTGCTTGCATCCATCTTGTACTTAAGGCAGGAAGAAGAGAGAGAAAGAGTGAAAAATAACTCTTAACCTTTAGTAGAGGAGGGGAGAAGATAGGAAGTGATCTCTTGGCAGTCACATTGACTGAAGGAGCACTGAGAAATAAACAAGACAGGAAACAAAGGAAGTTATCTTTCTACTCCCAAATCCATGGAAACAAACCTTGATGGAAAATTTCTACTTCCAACAGGAGTGAGCTGAATAAAGCTGCCAGCAGCAAAAAGGGGACAGGGAAAGACAGAGGCACAAAAAGGGAAGGCCATGATGCTTTACTGCCTTCTGGTGGAGATGTGTATGGAGAAAGGAAGGTGACAATCTGCTGTTGAGGGCAAGGAGAAAATGGATGTAATACATAATAGGGGCAGAGGAGAGGAGAAGAGGAGAAGTAAAGGAATGTTAAATGTTATCACTCTACCCAGAATTTGGACTGGAAGTATATTGGTAACCAGCACTGAAGTCACCCAACTGAAAAGTGGATCACCAAAGGGAATAAATATGTGAAATAAATGTTTTGGTTAGCTGTAAATATGCTAACCCATGCTTAATCAGACCACAGCTTATCTAGTCCAGCAGTTGAGCTTGCCAAGTCAGGGCTGTCCTAGACCCTGAGATTTCAGGCCCCAGGCCTGAAACCTAGGGTCATTCTCTTGTGATGTTGCAGGAAGCAAGCCCTGGTGATGTTAGGAGGAGACAGTCCCTGGTGTTGTCATTAGGCATTATACACTGGGCATCAATCACAATCACATTATGTCATCCAAATAAAAATGGCCCATTTTAACAAATGAGGAATACAGGTACAGGCTCAGATACTCAGACACACATTTTGAGGCAGCACTCTCATCCTGAGATTCTTTCCCTTTCCCCTGAGTAATGGAGCAAAAGGGTCAGGCCCTGAGATCTGAAAACTCTATCCAACATTCTGTTCCCATTGTGATCCACCAATAGCACCATCCCAATCTAGATCCTCAGCAACTGGTGTTCAGAAGTATACTGTATCTGAAACTGGAGGTAATACTCTCACAATTCATAGCCATTGAAATCCACTGCTGTTTCTGCTACTATTTTTAAACAGATTTTTCTATTTTTTTTTTTAAAAAACACATTTTCATTCTTTAAATGCTGTGCCAGTAATCAAAATGTCTAATTTGGTATTGGGTAGGGGAGCAAGTTCTTAGGTGATTTAAATCAGTACTCAAAATGGGCTTGTGGGTTCACTCTGAATACAGTACTGATGCCAAAGTAGAAATTTGATGGGTGAGAAGGGGACTGTTAAGCCCCATAGAGATGTTTCTGAATGTGGGTGTTATGGCAAAATGGGAAAATACCATGTTCAATATATGCACTTTGAGTGATTCCAGGCTGCAAGCTTAGCTTGGTTTTCCCAGTGCAAGTCAATTTTACTCAAAGGTACTGTCTTTTGGTACTTGGGCTTGAATGGCCTTCCCATCATCCCATGCTGTGGTCTTAGAATTTTCTATTTTATATTATTCACAAGATTCTGTTTTTGTTTGGCCCATTTTGGGCAATGTAGAATGGGGAGATTCAATTGGAAGGATGGTTCTTCCATTCATTGCCATTGAGGTGTCTCCTTAAGGGTTGCACAGCACTTGGTACGTCTGAGGACTAATGTTACTACCAGATGGCAAGAAAATCACACAGTCATAGTGAACCTACATGGCTTACTCAACTGTCATCCCACTGATCACCTCCCTTGCAGACAGGATGGGAAAGATGGATTTATCACATGATTGGCAATTTGTCGAATCCTTAGATCTGCGTATCTTGCTATGCCAACACTACTTGGTTGTGTCTAATGAAACTGAAGCCTTTTTCTCTGGCTTGTGTGCTTCTCTGGCTCCCCCTGCTCTGCTTGAGCTGGCATCTTGATCCTAGACCTGCATATTTGTCTCTGCCCTTGCTGGTAATTCCCCTCCTTTCCAACCCTCCTATTCATTTACTATGAAGAAAAAAGAACAAGGAGAACAATTTTTTAAAAAATAAACTTCTATTTTAGCAATCTAACCCAGATTTCTATTGATATCACTGATGATGCTAGAACAAAACAGAGCTTTTTTGGCAGGAAAGGGTGGTATGTACTGCAGAATTCAAGTTGTCAAATGAAAATGACAACAATTAATTTTTCCTTAACCAAATGAGCAAATGCAAAATGACTTGCATTTAAAATTGCAGGAAAATTAACCACTAAAACAACACAAACGTCAAAACAATACTTGAAAAAAAATTGGAACAATGTTAGAATATAAGAATATAATCCTCTTGATTGCTTGGATCTAATTGATTTCTATACCCTACACAAGGACTTGAGGTGCATTTGAGCATGTGGTGGCTTAGTGGTTAAGATGCCAATTCTCACAGTCATGAGGTTGGCAGGTCAAGGCCCAAGTGGTGTGTGATGGAGTGAGCTCCTGTCACTAGTCCCAACTTCTACTAACTTAGCAGTTTGAAAGCATGCAAATTTGCAAGCAGATAAATAGGTAGCACTTCAGTAGGGAGGTAACAGAGTTCTGTGTAGTCATGCTGGCCACATGACTACGGAGTTGTATTCAGACAATGTGGTCTCTTTGACTTAGTAAAAGAGATGAGCACTGCCCCCTTACAGTTATGACTAGATATTCATGTCAAGGGAAAACCTTTTCTCTGCAGTGGACCACACACTTTGAAGGATTTGGAAAGACTGGAGCTTGAAGACAAATAGCAGACCTTCTAAATCCATGCCTTCCCACTCTTACATATATATTTAATAAAACGACTTAGACATAAATCCAATTGTGTTGAGTTAGCAAAATGTGTGCTCTACTACTGATCTTTGAGATTATGCTTTTTAATTGTGAGTGCAGCCTGGAAAAGGACACAGTGATTCAACTGTGGGGAAAAATGTTTTTCATCTACTCAGAGGAACTTAATTCTCCAGCCTTAATTCACTGATTGTGCTTTCTAGGCAACCATTTACTTCTGTACTTGTAATGGATCAGTATCCTTTGCTTAAAATGAGCACACCATTATTTACTCAATTTAATATCATTTCTTATTAGTCATTAACCAGTGATGTAGATTCGAGTCAATTGATTTGGACTCAAGTCACTTCAATGACTCAACTTCGACTTGGCAATAAATGACACACTGATTTGACTTGACTTATGACTTGTATATTTTTAGTGACTGACTTGCTGGCCTAACTTCATCCAGAAACAGCAAACACATTAGGAAATGGGCTTGAAATCTACTCAGCAGCCTGGCTCTGCTGTACACTGAAGGAATCTTCTAAAGCTTCTAAAAAACTTTAGAAGGATCTTTCCTCCTCAAGTCCATTGCCTAATGTGTTTGCTGGTCCCCCAAGAATTTTTTTTCATAACTTTGTGCTTCTTGATTTTCTAGTTTTTGAAATACCACACACACCACATCTTTTTTTTTTGTTAGAGTTGGTTCCCAGACTTGATACATGAGACTCGAAAGTATAATGCAAGGACTTGAGACTCGACTTGAGACTTGAATGTGGAAACTTGAGACTTGACTTGACACTTGGAATAAAAAACTTGAATACAGGGGGTTGCAGACTGCTAGAAATAATGCAAATTGAGTCCACTTTTAGGGTTAGGGTTAGGGTTAGGGAATCATGGGAACTGTAGTTTATTGTGGCACCAGAGCTCTCTGACAGAAAAGGCTCAATGTCTCAGAAAAAAAACCAATTCCCATGATTCCCTAGCACTAACCCTAACCCTAAAAGTGGACTCAATTTGCACTATTTCTGGCAGTCTGCAATCCCAAATCACTGGTATTAACACACAATACATTTCAAGGGTAGGTGAACAGTATGTATGTTTGTGAAGATGGAAGGGGATAGAAAGACGCTAAAAGAGATGGAGATGGGTGACAAAACTAAACTGAACAGGTTGCAAGATGGGATTGCATACTTTTTGATCAATTTCTATCTGTGATAAGAGTTTTTCATGCAGCTAAAAAAACTGACTTACCTTTCCTGATTTGAATCCTCCTTTGGGATGAAGCTGGGTATTATCACACTGAAAAACTGTCAAATTTACCACCAGTTTCCCCTGGCCAAGTACATCCTGGCTGCAGCCCAGGTTCCAGGTGTGCTATTTTTCGAAGTTGGGAGCTTTCTGGCTTTGAAAAGGAGTGGCTGGGACCTGGGCTGCAACCAGGCTGCACTTGACTGGTGGAAACGGTGGCAAATTTGGGAGTTTTTTCAGTGTGATAATACCTGGCTTCATCCCGGAGGAGGATTCAAATCAGGAAAGGTAAGTCAGTTTTTAAACTCTGGTTGTTTTTATTGTCACTATCACTAACATATAACATAAACTTTATATAACATATTGTCACTATCACTAACATATAACATAGATTTAGGCCTGTTCTCCCTATGCCCCCACTCTTTCTGCATACATCCCAAAGCCCTATTTTGATGCAAGCAGTCCTGATGATGTCCAGCACATTCCATATCAGAAATGGGGTATAATAGCTTTATAATGGATTAAAAATATGTACCTATTGTTCCTGACCTTCTAGTAAGTTTTGGAGCATTCTGTTCCTGCACCACCATGGCTGTTTGCATACACATTCTGCTAAACTGCCCAGTGTCAGTGTGTGGATGATGGGTGTTGCAGTGATGCTCTTTGACACCCAGCAGAATCTCCAGGACAAGCTGGCTGCTGTGATTCACAGCCACTTTGTATCTCTTACCGTCAACTGGCTCAGCTTCCCTTCTTCAGGATCCTGTCTTCCTCAGTCAAGAAGACATATTGTAAAGTCCAAAAGCATAGTTTATTAATGCATATAAAAGAAAAATAAAAGAACTAAGTAAAATACATTGTGATGAACTTGTCCAGTTCAGGTATGCAAGATTACATCTTTAACAATCCCAAAAGCTTAGGATCCCAACTTGTTGTTGTTGAAAGTTAGAAAGAAGTTACAGATCCATGTTTTCAGATCCAGGAGATACATTGTAAAAGCAGTATAAACATACTCAAAAAAGTATGAGCTAACACCTAGCTCCATGGTTAAGAACCACTGCCAAACATGCTCACGCTCGCTCACATCTTGAATTATAAACATTCTTAAACAAAGGATTTTCTAGGCCCTTCCCATACTCCACCTTTTAGGTGTTAACCTTATGTTGGTTGGATAATGCCTGTATGATGCATATTAACCCATCCTCTTGCTGTCCATCATCCACCACGTGACTATTTTCTCAAGACCTAACAATGTTTATGTATTGTTATCAAGGGTTTTCTCATAACAAAATCTGTGTCCATGAGTTGTACCTTTGGGAAAGTTCATGTTTATGACTTCTTGGCCATCTGGTGTTAGATTCATTTTGTTTCTCTAGATGCTGTTCTCATGAGGAAAATTCCACACACATCTCTACATTTCACCTTTGACTGTATAACCCATCTATATTCTAACACCAGTGTTTCTGTTTTCATCGCAAGTCACTTACTCTGAGGTCAGAATGAGGAGTCCAGCCATCTGATTGAGGCTGGGTGCCTCATTCTGATTTCAGAAGCAAGTGCCACGTAAACAGGAGGAGACTGGGGCAGTTCTGGGGCCAGAATCTACTGCAACTGTTCTTGCTTCCTTTTGTTGATAATTTCAGAGTTCCAGCAGTTGATCCCAGTTTTGATGCAGATGATTGATAATTTTGGTAAAATATCTTGGTATTCAATCAACTGGTCTAAGTCAGAAATACTGCCAGTGAGGAGACAAGATGGATTCTAGTGGAACTAAAACATGGCAGTTATTATATTGCCCAATTTCTATTACTTATTTGGGTAGAATTATCCTTAGAGATTTATCTCAGATGATTAATTTTAATATAAGTAAGTTGATAAAAGATATTGCACAAAATTTAGAGAGATGAGTGGGTTTAAAGATGAGTCTGTGGCATAAGATAAACACTATTAAAATATATGTGATACCTAGAATTGATTATGTTATTTGTGCATTTCTTTACTTATTTTGTTGTTGTTGTGTGCCTTCAAGTCATTTCTGACTTATGGCAAACCTAAGGTGAACTTATCATGGTGTTTTCTTGGCAAGTTTCTTCAGAGGAAGTTTGCCATTGCCATCCTCTGAGGCTGAGAGAGTTTGACTGCCAAAGGTCACATTGATCAGCTTTTATAGAAATGTGGTTATTCTTCTCCTTTTGTGTTTTTTCTTTTTATTTGCTGACCAACCTTGAAATAACATGATGAAACACAGAAAATTGGGTTAAATAAGGGCCATCAGGATGGCGTCGGGGTGGAGTTGGGGCAGCTGGTGTGTGGCTGCCCTGCCCCAGCTCTACCCCCAGGCCGGCCCTTTGTGCCAGTCTGCATCAGCCCTAATTTAATTTAATTTAATTTAATTTTTTAAAAATAAAATATATGATCAGTAGGTTAATAAACAACTACAGAGATAGCGAAGTCAATGAATAATGCTTTCAATATTTGTAACTGGTTAGCCTAGCTACTAGAAAACAGTGAAGTGGAGTTTTGCCTTAGGATGTAAAGTATTATTATTAACAGTCTGAAAGAACTCTTAAAAAAACAAAACAAAAGAACAATATATTTTTAATTGACAGCTTGAATTCTCTAGCACACAGCACTTTTCTTGTCAAAATATCTTTTTTGTGCAATAGTATAATCATTTCTTTTAATAACTGCTTTTTCTGAACTTTATCTTTCTCTGCTATTG
Organism: Phrynosoma platyrhinos; assembly: GCA_020142125.1. NCBI lineage: Eukaryota > Metazoa > Chordata > Lepidosauria > Squamata > Phrynosomatidae > Phrynosoma > Phrynosoma platyrhinos. The sequence goes on from CM034710.1 coordinate 66,191,810, forward strand.
GAGATAAAGAGGATGGGGGGAGGAGAGGAAAAGAACCACTTTGTTGCTTGAGTCTGCTCTTTTCGAACCTGCAAACTTGGATTTAGCAGGAACAATCTGGAAGCTGTTCTAGCCCACCAGACTGCTGCTCTACTCCTCTGGGTTCTAGATTTCTGATTTGTCAGGTTTATTTGTTTGTTTTATTTTCCACCAGAGTGGTATCAGTTTCTGTGCCTTGTCAAATCTCCAAAGTGTGATCATTACATGCATGTTTGGGAAGAATATTGATAGGTTCTTCGTGTGACCTCTTGGTGGTGCACCTGCTTTTATTTAGGAGCAAGTCAGGGGTATAGCTACAGGAGGGGAAAATGGGGACAAAAAGTTTTATTGATTCCTCTGTGTTAGGCTTTATGCTTCCTGACTAGGGAGAGAACAAAATAGCATTAACTGAATTTTAAAAATGAATTTATTGTTTCTTGTCTGCCAGGCTAGTAACAAAGGGGTCTGCATATATTTCAGATTCCCAAAATTAGAAGGCAATTGTGGCATCTGATTCTTTTTTCTTTCTTCTTTTTAAGTTTTATGCAAATAAATTTACACAATGAAAAAGAGAATGCTGAAATCCTGTGGGCTAGTCCCAATAAGAAGAGACCCAAGGAATTGTTGAATGGTGAGTCAACACATGGGTAGGCTGCATTAATTCAAAAATCGAGCCCTTCTCTCTGTCTCTTACCTTCCCAGTTATGTTTAGAGGAAGCAAGGGCCTTCCCAGTGGCTGCTCCCAAATTTTGGAATCCCCTCCCTAGGTCAGCTGGGATGGTTCCTTCCTTGCTCTCCTACTGGCAAGTGAAAAATTTCAGATTCCGCCAAACTTTCAGGAATTAATGGTATTTATCTAAATAGATTCACACACACTGATGTTTTCATATGTTTTTAATCTGGACTAGTTTTCATAATCTGCCTTGAGTCCCAGATATGTATTCATTCTCTCACTCTTGCCTTTCTTACTTCTTTATCTTTTTTTCTCCTTTATCGCAATTGTAAACAAACAAAAATAACTACCTGAAGATAACCCAATGTGCCCTAAATCACCAGATAAAGATCAGTGGATCTATACAATATTATATGAGTCTTATTATATTTTTTTATACAAATAATTTTTTTTCTCTATGCAGTTGGTTTGTCTTGGACACTTTGGCTGTGCCAAAAAAAAAAAAAAAAAAGCAAACAGAAACACGCTAAAAGACTCTCTATACCCTTGCATCAGAAATAGTTTTCCAGATAATTTTGTATCATAAATATTTTCTTTGAATAGCACTGGGAGCGCCAGTATCCAAAACTACTTCTGATGTAGAATTTTTATTAAAAGGTGTACATTTCTGTATGTTTCAAATGTAGGTCAAGATCCTATTCCCTCACTGCATAGTGTAAAATTAGAAAAACATAGATGTATTGCAGTCCTGTATTGTGCAATTATGCAATCAATGAAACAATGATCAGTGTGGCCATGCAATTTCATGTTAGGCAACAGCTGTTCCAGGAAGAAGAAATTAAATTACAGACATTGTCAGGATTTAAAGTTGAGAGGAAAATTAGGTATTTGGGAATTTGGATTACAAAGAGGAATCCTGATTTATTTGAAAATAATTATGAAAAAATATGGAAAGAAATTAAAGAAGATCTTAATAAATGGACAAAATTAAATTTATCGTTGTTGGGAAAAATAGAGACAATTAAAATGATGGTATTACCAAAGATGAACTTTTTGTTTCAAAATATCCCAGTGCTTTTAAATGATAAACCATTTGTAGAATGGAAGAAAGATCTTGTAAAATTCATCTGGTCAGGTAAAAAGCCTAGAATAAAGTGGAAGACATTGATTGATAAGAAAAATGGAGGTTGTAATTTACCAGATTTAAAGACTTATTATTATGCAAATGCATTAACTTGGATCACAGATTGGGCAAAATTAGAAAATGACAGAACTCTCACCCTAGAAGGATTTAATTTAAGATTTGGTTGGCACACATATATGTGGTATAACAAGACAAAAGTGCATAAAGAATTTGAGCATCATTATGTAAGAAGATCTTTGATAAAGATTTGGTTGTACTGTAAGGAAATTTTTTACAGAAAATTACCCTTATGGGTGTCACCACAAGAAGCTTTTTTTGGAAGGTGGTGAGAAGTACCTAAATGGTTAAGATACTGAGATATCGTGAGTAAAGCAAGGAGTGGATTTTATGAATTAAAACCTTTAGAAAAACTGAAAGAATTTGATAAAAATTTACACTGGTTTCCATATAAGCAGTTAATGGATAGATTCAAAGCAGACTACAAAAAACTGGGATTTCAAGAGACTGATACTGAATTGGATAAAGTGATTAAGCAAAATGGAAAAAGACTAACTTCCAAATATTATGGAATTTTACAAGAAAGAGACTTGGAAGATACAATGATTAGATGGGCCAAAGATATTGGCAGGGACATTGATCTAGAAAGTTGGGAATGGGCAAGAAAGAAGACACAAAAATTTACTCAGTGCCAAGACTTGAAAGAAAACTATTTAAAAATGGAGCAACGTTGGCACCTTACTCCAGTGAAACTTGCAAAAATCTACAAGAATGGTAATAATAGATGTTGGAAGTGTAAGCAAACTATAGGAAGTTGGTTACATGTATGGTGGAACTGTGACAAAGTTAGGAAGTATTGGATAACTGTTCATAAGGTAATCTGTGAAATATTCAAAATAAGATATGACATGATACCAGAAATATATCTGTTGAACATGACAAATAAGATCCCAGAAAACATGGAAAGGAAATATGGGAGGATATTATTGTATATGATAACTTCAGCTCGGATTATACTAGCAAAAAAATGGAAACAAACAGAAGTGCCCTTAATCAGTGAGTGGTTCTCAAGGCTTATGGAAATGATGAGTATGGATATACTCACAGCTAGATTGAACAAACAAAATGTAGTGAGTATTGAACAAAACTGGATCCCGATACTGCAATACTGTAAAAGAGAAAATTTAATTGAGTAGAGATATAGATTGATGGGATACCCTAAATTATTAAATGACTTAATAATAAGTGAATAGTGACTATTAAAGATCAAGATAATTAAAGTGGTTGTTACACACACAGTGGATTTAATATTTAAAATTGCTTGTATATGAAGACAATGAGTGAACATTGATTTAATGTTGAGTTCAAACTGAAGATACCTTGGAAGTCAATTGTAAATATTTGTGTATAATTATTGAAAAGGAAAATAATATGTTATTATGATAGATATGTTTGAATAGTACATGTTAATAAAATATAAATTTATAAGGCAACAGCTGCTGCAACTCCCCACCCTTTACTTAGGACAGTTACTGAATCACTCAGGCAGTACACCTGAGCTTGTGCAGTGATTTACATCACAAAGTTGGTGTAACTCTGAATAATAATTATACATCACCCTGAGATTTCATGAAAAGCCCAAAGTATACTGTAGATTTACAAGCCTTCTTTTCCAGGTGTATATTATTTCAGAATACCAGCCTATCCAGATGCCCCCAAATCCTTTTGCAGTAGAACAGGCAGCTTAGAACTAGCCCTGGAAGTCTACAAAAATGAAAATGAAAGACAAAACAAAAAGGCAGGTGGTATTGAATGATGTAAACAATTTAGGATCAAAGGGTTTCAAACACGAAACACAGGTACAACATTAACAACTTTGAGGACACATTTTGATAACCACTGCTTTAGCTACTCAGCCACATCTGTTCCTTCTATAGTAGTTACTGCGCACTGCAGAATTAGCAACCTATTATCTTTGTCTTCATTTTTCTTTTTCCTTCTCTTTCAAAACAGAAGGCTGTCTACTCACTCCCAGAAGGGAGGGCATTGTGTGGCAGATAGCCTTGGCTCAACAAAAGGGCCTGCATAATATTAATATCTCAGTGTTTTATGACTACACGAAGCCAGCTGCTGTTGACTCTCTGTTAAATGAACCTGGGCAACTCATATAGGAAAGCCAAATCCACAGTAATGGGGAGAGGGAGACTAGGTGCAGGTATGAATGGATAGTTATTAAAAAGTTATTATTTTAAAGTATGTTTAAATAAAGAAGGAGATGATAGCTTTCAAGTAAAGTAGATTCTAGATAAGCAAATACATGGTAAAAAATTATGATAAAGTGGGGGAAAAGATGGTAAAGTGGGGTGAACACAGGAAGATTCACTGATTACATTTGGCAGCCCCTGAAGCACTTCACCTTCCATTTGTTAAAAAATATATTGTGTGATATTTAGGCAATTTGGGCCTGGAAAACCACACAGAAAATCCTCCATGTGTCTGGAATCATGCAAAGTGCTCCATCAACTTACACAACATCCAGAGGCCCTGTTAACCCCAGATACCTCCTTTTCCACTGCAGTCCTCTCAAATTGGTACAGAAAGTGACACATCATTAGTTCTGGTTGCCATTTGAGAGGGACTACAGAAGAAAACATAGGTATTTTGGATTTTGAGGAGGTACAAAGGGGCTGGTGGAGGAAACAGCATTGGTTCTCCCAAACAGTAGTCCCTCCTGGTGCAAAAGAAATATATTTTATATAATAAACTTTTCTTCTCATAAAATGAAAATATGGTTTTAGTATAGGGGGTGGACATCATATAGTCTCTAGGCTTGTTAATTAAGAAGATTATCACATGGGATAAAAAGTGTTAGGGAAGAATATTGTTACCATCATTCTTGCTCGATTGGGGGAAAGATTTTCACTTGATGTCATCCTCCTATCATTCTTCTAATGTTGTTGAAGCATCATTCAACTGGAATAACCCATTAATGATAAAAAGTGTGAATGGCTTGGTGATCACAATTCATTTGCGCTATTTCAAAATTGTAATTCAAAAGCTATATATAGACAATTTATCAATCCATCTGGGTATTCCCTCAGAGTGCAGTTCAGCAGAAATGCTTCCTGTGTCACACAGGAGGGTAAAGTAAATGGCAAGTGATTAACAGGTTTCCACCCCCCCCTCATAATTCCATGTCTTCTGAGGATCCTGAACTCAATCAGATGAAGGGTTGGTATTACATTCCTTTGGATGAGTTGTTCTTGCTTCTGTTGCTAAGATCTCTAAGATCTCTCAAGAATGATAAACAAACACAAAAGGCTGCCTATGTGTGGAAATCAAATGTGCTATTTGCTGCCCGTGAAGTGTTAATGAATCGTTATTGTGACTTGTGTGTGAAAGTAACTATTCCAATATCACAATTGTATTATTCTTGCTAAATAACAATAGAATAATGCTACAAAACTGATAATAGCCCCTGTGTGATAATTTTCTAAGTGTCTCTATGGCCCTACTCTTTCTTCTGCTCCTTTGAAATTCAGTGGTCCAACAGTCAAAACTACAACATATCTGCTCTAAAAGAAGGAGAATTGCACTTCTGGAAGTACAATTCTATTTTAGAACAAGGTGTGTGCCCATGTGCCCTGTTTCTGGGTGGGGTGAGGAGATCAATTAAATTTCCCCCTAGTAATGTGCTTTTCTGTATCATTGTCCTGGAAAGCTGGTGAATGGGCTGATAGTCAAGGCAAGGAAAATTCCCAAACAAAGTCCTAGTTACCAATCCAAAGGGGCATCCAGTGAAGAGTCAAACACAGTCCGTAAGTTGAGGGTTTCAGAGAAGCCAGGAGACAAGGCAGTCTGAAGTCCAGGGATGCAGAGGTCAGAGGGTTGTCAGCAGTCTGAAGGTCAAGAATACTGGGACTCCAGAGTCAAGGGTTCAAGGCCAGGAACAAGGAGAGTCAGGTACAGAGGCTTTCACCAGGAAGCTCAGATATCCTCTGGCACTGAGGCAATACTTCCCCATTTGCTTAAATTCCCAAACTGCCAGAGCTCAGTTGGGGCTGATCACTTTGAAGACCTTGGCATTTTTCATAAAGCCTCCTCGAGCGCTGGAGGCCCACCCTTTTGGCTCTACTCTGACTGAAGTTAGGCATAGTCCCCTGATCCACCTCCATGTCCGACAGCTCTGTCATCGGAAGGCTTGGCTGCGGAGCCCCTTGAGAAGCTACAGGCTCTGCTAGAGGCTCTGCTGACAAAGCAGAGCCACTAGGGCTGAGCTGGGGCTCCTCCGCTGCAGACTCAGGACCCAGAGGAAGTTCTGACTCATCCTCCTCTTCCTCCGAGTCTTCCTCCAGGCAGGGCATGACAATTGTGTATTATATGTATTATCTGTATAAGTGTGGTGGGGATGGGGAGGGGAGATTTGGAGAAGGTAAAGTGGTCCATCTCTGTTTTATTGTAATGACAGAATCTTGTGTTGTAGTGTTATTGAAGTGTTGGCCTATGACTTGGGAAATCCAGGGCCTGGGTTTCACAGAGCCTGAAAACTTTCACACTGTTCTTAAATAGTCAGATAGAAATGGGATTATCATCATCATCATCATCATCATCATGTTTATTATGTTAATAATAATAATAATAATAATCCCATTTCTTACAGTAAAAATGCAGTACAACAGTAAAAACAAATTACATCCCTCCCACCCCTTAAAAAGTTATTAAATCTATTACAAGTTAAAAATGGACAAAGGTAAAACAACAATCACAAGCATTCAATAAAACGACAGAGGACTGCGGCAATATAGTAAATGGTTTTCGGGGAGACAGATAGGCCTGAGGCCGGGATATTCTATGCTGGAAAGGCTTGCTGGAAGAGATCCGTCTTGACAGCTTTTTAAAAGCTGTCTAAAGATGTTAATTGGCGGATCTCATCCGGCAAGTCGTTCCACAATTTGGGGGCGACAACAGAAAAAGCCCTCTGGGAGATAGCTGAAAGCCTAGATTTTTGAGGCTGCAGCAAATTCCTCCCAGAGGACCGGAGAGCATGGGGAGGATTATAGGGGAGAAGGCGGTCCCTGAGATAGTTTGGACCCAAGCCATTTAGGGCTTTAAAGGTGATAACCAACACCTTGTACTGAGCCCAGAAGCTGATAGGCAGCCAGTGGAGGGACCTTAGTACTGGAGTAATGTGGTCCCTCGTAGATGTTCCTGATACTAATCTTGCCACCATATTTTGCATCAGCTGTAGTTTCTGAACTAAGCACAAGGGTAGCCCCATGTAGAGTATATTGCAGAAATCTAGGCGTGAGGTTACCAGTGCGGGAACAACAGTGTCGAGATCCCTTACTTCCAGAAAAGGGCTCAGCTGGCATATCAGCCGAAGCTGATAACAGGGGCTCCTGAATGTTCCATTCACCTGATTCGTCATCAGGAACGATGAGTCAAGGAGCACCCCCAGACTACAAACACAGTCACTGGAGGAGAGTGTGACCCTATCTAGGACTGGAGGTTGCAGCCCAATTCTTAGTTTTGGGGCCACTACCGTGAGCACCTCCATCTTGTCTGGATTCAGTTTCAATCTATTTTTCCTCATCCAGCCCATTACTGCCCAAAGACATTAATTGAGGGAAGAGACACCATTGGAATTCAAGGCCGACAAACGAGACACAGAGAAATAGATCTGGGTGTCATCAGCATACTGATAACACCCAGCTCCATAACTCTGTATAATCTCACCCAGCAGCTTCATATAGATGATAAATAACATCAGGGACAGAATAGCACTCTATAGAACCCCACATGTGAGCTCTCTTTTACTGGAGCTACTATCTCCGAGCAGCACCCTCTGGGACCTACCCGAGAGGAAGGACCAGAACCACTGCAATGCAGTGCCTCTGATACCTAACCCCCTCAGGCAGTCCAAGAGGATGCCGTGATCCATTGCTTCAAAAGCCGCTGAGATCTAGGAGCACCAACAGGGTCACACTACCCCCGCTGTTGCTCAGACGCAGATCGTTGGTCAAGGCAACCATGGCAGTCTCAACCCCAAAGCCTGTCCTGAAGCCAGTTTGAAATGGGTCTAGATATTTGGTTTCATCCAAGACAGCTTGGAGTTGAAGAGCAACCGCCCTCTCGATCACCTTGCTCAAAAATGGCAATAATGAAACTGGCCTATAGTTTTTCATATCAAGGGGGTCCAGGGAAGTTTTTTTCAGAAGCAGCTTAACAGCCACCTCCTTCAAACATGATGGCACCTTTCCTTCCCTGAAGGATGCATTGATGATATCCCTAAGGAATCTCCTCAATGCATCCCCCCCTGGACAGCCAGCTATGATGAGCAAGGGTTGAGAGGGCAAGTTGTTTTCCTCACACTACCAAGGGCCTTGTCCATGTTATTGGTACTCACAGATTGTAGCTGATCCAGAATAATTTCATCAACGGAGTTGCTGGACACCTCAGCTATGGTTTCTGTTAAATTATTAGCATCTAAGTCGGCTCTTATCTGAGAGATTTTCTTATCTGAGAGATTATCTGTTTTAAGGGTCCCCCCTCGCTGCCATAGGTGCTCCGCTGCCGGCAGTGGTAAGAGGCAGCTTTTAAGGGTCCCCATCCCCACTGCAGGTGCTCCGCTGCCAATGATGGTGAGAGGCAGCTTTTAAGGGTCCCTCTCTTCGCCACAGCTGCTTCACTGCCAATGGTGGTGAGAGGCAGCTTTTAAGCGTCCCTCTCGCCGCCACAGCTGCTCTGCTGCTAATGGTGGTGAGAGGCAGCTTTTAAGGGTCCCTCTCGCCTCCGCAGCTGCTCTGCTGCTGGGGGTGGTGAGAGGCAGCTTTTAAGGGTCCCTCTTGCTGCCGCAGCTGTTCTACTGCTGGTAGTGGTGAGAGGCAGCTTTTAAGGGTCCCTCTCTC
>CM034710.1:66201870-66233976 GCA_020142125.1 Phrynosoma platyrhinos
TTAGAGATATATTTCTATTAACATTTTGGTGAATTTTTCTTTCTCTTTCTTTTCTTTTATTTGTTTGTTGTTTTAGCTGTCTGTGGGATCCTCAGAACTCTTCTCCAGCACCACATCTTAAATGCATTGATTTTCTTCCTATCATCTTTCTTAACTGTCCAATAGATAAAAATAAAAATGGTAAACTTTTTTGCCTATTTTTTCTTTTTCTTTCTATTCTCATTTCTTCTTTGGATCTTCTTCAGCTTTGAAATCTTTCATCTATTTTAAATTCATTTCTGTACTCCCTCCAAAACACCTTTGCTTCAGCTAAATATTTCAGTTCAACCTTAGTTTTTTTAAACCAAAAAGATAATCCCATCAGGATTAACCATCTATAAGGTATTAGAAATTTTTGCAATTGATTAGTTAGGAATGAATATTCCCGTCTTTGTCTTATTACGCTTGGAGCCACATCCTTAAAGATTTTTAACTCAATCCCATTTACTATCAAAGGAGTGTCATTTTGTTTAATTAATATTTGATCTCTTATATGTTGCCTCACAAAGTTCACTACCACGTCCCTTGGGATCTTTCTTTGTAGTGCGATTTTTGAATTTAATCTGAAAATTTTATCTATTTTATGATCGAATAGATGTTCCGGCCTTCCCAAGTAGTTTGATAAAGAAGGTACAAAGAATTCCATCAAATTCTCATCCTCTTGCTCCGGGAGGCCTCTCAATTTTATTGACCATTCCCTTTGTTTAGCATTGGCCTTAATCTTTTCCTCCTCTAAGACTTTTGGAAGATCTTGCATAGTTTCTATCTTCTGTTCAAATTTCTCATGACTGTTTTCTACCCTATCTATTCTGGTTTTCATTTTATTGAATTCAGCTGATATTTTATCTAAGGTCCTCCTTACATCCTTCATCTCTGATCTTAACTTTTCTTTAATCTCAGCCTTAAAGTCTATCATGTCTTGCCAAAGATCAAAATGGTAAACTTAGGAGGGTTGCAGACTGCCAGAAATAGTGCAAATTGAGTCCACTTTTAGGGTTAGGATTAGGGTTAGGGAATCATGGGAACTGTGGTTTATTGTGGCACCAGACCTGTCTGACAGAGAAGGCTCAATGTCTCAGAAAAAAAAACCAAACAATTCCAATGATTCCCTAGCACTAACTCTAACCCTAAATGTGGACTCAATTTGCACTATTTCTGGCAGTCTGCAACCCCCCTTTATGTGGTCCCTTATGGTATTTTTTCTAGATATCTTCTCAAACAATTATTCTGGTTTAAGGAAGTACTGGGTTTTTCTGGAGCAAAATCCAGCTGTGGTATTCTACCTAGAGACACTTCCAATAGTGAAAGCAATAGTGTTGGCTATTTCCAATATGTTTTGGGATGCTTCCTGGGAAAAAAAGTGAGGGGAGAATCTCTCTCCCCTCTTTCACTTTCTCTCCCCTCTCCACAACAACAAGAACAACAACAACAACAACACATGAACACACACCATTATAAAAGCAAAAATAACAAAAGCCAAATAAAAACCAAAACAAAAATCTATGTAACCATATGGGGGAATTATCATGTAACCAAGAGCCTGTACAGATTGCTAAAAATAATCCAGTTTGAGACCACTTTAACGGTCCTGGCTCAATGCTAGAGCATCATGGGAATTGTCATTTTTTCTGCAACATTGAACCTTTTCTGCCAGAGAGCTCTGGTGCCACAATAAACTACAGTTCCCATGATTGCCTAGTATTGAGCCAGGACCATTAAAGTGGTCTCGAACTGGATTATTTCTGGCAGTCTGTACAGGCCAAGACAATGACAAGTACAGTGATAGAAACAAGAAGGGCCAGGGGCATAGAAAGAAATACTTGGAATTATATTAGAGTGGCAGTGAAATTAGACAAAGATAAAACATCCAACCAGATCAAGCCCATGAGATTTAACAATTATGTTGACAATCTGACTGTCTGGCATGAACTGTGGTTTCTGTTTTGTTTTAGCTGTGGTCCACTTCAGTTCTACATCTGGTGTTTACAGTGTGCACAAGTGCTACCCTAAGGGCAAAAATACAATAAAATTATAATCTGAATTTTTTTCAAGGCAAAATTTGCAGTATGAATCAATACTCATTGGATTCTTCCCCTGAAAGTGGCATTTGAGAGCTAATGATTCATATAAAACCTTCAGAATGGGCTCACTCCACCCATTATTGCTGATGGTGCTTGAGTACTTGAGCTGTTCTTCATGGAGAAAAGTGGAAAAGTAGAAGAAGCTTCTTCATCAACGTAGATTTCTGTTGATTGTACAACAATTCCTTATAGGTTTCAAATTGCTTGCATTTCCCAAATTCTCCTCTCATTGTATTCTGGAGGCAGACGGAAAATTGTGGCTGAGCAATTCTGAGAGATTTCAAACAAGTAACTTTTCCAAGTGTAAACAGTGTAGTACCATACTTCCTCCAATATATATATATATATATATATATATATATATATATATATATATATATTGGTCAGAGCTTACTTGAAATACTGTGTCCATTTTTAGCCACCACAATTCAAAAATGATATTAACAAGCTAGACCATGTTCAAAGAAGGGGGATCAAAATGGTGAAATGTCTGGAAACCATGCCCTATAAGGAGAGGCTTAGGGAGCTAGGTATGTTTAGCCTGGAGAAGAGAAAGTTAAGAGGTGACATGATAGCCATTTTTAAATATTTGAAAAGATATCATACTGAAGAAGGAGCAAGCTTGTTTTCTGCTGCTCCAGAGAATAGGACCCAGAGCAATGGATTCAAACTACAGGAAAAGAGATTCCACCTCAACATTAAGAGGAACTTCCTGATAGTAAGTGCTGTTCAACAGGGGAATATGAAGGGGTATTGTAAACTTTTAATAATCACCTTTAAATTTTTTTGACAGAAAGTTTGTTTTGATTTGTAGTTCTTAACTTTTATCTACATAGTCAACATCCAGATTTACACATTTTCCCAGTGTTTCTTGACCCTCTGAATACCATTATTGTAGAAGTCTGCAGATTGCTCCTTAAACCGCTCTTCCACTTCATGAATGACGTCTTTTTTGTTGTCAAATCAGCAACCCCACAACAGATTTTTCATTTCTGGGAACTAGAAAAAGTCACTTTTTTGGGAGTGAAAAAGTTGTCGGGATAATAATAATAATAATAATAATAATAATAATAATAATAATTTATTTATTTATAGCCCGCCCCTCTGCTCGGCAATTGGGGCAAGTTACAGCATATTAAAACATACAAATTTAAAAACATTCCCTCATCCCGCAATCTAACCCTCCCATCCCATTAAAACAAGATTAAACTATTGCACAGTTAAAATACAATAATACAATTAAAACAATAAAAACAACAAAACAACAATAGAGCAGGCAGCAATGGACAGCAGGGCAGGCAGCAGCAGGGGGAACAAATGAAAACCATCTCCCCTGAGCCAAAAGGTTATTCCAGGAAAGCCTGCTGGAAGAGATCCATCTTTACTGCTTTCCATAGTCTGGACGCAGTCACAGAAAAGGGTCTCTGGGAGGTCTGGGACAGATTCCTACCAGAGGACTGGAGGGCGTGGGGGGATCATATGGGGAGAGGCGGTTCCTAAAATAAGATGGACCCAAGCCATGTAGGGCTTTAAAGGTCAAAACCAACACCTTGTACTGTGCCCAGAAACTAATCGGCAGCCAGTGGAGGGATTTAAGCACCGGTGTTATGTGCTCCCTCCTAGATGTTCCTGTAATTAATCTGGCTGCCATATTTTACACCAGTTGTAGTTTCCGGGTTAGGTGCAAGGGTAGCCCCGTGTAGAGTGCATTGCAGTAATCCAGACGTGAGATTACCAGAGCATGTACCACAGTTTCCAGATCCCTCATGTCCAGATAAGGGCACAGTTGGCGTATCAGCCAAAGCTGGTAACAGGCACTCCTGACTCTTGCACTCACCTGACTAGTCAGGTAAAGCAACGAGTCGAGGAGTACCCCCAAACTGCAAACACAGTCCTTAGAGGAGAGTGTGACCCCATCCAGGACTGGAGACTGTATTCCCAAATCTGGTTTCGGGCCTGTGACTCTAAATACCTCTGATTTGTCTGGATTTAATTTCAATCTGCTTTTCCTCATCCAATCCATTACCGCTCTGAGACAGTCATTAAGAGGAGAGATGCCATCTGAAGTCTGAGTCGATGATCTGGTTATGGAGAAGTATATCTGGGTGTCATCAGTGTACTGATGACACCATGCTCTATGCCTCTGAATGATCTCACCCAGCGGCTTCATGTAAATGTTAAATAACATCGGGGATAGGATGGCGCCCTGAGGGATGCCACAATTAAGCTCTATTTTAGAAGAGCAACTGTCCCCAAGCCTCGCCCTCTGGGATCTGTCCGAGAGGAAGGAACGGAACCACTGCAGAGCAGTACCTCCAATTCCTAACTCTCTCAGGTGATCCAAGAGGATGGCATGATCTATTGTGTTGAAGGCCGCTGAGAGATCCAAGAGCACCAACAGGGTCACACTATCCCTGTTGATGCCCAGGCGGAGGTCATCGGTCAGAGTAACCATGGTTGTTTCAACTCCATATCCTGTCCTGAAGCTGGTTTGAAATGGATCAAGATAATCGGTTTCATCCAAGACTGCCTGGATGCCACAAAATCTCAAAGCCCTTGCTTTGTTAACTGCAACTTGAGATGAGTGAGCTGGTGCATTGTCAGCTATGAGACAAATACCTCTGGAGAGCATACCACGGTGTTTCTTTTTCAGAGCATCTTGCAACCTGTCCAGAAGATTGCTGTAGTATGTGGCAGTGATAGTTTGTCCCTTTGCAAGGTAATTGTGAGAATAACTCAATGACAGTCACAAAAAGCTGAGAGCATGACCTTCCCTGCTGAATTTTGCATCTTTGCCTTTTGGGGAGGAAGGGAATTGGCATACTTTCACTCCATGCTCATAGTTTTGGTCTCTGGATCATACTGATAGATCCAAGATTCATCCATGGTTACTAGACGACCAAAAAAAATCCTCTTCATCCTGTTCCAGCAGTGTCAACATCTGTCTTGAAAGGTCAAGTCATGTTAGTTTCTGAAAAGCGGTTAAATAACATGGAACCCAGTGTGCAGATAACTTAGCCATGTGCAGTTCATCATGAATAATTTTCCACACACTACCATAACTGAGACCAGTTTCATTCATGATCATTTCCATGATTGCTCATCTGTCTTCCAGGATTAAACACTCCACTTTGTTTACTGTGGCTGCATCATCCACCAATAATGGTCTTCCTGGTCTTGACTCAGCTGTGAGGGACATGTGACCTATTTGGAAATTCCTTTTCCACCTTACAATAGTGTCATAAGATGGGCGAGCATTTCCATAAACTACCATCATCTCATCATGAATTTGCCAGGCACTATTACCCTTCAAATGCAGGAATTTTATCATGCTGTAAGCCTCAATCTTCATCATCTTACACTTTAGTCACTTCTGGCACAACCTGTAACAAAAATAAATGACATAATGAGCTGATTTTCTCAACATCATGCACTTAGGGATCATTGATGACATTCACAACATTTCGTCAAAATACCATAATAACTTCTGGGTGATAATTGTTATTTTACAATATCCCTTCAAATGCCGCCTCTGAGTGTGGTGGAGTCTCCTTTGGAGTTTTTTAAACAGAGGCTGGAGAGTGCTTTGACTGTGTATTCCCGCATGGCAAGGGGTTTCATACTGCTAACTAAATTGTGTGACTTTTTTTAAAAAGCATTTAAAAAAAACATTTTGGACTCCTGTGCCTTCCTGGCCTTTGAAAAGTAAATACACACTTGAGGGCCAGAAGCTTTGAACTATGAATGTAAGATTTATGTTTCTGAAGTTGCCATAAAATTGATTGCCACCATTACCACCATGTTGATTTCATTGTCAAAAGATAGGTTCAGTGGCAGAGAAACTGAATAAATATGCATAGTACAACAGCACATCTTGCATGTCTTATATCTGAATAAACTGTAGTTTTTATGATTCCAGATTCCCCATTATTATAGGAAAGAACATTAAAATGTAGTAGCACAATCACTGCAAGGAATGTGAAATAGTTAAATGCAAGGCGCTGCTAAATTATCTTTTTCCAGTTGGTGGTTTTATAAATCAGAGGGGCATTATCATTTTGGTTTTTTCCTTCTATAACAGAGTTGTCAAGATGATTTTGTTAAGAATGTCAAAATGGCTTTCTGCCAAAGAAGAAAAGTCATTGTCAATAAATGTAAAAATAGAATAATTTTCCAGCTTAGCACTAGAGAGCAATGATCCCTCGCCATGAAACTAAACTACTAGGGTCTTTTAATTTTCATCTTTTATGCTCATTTGTTCTGCACTGGGAATGTCAATTAAATATCTGTAAAGCTGAACATGGATAAAGATTTTCTTATTAGTAAGCTGAGCATTTGAGTGACTGTTCTCAATGAAGAGTGGTTGAAGATTAGTCTTAGTACTTTAAATATGGTTTAAGTAGAGCTTATATTAGTTTACACTGTTGACAATGGAAATACCAAACTTGACAGAGTGTCTAAGTGTTCTATACATACATCACACTGTGATGTCATAGGCATGTATATCCATAAGTATGTATTTGCTCAGTTCCTGTAATCCTTCTGTGTTGAAAAGGGTGGAAGGGAATCTCTACATTTCTGCCTCTGTGGTCCACCTACAAATGGCTCACAGTTATCTTTTGGTCGATAAATGCCATGTCGATTATTACTTGTTTGATAAATAAATGCAAAAATATGACCCAGATCAAAGCTGATGCCATTGGGTATTTCATCCTTATCATCAATCATCATCATCATCATCATCATCATCATCATCATCATCAATCATCACCATGTTAAATGTTCACCTTGGTCTCACAGTTTATGACACATCCAAATCTGCATTATGTCTAGGTTTATCTCTTGGGATATTTGTGAATGGAAGATGCTCCTTTAATACATTATTTTTCTTCTAGACCAACAGCCTAGGTATGTCCAAGGATGTTTTACTTAGTAGCTGTCTGGATTAGCACTATTTAAACTTCCACACAGTTTGAACAGAGTCAACAGTGTAATGGAGCAGCTAAAAAAGCCAATGCAATTCTAGGCTGTATCAATAGGAGTATAGTGTCTAGATAAAGGGAAGAAATAGTACCACTCTATGCTGATTGGTCAGATCTAACTTGGAATATTGTGTCCAGTTCTGGGCACTACAATTCAAGAAGGATATTGGGAAGCTGGTATGTTTAGCCTGGAGATGATATTAAGAGATGACATGATGGCAGGGGTTTGGACTCAATGTTCTTTGTGGTCTCTTCCAACTTCATGATTTTCATCTTTCTATCATTCTTTTGGATTTTTTCCCCTTAAAGTCTAGAATGCATAAGTGACTATGGTCCAAAACACACTGCAGAAATAATTTAGTTTGAGACTGCTTTAATTGCCCTGGCTCAATGCTAGGGAATTCTGGGAACTGTAGTTTTGTGAGACATTTCACCTTCTCTGTCAGAGAGCTCTGGTGCCACAGTAAACTACAATTCTCAGGGTTCCCTAGCACTGAGCCAGGACAGTTAAAGCAGTCTTCAAATGGATTATTTCTGCAGTGTGTTTGGGCCTATATGTGGCTTCTGCTTTCTACTGTATAACAAGCTCCAGGAGAATATGGTCACTGCCACCTAAAGATCCTGCCACTTCTACCCTATTCACCAGGTCATCCCTATTGGTTAGGATCAAAATTAAGAGAGCCAATACCCTTGTTGCCTCTTCCACCTTCTGGACAATGAAATTGTCAGCAAAATAAGTGAAGAATTTGTTGGATTTATAATCCTGACAGAATATGATTCAATTGTCCTGTTTCTTCCATTTTTGTGCAATTAATATTCTTGCCACTGTAACCATATATAGAAGGATTCTCCAATTTTTTTCCCTATCATTGGGTTTAATTTGTTTGTCATGTTTAATAAATATATGTCTGGGGTTAATTCAAATTTTATCTTTAAAATGTTTTGTATGGTAATATGTATTTTTTCCCAATACTTTTATTTATTTATTTTTATTTATTTTATTTTATTTATTATTATTATTTATCCACCTTATATGGAACCATGACCCCACATTATGTTTACATTTCCAGCATTCTTTTGATTTTTTGTTATAGATTTTTGCTATTCTTGCAGGGGTTAAGTACCACCTCTGTTCCATCTTCCAAAAATTTTCTTTCAAATCTTGTGATTTTGTAAATTTGTCCGTATTTTTCCTTGCGCTCTCCCAATGTTCTAGATCAATTGTCTTACCTATATCAGTAGCCCATTTAATCATGTTGTCTGATTTTTTTCTGTTTCTTGTTTCATTTCCATTAATATCTTGTATAATTTGCTTATCTTTTGTCTTGAAGATTGCAACATCACCTTATCCAATTCCGTCATCTCATTTTCAAGCCCTTGAAGTTTCGTATCAATTTTAAATCTCTCTTTAAGTTGCATGTATAAAAACCAATGCATTTTTGGGTCTAATTGTGCTAGTTCTTCAATTGATTTCATTTTTAATTTATAATCATCCCCTTTTGTTACTATATCTTTGTATTTTAGCCATGTTTTAACTGTTGTCCATTTTCTATGAAAGGCTTCATGTGGTGAGGTCCATAATGGTATTTTCCTGTATATTTTTTGCTTTTATCTCATTCCATATATTCAAAAGTGCTTTCCTTACCACGTGATGTTTGAATTCTTTATGAACCGACCCTTTCCCATAGCATAAATATCCATGCCAACCGTATCTGTTAGTGAAGCCTTCCAAGTCTAGAACATCCTTTCATTTTAATGTTATCCAATCTAATGCATTAGCTTTATGATATAGCTCAAAGTCTGGGACATTCATTCCTCCATCTTTTTTACTTCTCATCATTGTTGCCCAATTTACTCTTGCTTTGCTATTATTCCAAATGAATTTTCTTATATCTTTATGCTAATCATTAAATGGTTTTTTGTTATGAATAATTGGAATACATTGGAATAGGAAGTTCATTTTTGGGAGAATCATCATTTTTATCACTTCAATTCTACCTGATAATGATATATTCAGTTTAGACCATTTTACCATTTCTACTTTTATCTCAATCCATTTTGTTTTGTAATTATTATCAAATAAGTCCATATTTCTATTTGTTATCCATATGCCTAAATATTTTATTTTATTTTTTATTTTGCATTTTGTTTTGTTTTCCAAGTCTATATTTTCTTCTCTTGACATATTTTTAGTTAATATCATTGTTTTGTCATAGTTAATTTTAAATCCTGCCACTTTCCTGAATTCTTCCAATGTTCGGAAAACAGTTTCAATTTGAGCTAGGGGATCATCCAATGTTAGCACGAGGTCATTTGCAAATGCTCTCAAATTATGTTCATTTCCTCCTATTTTTATTCCTTTTATTTGTTCATTTTTTCTTATGTTATTTAATAATATTTCCAATACCGTTATAAATAAGAGTGGTGAAAGGGGTAGATGAATGGCATTTAAAATTATTAGAAATGAAAGAAATGGATAAACTAACGAAATTACTCAATTATAAGAATTTAGATATTGTAAGTGAGGAATGGGCTCCAATTGAGGAATATATTAAGGAAAGGTGGAATATATGAGCCAAGAGACAAATGACAATAAGGAAATACTTTAATTTAACAGTAAGATTGAACTACATTTGTTCTCTGAAATAGATTAGTAAAAATGGTAACATACATAAAGAGTACTCACTGTGAACGAACTAAAGGAAGTAATGTAAAATTGTAAATAGAACAATATATAATATTAGGATAGTCGCTATATATGTATTGTTTTTTTAATGATGTAATAAAAATTTTAAAAATAAAATAATTAAAAAAAATATATGATTCAATTGGTCTATTCCAGCTGGGACTATACAAGAAAAATATAGAATATTATAAAATAAAATCTAACAACACTAATATAAATATAATTTGTTTGCACATATACTGCATTTTACTATGTACTCAACTGTACCTTTCTGATGAACTTATCTTTGTTAAAAACCTTGTTAGCCTGCAATATACTTACAGAACACTGAGCAAGACAGTATATTAGTCTTGTACTTATTAGCAACAAATGCTGGACTGAATGTACATTTAAATTATTCCTTTCATTTGTCTATTGTGCTGAAATTAAAGAAAAAAACTGTTCAACATTTACACTGTGTCCTCAAGCAGTGCATTACCTAACACTTTGGCTATCCTTTTCCCCTTTGAGAAACAAATGTATCTTGACCTCTGGTGTCAGTGACTGGTGGTTCTTGATCCTGGGCCTGACATCCACTAAACACCACTGCTGATGTGCAGAATTCTCCTCCAAAATCCTCCTCAAAAAAATTGGATGGTGAATACTTGACAGCCAAAGTGTGGCCTTTGACATGGGTTGCTTTTGCAGCTGCAGTCACTTCTGACAGTACTTGACATGTAGCAGTCAGTGCTGCAGTTGGTAAGTAACAGTCCATGACGTGCATTTGCCAGCCCTAAAAAATAACATTTGACAGTATGAGCAAGAGAATGTTTGTAATGTACAGCTGACTTGACTTATATTTATGGAGCTTTCCACTAATTTAATGCATTTATCAACAGAGTCTGGAAACTGCCCATTAAAAACAATCCAACAAACTTTCAACTTTCTTATCAAATCTTAAATTTAAAATGTAGATGATGAACTTCATTGTCAAAGTTGGATATCAAGGTGGTGCATGTTGTCTTAAGGGCACTCATATCTGCATCTATCACTTTGTTTTCCCCAAATTAATGGGAAATGGGCATCAGACTTCTTCCTTGTCACAATATAGTCTCCCATCTGAAAGACCCCCCCCCCCGGTTGAAAGCCCTCCATTTAATTCAGTGAGGGAACTGTTCTTGTGGACTCTATTCTAGTTAGTGTCCCTCTGATGGAGGAGGTTGAAATGGTGCACATTTCATTTTTACAATAAGCACAAGCAGTTTCATTTATATACTGCTTCATACCATGCTATGGAGTGTCTAAGCGGTTTACAGCTGGGTACTCATTTTAGTGACCTCAGAAGGATGCAGGCCTGAGTCAAGCCTGAGGCCTTGCTAGTATTGAATTCACAACCTTGTGGTTTATGAGTGAGTGGTTGCAGTACAGGCATTTAACCACTGCACCACCAGGGCTCCTTAATAAAGCAGTGGTTTGAGTGTTGGACTATGATCTGGAGACAAGGGTTTGATTCCCTGCTTGGCCATAAAACCCACTGGGTGATCTTAGGTAAGTCACATGCTCTTGGCCTCAGGGGACCTCCTCTGAACAAATCTTGCCAGGAAAACCCTATTATAGGTTCACCAAGTTGGAAATGACTTGAAGGCACACAACACACACCCACACTAACATTTCATGAGATTCCTTCAGTAAAACAACAGACGATAAGGCACAGAAGCCCATATGCAGAAAGAAAGACATTTCATGTGTCTTTGTGAGTCTCCCCACTTTGGGTTATGATTTAAAATACCCACTGTCAGTGGGGTATCAGCTGGCATCCTTTTTGGTTTTTTTGAATATTTTCTTTTTTAATTAAAAAACTACACAAAGAATAAAACAATAAAAGATGGTTAAAACCCCACAAAATTTTACAATTATAAAATAAACTTTCAAATACATCACATATGGCAGGGGTAGGCAACCTTTCCCCTTTAAGGGCTGAGGGACTTCAGCTCCCAGAATCCCAGGAGCTATTGGCCAACATGGGACTATTGGCCAACATGGCTGAGGCTTCTGGGAGCTGAAGTCCCTTGGCCCTTAAAGGGGAAAGGTTGCCTACCCCTGACATATGGGTTATGATTTGAAATCTCCACTGTCAGTGGGGTATCAGCTGGCATCCTGTTCATGAATTACAATGGTGTAAGTCTGACACCATTCAAAACAACATATTGTGATTCAGGATCTCAGCCTCTTGTTTGGACTGACATTCCATGATAGCAGGCATATGGACACCTTCAAGGACACAGCTATCTCACTCCATTGTCCTTTCAGCCCAAAATGCCTCCTTCCAGATGGATAAGTGCCTATTAAGTATTAAATCATCTAGATGTAGCACCTTCCAGATGTTGTTTGATTACAGGTTTCTTTATTTCCAAACATTGGCTATGCTGGCTGGGGTTGATGGGAATTGCATCTGGATGACTGCATGGATCCCTCCATGATCTGGATGGCAGACAATTATTTGCCTTTAAAAATTAAGAACACATCAAGTGGGGCAAGGTCTAAGAATTTTCCCAAATTAAATATTCCTAAATCAGGACCCCAAGATATAAAATCAAAGTTTGATTTCTCAAAAATGTTTTCTTGAAATATTGATGGGCATAAGTATATTCAAGATGGTAGATTTAGTCCTGATTTAGCTTAGGATGGCCTTTCATCTATTGATGAGCTATTACATCACCATGCCCCACTGTTGACCAGGCTGACTAGTGATTTAGTGAAAATCTAGTGGATACTAGATTTCAACATTTGAAATCTGGTTATATTGCTTTCCAAGGCTTGTTTTAGGCATGCTTATCTAGCTATAAATGCAAAGGTATTCCTCGTTGACAAGGTTGTCAAATCATGTCTGGCCATGGGATGTTTAACTCTACTCTCCCTTGCTTCTCCGATGGTCCTAATGATACACACACACATATATTGGATAGATAGATAGATAGATAGATAGATAGATAGATAGATAGATAGGGTAAAGGTATTCCCCGTTGACAAGGTTGTCAAGTTGTGTCCAACCATATGGGGCGGTGCACAGCTCATTACTAAGCCAAAGAACCAGCATTGTCAGAGACTATTCTGTGATCATGTGGCCAGCATGATTGCACAGAACACTGTTTACCTTCCCACTGAAGTGGTACCTATTTATCTACTTGCATTTGCATGCTTTCGAACTGGTAGGTTGGCAGAAGCTGGGACTAGTGACAGGAGCTTACCCTATCATACAGCACCCAAGCCTCAAACTGCCAACCTGCCGATCTTGCAATCAACAGAGTCAGCGTCTTAACCACTTGAGCCACTGCATATAAGTCACACAAAATTCAAGGACTTTTACCGCCAAGTGAAGGACTAGAGCTGGAATTCTGTTGGGACTTATATCTCTAGGAATTAGAATTTGATGTTTCCATAATGTAAATTTCTGGGACAGGGCTGCTGTTACATTACTACATAGAGGAAGCAGCAAAGTTGACTGATACACATTGGACCAATGTGCATGAGGACTGTTGTGTATTAGTCTCATTGTTCATTGATCCCATTGTTCCTTAGAACAATGATGCTACATCAGGGCACTCTTGCTGGTGTCCCCTTATGCATCTTTGCAATTCACTAACAGGTTTCTTAGCCCCTCTGCAATGTAACTTGTTGTCGTTGTGTGCCTTCAAGTCATTTCCAACTTATGGCGACCCTAAGGCAAACCTATCATGGGGTTTTCTTGGCAAGATTTGTTGAGAGGAGGTTTGCCATTGTCTTCCCCTGAGGCTGAGATCATGTGACTTAGCCAAGGTCACCCAGTTGGATTGATAGCCAAGCAGAGAATCAAACCCTTGTCTGCAGAGTCATAGTTCAATGTCAAACCACTACACCAAGCTGGCTCTCTAAGTACATGTAAAGTTATGCTATATACATCATGATGAAGGATTCTGGATTACAAACCTAAATTAATATTCAGCCATGAATGATGCAATCCTTTTGAACTGTTTCCTGAGACATAACTGAAGTGTACATAGCTAAACAAAAATATATATACAAAAGATTCAACAGAAACTAAAAAATCTTAGATACAGCTTGATGAAATATTAGAGCAATCAAGATGATTCATAATGCTTCTCATGCCACTCCTCAGAAAATAACGAGTAATAAAAAAAGATGAGGACTTGTAGGCATTGGTATAAATGCCATAGTTTACTTTTGCAATCAAGTATTTCATGAGTTTAATTAGTGATGCTCTACTATTGTGTGTGCCAATAAAATGGTGCATAGGAAACAGGTCCTGTTGCAACTGCTGGGATTTGCTAGGGATTGGCTGGGATGGAAATTACATCAGTGTTAAATGGCCAACTTTCATTAGGGAGTTTGCTAAAATCCTTCTCAATTTATTTATTTATTTAATACCCTGTCTTTCTCCTGGCATGGCACCCAAAGTCCTGTGCCTCTAAGTGTCCCTCCAAAACACTGGATCATTTGCACCTTTTGAAACATTATAATCTGTGTTGAAAGTGCAACAACACTTAGCAGTGAAAGAGTTAACGCCTCAGAATGTACAGTAGTAATAGTTTGAGTGACCAGAAGTGTCCTCTCTCTTTTCTCTTCCTACCCTGATCCCTCCGTGACATAAACTGATATTCTTAAGTATGTTTTAATCCCACACGTTTTCAGGTTCCGCTCTCAACTATTCCCTAGAATGCAGCAGGGTTACAAAACACACTGTAGAAATAAACCAGTTTGAGACCACTTTAACTGCCCTGGCTCAGTGCTAGGGAATCCTGGGAACTGTAGTTTTTTTCTGGGACATTGAGCCTTCTCTGTCAGAGAGCTCTGGTGCCACAATAAACTACAGTTCTCATGATTCCCTAGCACTGAGCCAGGGCAGTTAAAGTGGACTCAAGTTGCATTATTTCTGGCAGTCTGTGAAGGCCCCTAGTTAGATTAGCTTGCTGAGATACTTTCCTATCTCAGTGATTCCCAAACTTTTGTCCTCCAGGTGTTTTGGACTTCAACTCCTGGAAGCCCCAGCTGGCTTGGTCAACAGTCTGAAATTTTGAGACCTGAGGTCCAAAAACATCTGGAGGACTGAAGTTTGGGAATCACTGCTACAGATTGCTTTTCTAAACTGTTGGTGTCCTTGTTTGCTCCTTAATCAGGATCTCTAACTGCTGCACACACTTTATTTCTCTATCCCAGGATAAACTAGAACAACAACTCAGTTGATGCAAATGCTTTCCCTCAATCCTAATATCCATGTGGTTTTTACATGAAAGATTCTAGAAGAAAGTCTTGGTAACTGTCTGCTTTTGATCATTGATGCTTCCTGTATTCTGTCAATTTCTAATTCTACCATGATGGAATTCATTATTCTGCTGTTGATGCACAATTCAGTATTATAACAGGATGAATGAATTAAGCAATGACTGTCATTTCACCTGAAAGAAGAGTGATGTGATATTTTTGAAGCTCACTTTATTTTCATTAGTGTCTTTTTTTCAAAGAGAATAATGAATATTTGCATAGGTGATTCAACTGCCCAACCCTGAATCAAGCCTCAGCTAAAATATCTTGATTGTTAATCACATGACTGATAAACTAGGGGTGAGGACAAAATGTGAAAACCACAGGAATAGAGATGAACCAGAGATAGTTAATGGAGCTTATGCAAGACCTCAGATAAACAGTATGGGAGAGGAAGCCAGAGAATGAAAAATGGCTAATGACCAAACATGACTTGTCACTTGATGATTTGCTGAACTTTACCTGTGAGTGCAGATTTAAAATGACAATTCTTTACTAATGAGGATTTTAAAAAATAAAATATAAAATAAGGAAACGTATTAACCTTTTGGAGGCAAGTTTCTGCCAAATATCAATGTTAGCCTCAATGGTATTTGCATTCTGAGAGTTCTTAAAGGTTATCTTCATCATTACAGTTCAGCAAATAATTTGCAACAAATGTTTTCAGTGACAGACTTTCAAGTGTCAACCAAATTTGGTTGTCTCAGATCCCTGTGCTCTGCAAACAGCACTAGTGCAAAGGCATCCTGAAAATCCAGACTAGGATTCTAAAAATGAAAATTTGTTAGTTTACATGCATTGCATGCAGAAGGCTGTATGTTGAATTCCTGGTATTGCCGGGTGAGACTGTGAAAGATCTGATATGAAGTTGCTAGAGAGCTTCCATCAGTCAGCATTGTCCAGCCTCCCACAATGTGATGTTTTCCTGATGTATTGCATTGATAGTGCATCTGGTGTTGTGACCCAAGTGTGACAGATCTTTCCTTCTTCCATTTCCCCCCTCAACACTACTCCCAAAAAAGGATCTTAAAAGTTTCTCACTTAAGCAGGTTTCTTGAGGGGGCTAAAGTGGGGAAGAGAGCTCATCCATTCTCAATACTCCACTTTGGATTAGGCCTTGAGTGACAGTTCCCATCATTCCAACAGGTCAATGTGGGCAGAGAAATGGTGGGATATATAATTCAACATCAGGCTGGTGTGGGGGAGTTGGACCAATAATGGACTAGTTAGTAGTCAGTAATCGGCTCTCTGCCTCTGTCTTTTGGACTAATCCTCAACTGAATATTACGTGTTGTGGGGGATTTACATATAACAACAACATTTATGTCTTTCTTGCCTCTCCCCATAGATTGAGGTAGAACAGAAACAGATTAATATGCAACATGCAACATTAGTTAAAAATACACAACATCAGTGTAAAAGAAATGAGGCAAATACACATTAAAGCAATCAGTCCTTATTTAAAATTCATAATTTAAAATGTTCAATTTTAAAATAATCTGAATAGGTTTGTAAGTATCAAAACATCCCCTAATATATTTATTAATCCAGCTGTAGTCTATAACATTAAGTGCCACCATGAGCAGATGCAGTTGCAATGGCATACATAGCACTGAAATAGTATGAATGACACATATACCCAGCCAAGGCATGCAGATAGGGGAACTTGTTGAAAGAGCAATGCCACTCTCCCTACTTTGCATTTCTGATGGAAATTGAAAGCCAAAAGATGAGTTCTGCCAGGTCAGACAGGGGTTGCAGACTGCCAGAAGTAGTGCAAATTGAGTCCACTTTTAGGGTTAGGGTTAGGGCTAGGGAATTGTGGGAATTTTTTTTCCTGAGACATTGAGCCTTCTCTGTCAGAGCTCTGGTGCCACAATAAACTACAGTCCCCATGATTCCCTAACCCTAACCCTAACCCTAAAAGTGGACTCAATTTGCACTATTTCTGGCAGTCTGCAACCCCCAAAACTCTCCACTTTGGAAACCTTCTCAGGTTCTATTGAGGAGCAATCAAACTTTGGGCTTCCCAGGGAACCACTATGAATTGGGATTGGCTTTAAGAGTATAAATAGTACCCCAAAACATAGCCTTTTTGCTGTAGTCCTCCACCCCAACCCCCGACTCACATGTTCAGTGACTGTTGCCCACAGGCCTCAGTCTGAGTTCTTTTTCTGTTTCCATCTTCTTCACGAAACCTCCATTCTCAAGCTTTGTGGTTTGACACTTCATACTTTCTGGCTTTCCATGGACCCTTTTCTTCAAGACAGGTAGCTAATACCTCATTCATCCCCAAAATTCTGCTACCCCTTTCATTTTTCTATTTCAGTTAGCTCTGTACACTGGCTATTTGTGGGTTATCTTTGTGTGCCTGTTCTTTTATATTTCCTTTAATATACGTTCATATAATTCCCCATGCCTGGAGTTTTTTAATAGTTGTAACCAATATAGCTGGTGCTTAATTCCTACATATGTTACTCACTCTTGCAAGGACAATTATAAATAGACTGCAACTATCAGTAGAGGCTCTACCAGCCCCATGCATTTAGGGTAACAGGCCTGCCAAAAGAGACTGGTCTTTAATGCTGTTTTCAATCCAGCTGTTGAATCTCTTCTGGCAGGTTGTTCCAGAGTCTAGAGGCAACTGAAGAAAAAGTCCTCTGGGTGATAGTTGCCAACCTAGTCCTGGCAGACTTGAATAAATGTCCCTCAGAATAACTGAGAGGATGGAACAAATGATACAGGAGGAAGCAATGTCCAGAACCTAGAAATTGCTGTCAGTTGGCTGTGTCTAAACACTTCATAACATTCTGATATATTTACCACCTAAATGTGCTTCAAATGAATATGGAAGGTCTTGCTTAGATGAACATTCTGAAAGATTGAGAAAAGTCAAAAGTTGTGCATTCTAAGAAAAATTATTTGAGGGTAAGCCAATGTAATGTAATGGTCTAATTGTTGGACTAGGACACTGGGAAATGAGGGTTCAAATTCCCATTCAGCCATGAAACACACTGGATGACCTTGGGCAAGTCTCATTCTTTCAGGCTCAGATGAAGGCAAAGGCAAACCCTCTCTAAACAAATCTGCCAAGAAAATCCAATGAATGTTCACATTAGGGGATCCATAAATAAGAAATGATTTAAAGAAACACAACAACAAAGTTGTGCACACCATTCTGCTATCTAACTTGCTTGCTTTACAAGAATTATGGCTCCAATATGACTTAGAAAACCAGCTGGGAAGAATAATACAGAAGAATGAATTCTGTGCAAAGGAAAAGCAGTTGGCCCCTCATATTGCTGGCCATGCTAATAATCAACTATAGCCCAAAACACATGGGCTAAATGATGTGGATTCCAGCCACATTTGGGGTGTAGCGTTTAGATGACGCATGCTCTGAATGCAGCAAGAAGCCATGCCAATGCTGCACCACTCAGGAAGAACCAGGCCAAGAAGAAGTGGATAAGATCTTTTCCTACTGGTGGCCTGGTTTAGGTCCAAGCAGAAGCCTGGATTAGGGCTGGGCACATGCAGTTGGCATGGTTCTGATGCAATCAGCACTGGCATGACCACACACTGCTCTTTTGGGCCCATCTGTTTTGGGTCAAAGTCATCCTTGCAAATAAGGATGAATAGTTTCTTTGGTTTCTCCCCACTGAGGCGAGAAGAAACAATTCTTAACAGTTCTCACCTAGTATTCACACATCCTGAAATATTTTGGGAAATTGTTCTCTGCAGAAATACACATTTTTTTTGCACATTAATTGTGGGGTTTTGAAAAAAAAAAAAAAAAGACTATTTCCAGAAAGCCACATCTGTATTTGTGTGTGTGGAAGATTTATGTTTTCTATGCAAAACCCAGCAAATCTGCACAACAAAATCTATTCTAGACCAACATAAATCTTGCAGAATAAAAATATCATGATGAAAAGAGCAATTTTGCACAGTAAAATCATGTGGCTGTGGGTTTTGAGTAATTGTTTGTGGTACAAGATTGCTGGTTTTTGCATAGGAAACAAGAATCACACACACACACACACACACACAATGTGGTATCTGGAAACAGTGGGGGTTATTGTGCAACCCCTCCACATTCTCTCCCAAAACAACACATGCATTGTTGTGCAGACTAATTTCTCCAAGCACTTCAGGAAGTGTTGCAAAAAAGCTGCACAAAATTCTTGCCAGTATATTAATCTTCCCAACTGGGTTTCTTGAGCAATAGCAAACGCATGTTTCACCAGGAAACAAATAAAAATGAATAATCTATGCAGACCCATGATGGGAATAAAGAGACCAGACACAAGAACTTGGGTTGAATAAGAGTCATATTATTTACCTATTAAACTATTTAACTAATGTAAACTAATGTAAACTGTGATTAGTTCTCCTGGGCAAATACCAGAGCCTCAAGGAGAACTCAGATACCTGGTTTGCTGTCTGGCTGACCCTAATGTAAGGCAAACCCAGGGAATCCCTTCCCCAAGTTGCAAGACTTCCAGTGAGGGTACAGCTCCAAGGTGATACCTAAAAGTTATCTTCTTCCCCACTCTCTGATCCCATGACCTAAAGAGGCAGCTCCAGAAACCATGTCTTCACCAAAATGGGTGCCATAGGTGTTCACCATAATCTTACTCCCCCCCCCCCCCCCTAGTATCAGCCAAACATTGGTCAAGGGCCAAATATATGCTCAGCCTCCTTTCCCCATCAGACCAGCCAACAAGGATCTCAGAAATTCTCAAAAATCTAAATACCATCTGCTCTGTAAAACTTAGGCCTCTGAAATACTATTTGGGGATGTAGTAAAAAAATAGCCCACTCATATCATCAATGCATTCTTAACTTACCAGTTGATCTGTTTGCAGGCCCTATCCAGACAGTATGGATCACCCTTACCTTACCAAATCTGGTGGAGAAGAATGGCTGACCTTAGTAAATGCACCCAGGCCATCAGGCTTGAGTAATTTGAAAGTCACAGAGTGCTTGAATAATCAGGGCTTTTCCCTTCAGAGTGCGTGAATAATCAGGGCTTTTCCCTTCAGAAAACCAAGGACATTACTCCCAAGGTGAATGACTAGAATATGGATAGGAGGTGACTTGCACTTCCCGTGCAACAAAGAAAGCTAACCAGGCCATCACAGGTCCCTCTTGCCCAACCACTCACATGTGGCTTGTTCAGTGACAGGGGAGGGACAGAACTGAATACCTGCTGATATTGAGGGCCCACTGTAAATGAGTCCCAGGGCAAATCAAACCTGAAATCTCCCTAGAAGTTAAGATGACTACACTGAGACTGTTATACTTTCATCATGTCAGGAAAAGACAAGACTCACTAGAAAATACAATAATGCTTGATAGTGTAGAAGGCAGTGGGAAAAGAAGAAGACCACATTCCAGATGGATAGACTCAATCACAGAAGCCACAGAATCCAGCAAGACCTTGGAAGTCTCTCTTTCATAGGGTCACCACAAGTTGCCTTGGATCATGGGGTGGGGGTGGAATGCAGACTAGATGTCTCTTATATACAGAGAAAGAGAGAGAGACAGAGAGAGACAGAGAGAGACATACAAGTACTAATTTATGTATGCCTTGGTTCATAGAAATCAGGTTAGACAAATCTCCAAAGAGACAAATTGGCAAAGAGGTCAGATTTGAGCAGAAAGTTGTCATTACATCATTGACATGTTTTCTGGGAACGTTATAGCAATTACACTATATTGAACAATGAAGATGAGGTTATAATGTTGTTATCTGAACTAGGGTTGCCAGTGAATTATTCCATTAGATTGCAACAGTATTTTAATATCCTGGACAGATTTTCTCTGAGCTATCCAAAGATGTAGCTATGGGGGGGGGGGGGAATGAGGGTGTTGCTTCCCCAGATAAGAAATTCCAACCCCAGTGACATTTTTTCCAATCTTTGAATTCACAGCACTGGAGTAACTTGAATGGAAAGAAAGTGATTTTTCTTTCAGTGCACACTCTGAAGTCCAATGCTAGAAATTTGGAAGCTGAAGGAAGATTTTGTTGGAAGATAGAATTCTTATTTTCTAGAGGTGGGGTTCAGTGCCCTCATTTTGTACCTCCTCCTATAGCAGTGCTTCTCCATTATTTTCTGTCACGCCCCCCCTAGGAAAGAAGAAAAAATTTCACGCCCCCTCAGCGCGACTGTAAATAGTCACATGGGTGGGTTTGACCAATCAGGATAGAGCACGTCGGGCTGCTACTGGGGCTGCGCTGGGACAATCTCCCTCTCTCCAGCCGTAATGGGCCCCCCTTTATGGAGCCTCACGCCCCCCCTGGGGGGCGCACCCCACTATTTGAGAACCGCTGTCCTATAGTGATATCCCTGGAAGAGAAGGGTGTGTCCATTGCTGGTTGGCCAAGTGCACAAAGTCCTCATCTCTAATCTTTGTTAGGCAGAGCATGTCCACACTAACAGAATCTTTGGCAAATGGGCTGGAAAAAGAGCATAGAGACTTACTATCCTGCATAGGGCAAGGTTTGACAACTCTGGGATGCATGTACCAATTTGAAAAAAATTCACATAAGCCAAGTAACACTGGCTAGTGAGCAGTAGCATCATTAGGTTTGGTGTCATTCCAGTGTGGTAACTCATGCTGTAACCTCCCAGGTTGCCTGTCTGCCACACCCCAGCCACCCTCCTCTGCCAGCCAGGCCATCTCTGCCATCATGGGGGTGTAGTGTTGCTGCTATCTGGCAGCCCATTCCAGGTCTGACATGGCTGCTCACCCAGCAGCCACACCAGACCTAGAAGGTAATGCATCCTCACCACCAGCAGTCACTCATTGGGATGTGGTACTGCTTTAGCCTGCCAACAACCCATTCCAGGTCTTGTGTGGCTATGTGCCCAGCAACCATGTGAGATCTGGAAGGAAGCCCCTTCCCACCAGCAATTGCTGATGTGGGTGGAGTGCTGCTGCCTCCTAGGAGTCTGTTATGTGTCTGGCACAGTTGCTGGTTGAGCAAGAAAGAGAGGTGCTGCTCTTTCCCACTCACCCAGAAGCTGTGACAGACCTAGAAGGGGCTCCTGCTGGGTAGTGGCAGCACCCCACCCCACCAGCAACTGCAGCGAATAGACAGCAGAGGCTCCCTGGATGGTAGAAAGGGACAGCTGGAGGCCTTGTGGAACAGCTGAGAGCAGCCACTCCACTGGTTGTTCACATTGTTCACATTGCCTGAGATGTCATCTGGTGTGGAACACACTGTCACAACTGTGATGCCCCTGCTGGTGAGAGACATATACATTTTAAAGACAAAAGTGCTGGTCCAATTATTAAGGAGATTAAAGACCATTCCCAATTCCCAAACTTTGACTAATACCAAAGATTTCCTGAGTTTTGAACTGTAGTGAGATAGTTTTTACATTATGATGGCTTCAGATTGGAGAGGGCAGCAGGTGACTAGAGAGAGAGAGAGCTGCTTCTTCTATCCCCCCCCCCCCCCCGGCCCCCATTTAGGCTGCTGCTATCAGCTGTGGTGTAAAATTCTGTCCCATTGCTGGTGCAGAAGGAAGGTCCAGCTGCCTGATAGTTGGCTTTCTGTACCTGGAATGGGAGGGGTACCTGGCATCTTGTTCTTCACTTCTGGCTCCAAAATGTGTTGGCAACATGTCAACCTTGTTGCATCATCAAAATTGCATCCTTGACACCTGGAGCTTATTTTACAGTGATCTCCTTCAGTACAGAATGTGCATGTGTCCATCTTAACTTCTGCCCCACTTTCTTTCGGGGTGCAGAGGGTCACACAGCAAATGATTATACTTGAAAGAAATTCATATTATGTGTCAATTTCACTTATGTAACTTGCCATGACAGAACCATTACTGGTTCATGTTCAGGCTTCTCATTTGACAATAGCTTATGAAGCCTTAATTGAAAATATGCAGATTTCAGAATGAAATGTTATTTTTGGAAATGCAAATATATTTAGACCAACTGACTCATTAATGTGCGTTGTGCGCATTCAAAGTGATCAGCTTTGTTGGCAGTTATATTAGACTGACCAAATCTCATTCTCTGCAAGCTGATCCTGGTAAACCAGGACATCCTCCTGCCCAGTGTATATTTAGGATGTGTAGTTTCATTGTCTGATTGTGGCTTAGATTTTATTTTGTATATGTATGGCAAGAGCTGCTGTATCTGTGTGCAGTTCCCCCTTGTGGGCAACCATTGAACTCTAGATGCTACCAGCATCCTTAGTGAAGCACCTTCAGGTTCTGGATTGGTATAGAAGGAATGCTCATATCAAAGGTGGGGAGAGTGTGGTCTCTAGGCAACATGTGGCCTCTGTGCCTCATTTTCGTGACCTTGAAGCTCCCCACCATTCCTCTTAAGTCTCTAAACTTCCCATTATTTAAAATAATTTTTGCCTGGAAACCATGCAGAAAAATCCCGGAAATACATGAAAACACATGAAAGCACTCTTACCCCATGCACACAACCCTCATATCTTTGCAAACATCTCTGGTTTTCCTTGTAGACTCCTCAAAATGGTGACAGGAAATGACATGTCATCACTTCCAGATGCTCTCTTGAGAGGAACTACAAAGGAAAACAGAGCTATTTGGGCTTGTTCTCTTGGGGCCTTTAGAGACTGCCAGAAATAATGCAGCTTGAGACAACTTTAACTGTCCTGGCTCAATGCTAGGGAATCATGGGAACTGTAGGTTTTTCTGAGACATTGAGCCTGCTCTGTCAGAGAGCTTTGGTGCCACAATAAACTACAGTTCCCATGATTCCCTAGCACTGAGCCAGGGCAGTTAAAATGGTCTCAAGCTGCATTATTTCTGGCCCTTGGTGTGTAGTGTAGTATGAGGTAGTGGGAGATGGAGGTTTCCATGTCAGTGGGGTGGGTGAATTAATTACAGAATTTAGCCTGGAACTGTCCCAGGTTCTGAACACTACCACTCAGTTCAATTCAGCACCTTGGACAAGGCCTTAAAGTTCACTGTAAAACCTATAGTGCATTCTCTGTCCTATTGATATAGAAACCACTGGTCATCAATGCTGTGAAGTACATCAGATTGAGTGAGAGTGATAAGCCCAAGGTTATCCAGTGAATTTCATGGGTCTGGGAAGTTTGAACCTCCATCTCTCAAGCCCCAGTCCATGGTTCTAACCACTTTTCATACTGCTTTCCCTTGAAGCCTGCTGTGTTGTGTGTGAGAGGGGAGGGAGTGTGGTCTCAGTTGTATGACACCATTATGGTACTCTATAAAGGCCTTGTATTGGTAAAATAGAAGTGTTTTTAGTGGGGAAAAACATGGCCAGTGGATAGTGACCAAGTGACTGAGAACTCTGTGGTCTTTGGTCCTGCAAGCTGGTGTGTCTTCTTTTCTTTTAATACAAGTTTTGGTTTCCTGCTTTGCTGCTAGATGAGAATAAGATCATAACTAGTTTACACTGACAAAAGCAGTTGCTGACATAGCAGGCCCACATGGCTGGCCTTTAATATGCCACCAATTAGTACTTTGCCATTTGAAATCTATTGCCACAAAATAGAAACATGGGGGGAGCTACAGCTGTTGTGGTATTTATGCAAACTCTATGAAGGCAGAGAGTTGGCATAATTAGTGCCTATCTATGCCATCTATAGGGTTATCATGACTTGATTGATCTTGATTAATGTCAAAATAAGGTGTAGAAATGTCAAGATATTTGCAGGAACTCTTCATTGATATGATGAAAAGAACTGTGCAAATGAACTCTCCTTGATATAACACGTTCCTTTCTCTTGTTGACACTTCTGTTCCTCCTGTGCCATCACCAACCCCCTATTTATGCAGCTTTGCTTAACATAAAACCTTAACTAAGTGAGGATTGTTTCCTGGCAATTAATCTTTTAAGCAGGAGGTCATTTTGGAGCAATTGCAAAGTCTTTGTTTGAAATGACTGACAGGAGAGGTTCTTCTAGGAACAACCGAAGGATGACTAGCAGTTGTTTTTGTGCTAAATTTCCACATGTTCTGCTTTGCAGACATTTATAGTTTATGTTTCCCCTGGTTCCTATTCTAATTTACTACAGGAAAGAGAAATTGCAGTGGTATATACAGGGGACGAAGCCACAAGATGCAAATATGCAATGGGATAGTTAAACTGGCAGACTAGCTTCTATTTTGAGCATGCTTTAAAGCCTGTTAAATGGGATTATTTTCTGAAGGCAAGGTAATGGAAACTGAACTCTACCAGATTATGCTGGTGAAAGCCCACTGCTTTTCAATCATGATTAAATCTGTCCAATGACACCCAGAGTTCAATGGACATGTAAAAATCCATGTCTCCATTTTCATTAGCCTTCATTAAATGACCTGCCAGACCTCATTGGAAATCTTTTTTTGTGACAATGTGCATTGAGATTTGATTTGCTTTGGCAGCCAGTAAAGACTTAGAGATCCCATCCACAAAAAGGGAGAGACAAAAGACTGCAGCAATTATAGAACCATAGCATTAATTTCCCACAAGCAAAAATATGTTCAAAATTCTGCAGCAAAGACCTCAATCAAATATGAACAGAGAATTGCCAGATGACCAAGCGGGGTTGAGAAAAGGAAGAGGCACTAGGGACCACATTGCAAACTATGATGGATAATGGAGTGAGCCCAAGAATTCTAGAAAAAAATCAGTGTGTGCTTTATAGACTATAGCAAGACCTTTGACTGCATAGATCATGAAAAGCTATAGAATGCTCTTAAAGAAATGGGAGTGCCACTACATCTGATAGCCCTGATGAGGACTTTGTACTTAGGAAAAGAGTCTACTGTAAAAAACAGAATATGGAGAAACAGAATGGTTCCCAATTGGCAAAGGGGTCAGGCAAGGCTGCATTTTATCACCCTATCTGTTGAACTTGTATGCAGAAAATATCATATGTAGAGCAGGATTAGACATGGAAGAAGGAGGAATGAAAATAGGAGGCAGGAACATCAAGTATCTAAGATATGCAGATGACACCATATTACTAGAAGAAAGCATCACAGACTTGGAATAATTACTAAAGAAAGTCAAATAAGAAAGTGCAAAGGCAGCCTAATGTTAAACATAAAGAAAACAAAAATAATAACCACAGAGAATGTACATAAATTCAACCTAGATATGGAGGAAATCAAAATAGTTAAAGATTTCCCATACCTTGGATCAAACATTGATCAGAATGGAGACTGCAGACAAGAAATCAGATTAGGAATGGGAAGGGCAACTATGAAAGAACTAGACAAAATCCCAAAGAGTAAAAATATACAGCTGAACACTAAAGTTAGAATTGTCCAAGCCATTATATTCCCCATTACCATGTGCAGATGTGAGTGCTGGGCAGTGAATAGAGCAGACAGGAAGAAAATGAATTCATTTGAGATGTGGTGCTGGAGAAGAGTGCTGGGGATATTGTGGATGGTCAAAAAGACAAACCAATGGGTCCTAGAACAAATCAAACCTGAATTCTCCCTGGAAGCCAAGATGACTAAACTGAGGCTGTCATACTTTGGCCACATCATGAGATAGCATGATTCATTAGAAAAGACAATGGTGTTTGGGAAGGTGGAGGGCAGTAGAAAGAGAGGGAGACCACATGTCAGATGGCTAGACTCAGTGAGGGAGACCATTGGTCTGAGCCTACAGGACTTGAGCAAAGAGGAAGAGGGTAGGAAGCTTCGAGATTCTCATTCATGGGATTGCCATGAGTCAAGATCAGCTTGAAGGCAGCTAACAACAGCAACTTAGAGAACAGAGGGTTCACTTTTTGATAAAGAGCTGGTTTTCTTTTGATTAATAAGTGACACATTTTAATGATGCTGTTTCTCCTTCCTTCAGTGATCATTTCCTAACATGCTTCCGAGGAGAATTTCCAACTCATAACTGCCATGGCTCCATTTTATGGGATCCTGGAGTTTGCAGTTTGATGAAGCACTAGACATGTCTGGCTGAGAATTCTAAATACCTGTGCCTAAACTATAAATCCCAGGATGGGAATTAGAGTGGAACCATGACAATTAAAGTGGAATCATAGTGTGATAATTGTTTAGTGTGATTTTGACCATCCACAATATCCCCAGCACTCTTCTCCAGCACCACATCTCAAGGAGTGAACAGGGCTGGATTGGGCTTTCATGCATTTTTGTGTTCTTTTAATTGGCCTGGGAAAAGTCTTACCCTATTACAGATTTTGGCATCTGCTAGAAAGTTATTCATGAGCAAAAAAAGAGAGCAAAGTTGTTGTTTTATCCTTTTTCAAATAAACATCTTTATTTCAACTGAATTTTTGTTGTGATTCTCCTGCCAAACTATAATTCACGCTAATGCCTTAAGTTTATGAGGATTCTGCAATCTCATGTCCAGCCATGAGAACTGTATTAGTTTTAATCTTCTCCTGAGACTATTTTCTGCCCCTGCTGAATAATAGTTTATATTTTTAATGTTTTCCACAGAGACAGTTTGCTTGGAAATCCCAGTAGCATAAGCAACATTTAGCATTGAAGTTTTAGTATGCCAGTCATGTGGCACTGACAGAGGGACTGTGTTCTGGAGATGATGGAGGCAAGCATTTGTTGTTGTTAACTGCTGAACAAGAGGTTACAGTTAGAATATGGAGAAACTGAATGATTTCCCATTAGCAGTGGAGTTAGGCAAGGCTTTTAGAGTGGTTATGCAGTGCGTGATGATCCACGTCAATGTGCAGCACCAGTGTCACCACCTTCTCAGATGCAGGCAGTAGCTTGTGAGCTGAAGGAGCACCTCTCCCCTTCCAGAAAGAGTAAAGAGACTGTACAGACAGATGTCTCTCAGATGAGGCTTTAATCTTTGTTCCTCTATGTACAAGGCTATATATAGAAACAACTCCAACCATCCAACAACAACCCACAGTCAACCAACACATGTGTCCTGAGGCAACTCCCTTATATACCCTGGGTTACACATGGCCTTCTGGCCCTGCCTCTTCTTCTGGACACCTGTCAGTCATCCTGGGGGACTTTGCAGTTTTACAGCCATTTTGGTGCTTTACAGCACCTTGTGACCATCAGCCGATGTCACTTCCTATGACACAGCACCTGATGGAAAGTGCTCTGTCATTATGGCTGCCAATGACCCTTTCATGCCTGGTCACTTGTTTATCAACCCACATTGAACATTTTCCTTGAGACACTGTCTCCACAAATGCTGCATTTTGTTTACCCTGTATGCTGAACATATCATATGTAAAGTGGGATTAGATTCAGAGGAAGGAGGCATGAACATTGGAGGAAGGAACATCAACAATTTAAGATATGCAGATGATGCCATTCTGCTAATAGAAAATAGCAGAAACTTGGAATGATTACTGAAGAAAGTCAAGGAGGAAAGTGCAAAAACAGGTTTACAGCTGAACATTAAGAAAACAAAAATGATCACAGATGAATTACATAACTTTAAAGTAAATGATGAAGACATTGAATAGTTCAAGAGTTTCCATACCTTGGCTCAGCCAATAATCAGAATGGAGGTTGCAGCCAAGAAAACAGAAGACTAGGACCTGAAACTCATGGGAAGCACAAAAAAAGCAGTCCTTTCAGGACCATGGTGGCGGCTGGCCTCAGGACCATGATACTTGATTATGAACTGATAGAGGAATGACCAGGGCTGGAGCAGAAAGGGGCCACTGGAGTAGGAAGAGGCCACTCCAGGCTGCTAGTCTGCAAATCCCTGCATTTTGACCTCAGTTAGACAGAATTGGGCATATCTATCTTCTTTTCCATGATAATTTATTTCCTACAATAAATAATAGTTTACCTATTTTTTTGAATAAGGAATCCAAGAATCCAAGTATGTTCCTGTAGAGATCCTGATATTTCAGAAATATGAATCTAGTTACTAACCATTGCATATTAGCACTATGCTGACAGGAAGCACATGGGATTCTGTTTCTGATATAAGGACTGATTTCATAAGTTATGTTGTTCACATGGCATCTAGAAGTACATAATTTAAGTGTGAGGAGCATAAATGTACTATAATGCAGAAGCCAAGACCTGCTTTGGAAATAACTGCATTAACTGATTGTTGCTCTTGTGGTTTAAGCAGTGTTTACCATATTTGGGTCTCCAGACCCACTTTGCTTAATGTGCACTGGACCAGAGCTTTGGACTACAACTAAAATGGCCATATGAAAAATGTTGCAGAGGTCCTCCATCTTTAATGGTATGAAAATTACTTTAATTGTTGCTGTTGCTGTTGTGTTCCTACAAGTCATTTCTGCCTTATGGTGACCTTAAAGTGAACCTATTACAGGGTTTTCATGGCAGGATTTGTTCAGGGAAGAGTTGCCTTTGCCTTCGTTTGAGGTTGAGACGGGATGATTTGCCCAAGGTCATCCAGTAGCTTTCCAATGCCTGAGTGAGGATTTGACCCTGGTCTCTAGAGTTGTAGCCCACTGCACCACACTGTCTGGCACTACACCATCTAGA
This sequence comes from Phrynosoma platyrhinos, assembly GCA_020142125.1. Lineage (NCBI taxonomy): Eukaryota > Metazoa > Chordata > Lepidosauria > Squamata > Phrynosomatidae > Phrynosoma > Phrynosoma platyrhinos. The sequence goes on from CM034710.1 coordinate 66,231,416, forward strand.
TGACTTATTTCAAGTCCAAAATGTTATAGATTCCACTCAAACAACAACAGAAGGAAACAAAATTCCTCTGAGGCTGAAATCATTTATTTGTAAATGACATTTCTGCTGGGAAGAAGGCAACATAAAGCAGGATTAAATATAAGGGAGGAAACAGATGTGAATCAAGCCATAAACCTGCAGTGGCAATAATGGTAAATTACTTTGAAGTATTTGACGATATTAGGCTTCTCTTTGGGGAGAGGTATAGATATAAAGAACAGCCGAAAAGTCTTAATTTCTCTCAGCATCATATGTTTTATTAATTCAGAGCATAGCATCCTGGGACTAATCGTTTTAAAAGCAAACACATTGCTTCATAAAAGTTTCACCAGAAACATCTACTTTTGAATAGGCCTGTATTTTAAAATGACAGATGTATCCTTAATGCTATTAAAAAGTTTGCTCCAAGAGAGCAGTGACTCCAAGGGCAATATGAATTGAAAAACAAATTCTGATTCTGACACTTTTGTTCTCTAAAACAGGGGGGGGTGACAACTATCTGGGTGCCAGTAGCTACCCCCCCCAAATCCCCCCTCCCATAGATCACACCTTTCCAAAAGTGCTTCCAAACACTTCTATCTTTGACAGAATTGTTTCCAAAATAGTGACTGGAAGAGATGTATGCAAAAGAATCTTGTAGCACTTTTGAGATTAACTGTGCAAAAGAAGTTGTAGTATAAGCTTTCATAGACTTGGGGGCTTAACAGATGGCCCCTAAGAGGAGGCTCTGTGCCATGGCCCTGATCCGGCCCTTTGCCACTCTAAAAGGAGCCAGCAAATGCTGCTCCTTTTTAGAGCGGCAAAAAGCTGCTGTTGCTGCGGTGGCGGCAGCTTTTCACCACTCCTTTGGTACAGCATGTATGAATGCTGCACCAAGGGAGTGCCCTAATGCTGCCTGCCATCTGGTTGGGTATGTGGTATGAGGACAATGTGGGAGTCGCTATGCCCCGACTCCACCCCAAAGCTGGCCCTTGTGGCCGGTCTGTACAGCCCAGTGATCTACTTCCTCAGGTGCATGGAGTGAACTTGTGCCCAGGAAGGATCTTTGTATATGAACAGGCATAGAAATGGAAAACTTGTGGGTATGATAATGAGGTGATAGGTTCAGTTTAAACTATGGTCATTGAGGGATAAAAGCAAATAGAAAAATACTGCCTAAGGCAATGCTATCTAAGTCCATGGTGAGTGGATGACCATATTAATGGTGGAGGCACTATGCAATGTGGTATGTTCAGACTGGCAACCAGAAGGGTGATGTGATAAACTGGCTAAGAGCACCCTTGTGAGTCTGGGGTATTAACCAGTGTTATGATATGTGTATGTGCCAGGAAGCCATTGTCTCTGTTCAACCCAGATGTTGATGGATTGGAATTTGTAGACATATTCCAATTCTGTTGTTTTTCTTTCCAATATTCCTTTCTAGTTTTTTTTTTTTTGTTCAATGACTGCTCTGCTGAGGTTGTGTCACTTCCCATCACTGTCTTGAGAAGGTCTCCGACAAAAATAGTGGTAATTAGGACTGCATGTGGTAGGGGTGTTGTGTGTGCCTGAGTGTGTTATTGTATGTTTCAGGGGCTTTCTGCAGTTTTTTAAAAGCTAAAAACACCAAAAATCAGACCAAACAAAAATTAGTGGCCCTGTTGGCTGGAAAATTCTGGGAGATGTCATTTGGGTGGCCACATCAAAAACAGGACAAGACTACTGCATCTTTTAATTGTTGTGTGGGAGCATTTTTAAATGCTTATTATTACTGTTTTACTACTACTATTACTAATAATAATAGCCACAAAGCCTCTCAGTGCAGCTTACAGAATTTGACAGTTCCCTGCCCTCAGACTTAAAATCTGAAAAGATATGACAAAAAAGGAGAATGGCAATGGGGAAAGGGATCAAGTCAACACATACTGCCAGCTCTTCTCTCCCTCCAAGGCCAGGGTGATAGCAGTTACCATAGAGGGGGGCATTTCAACTTCCTCTGGATTTAGGCATGGTGGAACTGTGCCTGCCTCTCCTTTTCCTCCAAGGACAAGATGGATGGAATCAGAAGTTTATGTCCAGGTTACTTCCTGTTGTAGTAAAGGCCTCTTCTGAGATTTTTCTTGGTCTCACCACCACCGCGGACACATTTGATGAGGACATGGGAGTGAGCCTTCTCAGTGGCTGCTCCCAGTTTATGGAACTTCCTTCTATGAGAGGTTTGACCACTCTGTGTAAACAAACATCTGGAGATCTCCTGGTGTGCCATGATAATGAAACGGCAGAAGAATTGGAGGGTAACAGGATGAGTTTTAGGTGCTGTGGGAAGCCAAATGGGTATGTACATATCTCTCCATTGGCCAGCTGAGGAATCTACAGCCTGGAGCAGTGTTGGTTGGTGGCTTCCATGTCAGTGGGTAGCAAATGCACTCTAGGTTTGATCTGAACTTTAAAGATGTTATTGTGGGGATAGGGGTTCATTTATTTGGATAGCTCCTTCAAATCAAATCAAATCATTTTTATTACAGCCATCAGGCCAGTATAAA
>CM034710.1:66250383-66261244 GCA_020142125.1 Phrynosoma platyrhinos
TGTTTTACCCATAACAATGCGTTCGAGTCCTTTGTGCCGATGCAACTATTTAGTTTGGTAACAAATGAAGGTTTTAACCATGGATGGGTTGGTTCTAGCTGGCTTGAGTAAAACTGTGCCACTATTTTTGGACTGTCACTGCTAGCAACCTTAGCTACCATAGTGAAGCATGCTGGTTGTTGCAATCCAGCAAGACTTGGTTCCTACCAAGAGTCTAAACCAAGCTGAGTCCAAATGCAAAGATAAACCCTCACTAATTTAAAAGTCGTTGCTTCTGATTTCCTCACAGGTCCATCAGAAGAACAAATAGGAGAAGTATATAAGCCCAAGACTCTTGCGTCCTAAACGAGTTACTTAATGAACCAGATTTCTACCAGATGGCGGGAACAAGCTACCCATATTTTCCGGCGTATAAGACGATTGGGCATATAAGACGACCCCCAACTTTTCCAGCTAAAATATAGAGTTATAAGACAACCCCTCTTCCAATGGGGGAAAATGAGAAAGTGTTTGGGGGAAGGACTGCCAATATACTAGGTAATGTATTCTGGGGTATGTACAATTTGCGGCCAAGTAAGTGACCCTGGGCATGTCACGCACTCTCAGTCTCAGAGGATGGTAATGACAACCCCCATTTGAAGAAACATGCCAAGAAAACCCCATGATAAGGTTGCCTTAGGACTGCCATAAGTCAGAAAGGATTGAAGACATACAAGAACAACAAAAAAGTCTGCAATTGTTTCATAGGTTGTACATGGGAATAGGAGCCAGCATGGTGTAGTAGTTTGAGTGTTGGCCTACCACTCTGGAGACCTGGGTTTGATTCCCCACTCTGCCATGAAACCCACTGGGTTAACTTGGACAAGTCACATATTCTCAGCCTCAGGAGAAGGCAATGGCAAGCCTCCTCTGAACCAGTCTTGCCAAGAAAATCCCAGGATAGGGGTTCAACTCTTATCCGCTGCTGCTTCCTCCTCCTGCCTCACGCCACACTGTGCCATCCCTTCCTCCCCCCTCCTCCTCCTCTAACCTGACTTCCTCTCTTCTTCCTCCTCCCACCTCGCCACCCCTTCTTCCTCCTCCTCCTCCTCCACCCAGTGTATAAGATGACTTCCGACTTTGGAGAAGATTTTCCTGGGTTAAAAAGTAGTCTTATACACCAGAAAATACTACAATACTTTCAGTATGGCTTGCTTTATCTGAAAGCAAGCCTCAGATAATACTGTAGAGATAACTCTTCTTGTACTCTCTCTCTCTTTCTCTCTCTCTCACACACAGAGTTTCTGGTATTTTTTAATGGGTATAACTATATCAAGCAAGTTGATAAATGGAAAGCAAAAGATTTGTGCATTAAGAGCTATGAATTGATCTCATGGGGTTAAATAAAAGAGAAGGGAAATATGTTTTGATCAAGAAGTAAGCAGATTATATTGTGATCCCTATTTCTGTTCTCTCTATTTCATGTAGAGTTTCAGAGACTGAGAGTGAGAGAGAGCTGTGCTGGAGTTCTTCAGGAAATAATCCTCAAGAGGGGGCCCTATCTTTAACTCATAAAACTTTCCTGGCACTCCAGTGTTGCATTAAACAAAAGTCTGGAATGGGAAAAAGTACTCCAAATCTGCTGTGGAGATTAACTGTGAAGACTTCTGTGTCAGTGAATATGTGAATCCACTCTGGGGCCCTTTCACACAATAGCAACACAGAACTATGATTTCACTTGAAATGCCAAGGTTCCATCCTACGGAATCCTGGGATATGTAGTTTAGGGAGGGACACTTAGAATTAAAGAAGAGATCTTTGAAATGTCACCATACTACAAATTTCAGGATTTCATAGGATGCAGCCATGGCAGTTAAAGTGGCACCATAGCACTATAATAGTAGTAGTGTGAATGGGCCCGGTTCTAATCTGAACTTGAAAGGAGTTATCCCCCTAATAAGTTCAGCACTTTGGGTAGCTCTTTAAAATGTAGATTAAAAGAGCTGGCCAAGGTGCTTAATCTATTTGGAGGATTCACTCCCTCACTGACAAAGGAGCCACCAGCTGCCTTGGGTGAAAACTAACTGTAATTCTGAATAATCAAATTGAAAAGATCCTATGACTACCCCTTCACCTATTCCAGGGTCTCAACAAATATTTCACTGGCCTCTCTGATTCTCTACAATAGTCCCTCCACTACCCTGTGAATCTGTTGGAATTCAAGAGAAGCAGGCAACCTGTAGCCCTCCCAATGATTATTTGATGGCATTTCTCCCACCACTTCTCACCATTGGCTATGCTGGCTAGAACTAATGAGTACTGTAGTTCTGCAACATGTAAAGTTTCCTACCCACGGGTTATACACATTTGGGGATGTTGAGACCATTAATCTGAAACATGGGAAGGTTACTGTTGAAGGAGGTTTCTCTACTCATGAAAGAGTTAGCACTATGTGGCTGGTTTGCACTGCATGTCTTCCTGCATCACATCAGAATGACTTGCCAGCACCTTTGTATAAGAGAACTAATTGCAACTTGTAGTCAAAGTAAATTAGACAAAAATGCACCACAAATATTCCTTTCTTGGGGTGGTTATGGCACATTTCTGTACTGTCTAGGGAAGAGCACTGGGAGCAAAAAAGGAAAGTATGACACCCCACTCTCTCTCCCCCTTTCTTTGCATAATACATATTATGCAATGGGAAATATTCCTCAGTCAAAATATATCTGAAAACATTTACTGTTGAGATGAGCAGGGCAAAATGGAATCCTGCTGGCAACTGTAAATCAGAATAGGCTCTGTGCTGCCAAAAGCAATATAAAAAAAACTATTTTTAATTGGTAATGTAAGCACAGTGATTCAGAGAGTAAGAGATAGACATTTCAGAGGATTGATGGAAGGGACAGGCATAGAAATTTAGTGCTTAGCCTCAGTATTCATACAAATATCTAATTTTTATGGGATGGGGAGCTAATAGCATTAAACCAATAGCATAATAGCACTAGTGTGTTTGTTGTGGTTACTTTTTAAATATATTACAGTAAGCATAATAATGTTTTCAGTACAAGTGGAGTGTTCCTTGCAATGTACAGTGGCTTCAGTGTCAGTCGGGCAGTGAACCCAGTCTGGGGTTTAGTCCAGTCTTTATTGGAGCCAAGGGCACCAAACCCTACCACACATGACAATCCCGATACCTTAGATAGCGCCTTTAAAGTTCCCACTGAAGCCCAGTCTGGATACACCATCCTACTAATATCAGGACCTACAGCTGCTACTTCATGTATATAGTTCACCTCAGAAGTCAGTCCCAGGTCTGCACTAGTAACACTGCAAACATAATTGTCCAGGATTGTCATTCGATGCTGGGGTCAATGAAGTGGTAAGATCCACATGTGAGTCTTTGCTAAATGGAAAGACTGACTCAAAATGTATGGTTTCATCCTGTGCTGTATCCATTCATGTTGTCATAGGGAATTTCAGAAGGTTGCAGTATTTGTTGAAGTTCTCTCTCTCTCTCTCTCTCTCTCCTTTTTAAACAAATCAACATGTCTCTGTTGTCCTGGCACTTTTCCAGCTTATGGTAACCCTAAAGTGATCACTTGCCTTCCTTAGCAAGATTTGTTCAAAGGGGGATGGTCATTTCCACCCTCTGAGGCTGAGAGATTGTGACCTGTCCAAGATCACCCAGTGGATTTCTGGCCAGCTGAAGGGATGGCCTCTGCTCCCTCTGCTAGTGCCTATGAGTGTGTGCACCCTAAAGTCACCTGTTGGTTTTCATAAGGTTATCTTAGGCAAAGAACATTCAGAGGTGATTTGCCATTGCCTTCCTCTGAAATATAGCTTGCAGCACATGATATTCTTTGCTAGTCTCTTTTCCAAGTGATAGCTTGCTTAGGATCCAAGATCAAATGGGATCCTGATGCCTTCAGGGTGCCTTCAGGTCCTTCTGCAGTTGCCCACCTTTGTATTAAATGGTACCCTGTACAAATGAGCCACACTCTCTCACTTTACTCTCCCTTGGAATTCATTCCAAAGGATATACCTTAGATCCCTTGAAAAGGCTGACTTTATTACTCAAAGGAGCCAAGCAATTCCATGCAGAATTTGGAAAAGTTACCCTTTGGATACCAATTTCCTAATTGGTGCAGCCAGTAACTTTTCCAGCATTTCTTAGCTCTACATTTATCTTCTGGCAGCTGCAGAAAATAGGAATGCACCTGTTGTTAATTTTCAAAAAGCTAATTTTTGCTGCCCAAATTATAGGAATGCTTGAAAATTTGACAGTGAACGAGGGAATTACCCTCTCAATGTGGTGAAGAAACTACGAGAAGAGGTAAAACTGCAGGTGCAGATAACAGTAGTCTGCAGTGTGTATTGCAAGGGGCATTTAAAACAGACAAATAAAAATTACATCATAAGAAAGCTAAAAATAGATTGAAACTATAAAAAATTAAAAACAGTTGAAAATGCAGCCATTAAAGAGAACAGCAAATCTCAGAAACAAAGCATATGAAAGGCCCTTTACCTTAGCAATCAGCCACCAAAGAGCTGCTGAAACAAAAAGGTATTCACCTGCCTAAAGGATAGCAAGTGGGCACCAATCTAACAGGTCTGGAAGGGGAGTTTCAGAGCCTGGGAACAGCCACTAAGGCTGCATCTGTACTGCAGAAATAATCTGGTTTGACTCCACTTTAACTGCCAACTCTGGTGTCACAACAAACTACACTTCCCAGAATTCCATAGCATAGAGCTATGGTAATTAAAGTGAGTGTCAAACCTGATTATTTCTGCAATGGGGATGCAGCTTTTGAAGGCCCTCTTCTGTGTCCCCACCAGATCTGCCTGTGAGAGTGGTGGGACAGAGAGAAGTGTCTCTCTGGAAGATATAGTGGGACCTTAGTATCTGCAGGTGATCTGTCCTGGACTCCCGTGCAGATACCAAAATCTGCAGGACCTCAAGTCCCATTGTCCCCAATGGTGGCATGCGCACATGGCTGCACTACCATTAGGGACAATAGGACTTCAGGTAAGCCTCCACTGTCCCCAATGGCAGTATGTGCATGTGGCCGCACCACCATTAGGGATGACGAGACTTCAGATGAAGTCCTGTTGTCTCTAATGGCAGCACGCACGCACCATCACTGGAGACAACAGGGGCTGTCCCTAATGGTGGTGCGGCCATTTGCATTTATAAAGGCATTGGGGACAATGTGGGTTTGCCATCTGTGGTTGCTTAAATTCGTGGATGGCAAGTCTGCAGACAATGAGGTCCCACTGCATTAAGACATGGGCAGGCTCATATAGGAAGATGCAGCCCTTCAGTTAACTGGGACCTGAGCCATATAGGGCTTTGTATGTCACTAGCACTTAGAACTGAGCCCAGAAGCAAACCAGCAGCTGGTAGAGCTTTTGCAGTGGTTAATAATCTGGTTGCATCTCTTTGAATCTTCTGAAATTTCTAAACACAACCTCTCACAGAACATGTTAACAATAATCTATATAGGCTGTAGTTTGTACATCTTTAGTCCAAGTGGGTCTGAGGATTTGCCAAGATATATGTGTGGTGTGTTTTTCCAGCATATATAGGACAAAATTCATTAGGATAATCTCCTTGTGCAAGACTCATTAAAATATTTCCATTGAAGCTTGCACCAATGGACTTTCTGATGGATTTTTGTTGTTGTTAACCACCCTTCAGTCAATTTCGACCAATGGCAAGCCTGTGGATAAGACACCTCCAAGAACCCCTGTCCTCAACTGCTCTGCTTAGTTCCCGTAAACCCATACCCATGACCTCCTTAATAGAGTCCATCCATCTAGCATGCAGCCTTCCTCTCTTTCTGCTTCCCTCTACCTTTCCCAGCATTATTATTTGGTTATGCTCCTATTTTTAAAAAAACAAACAACAAGTATTATAGACATAAAATTTGGATAAATCATTTTGGGGAATACAATCCCCAGAATTCCCCAGCCACTGTACATGCTGACAGGGAGATTCTGAGAGTTGTTTAGAAATATATATATATATATATCAGAATATATATAATATACATAATAAATGAATATATATAATAAATCTAAGTTGGGAGAAAGTTTAGTAATAATAGTTTGGTGTTCATGTTTTAAAGTTTAGCAGTAATAGAGCTGAGGCAATGGGAACACTGAAATCTAGTAAACATGATCAAAAATTAGAAGCAGCAATATTTATTTAAAGGAATTATTAATTATATAAGAAATTGAATGAAGTCATCACAGCATACTGACTTCATTGGGTGGGGGGAATAATACGGTATGTCTATTTTTTGCCTTTCCAAAAGCAGAAAAGCACCAAGAATCAGAAAACTTTCTTATTTTACTGTTTCTATGACAACTGTTTGTCTTTTATGCTGAGAACTAACTCCTGACATCAACTCTCTTACATTACTGCTTTAATTTAGATTTATATGTCTAGATATATTTCAGTTTATTTTTGAGAACATTGTTCCTCATTGGCATTGGATATTTGAAGCAGTAGTTAACTTTTAAAATATCTAAATAATGAAGCAATCTCTGCTAGATACACCTGTCCTTCAAGGTCTCTTCTGGGTACCAGTTTTTGTACCAGTTCTGGGTACAATTCAAAGTTGAAGATGATCTTTCAAGCCATAAGCTGTTTCGGTCCAGGATAGTTGCCTCCATGATCTAATAGAAAGGCCCTTCTCTGTTTCTTGACCATGTAGGAGCATGATTGATGAGTAAAAGAGAAAGAGGTTTCCAAATGGTTGCTCCATAATTGTCGCATTCTTTGCCCTGGTACCTGCATCTGATAGCACTCTGCATAAGGCAAAGAGTTCCCTGTTTATAAAGGCATTGGCACTTTCTATTTTTATTATATAGGTTGTACCTCAGTAGGTGTGTTCCAAGGCACTATTTCTGTAAAAGAAAATTTGGCACCAAAGGCAGAAATAACATGGAAAAAACAGGGATAGGGTGCTACACCACAGAAAAAGAGGAACACTTCAACATGTTTCAGCTTGTCCAAGGCTTTGTCGACTGAAGTATGCATGTGTTGTTTTCTTGGTTCATTGTATTTTATGTAGTATTTTAGTAGGGAGATCCAGTATGGTGGTGTAGTGGTTTAAGTGTTGGACTACAACTCTGAAGACCAGGGTTCAATTCTCTGCTGGGTGAAACCCACTGGGTGACCTTGGGAAATCTCAGCCTCAAGGGAAGGCAATGGTAAACCTCTGAACAAATATTGCAAAGAAAACCCCATGATAGATTTGTGTTAGCGTCCCCATAAATCAGAAACAATGTAAGGGCACACAACAACAATAACAACAACATGGGAGATTTCCCCCAGCCCATTGATAATGATCCTGAGCAGTGTCAAACCTGCCCTCTTGACCCTTGCACATCATGGCTGGCCGTCCGGGGGGGGGATGCATTGCGGAAGTTCCTTGTGAGCATCATCAATGCGTCCTTCAGGGATGGACATATCCCATCTTGTCTGAAGGAGGCAGCTGTTAAGCCGCTTCTGAAAAAACCTTCCCTGGATCCCCTGGATATGAATAATTATAGGCCAGTCTCTTTATTACCATTTTTGAGCAAGGTGATTGAGAGGGCGGTTGCTCTTCAACTCCAAGCTGTCTTGGATGAAACCAATTATCTAGACGCATTTCAACCTGCCTTCAGGACAGGCTTTGGGGTTGAGACTGCCATGGTTGCCTTGACCGACGATCTGCGTCTGAGCATTGACAGGGGTAGTGTGACCCTGTTGGTGCTCCTAGACCTCTCAGCAGCTTTTGATACAATAGATCATGGTATACTCTTGGACTGCCTGAGGGAGTTAGGTATCAGAGGCACTGCTTTGCACTGGTTCTGGTCCTTTCTCTCAGGCAGGTCTCAGAGGGTGCTGCTCAGGGACAGCAGCTCCAGTAAAAGGGAGCTCACCTGTGGGGTTCCACAGGGCGCTATTCTGTCCCCAATGTTATTCAACATCTATATGAAGCCGCTGGGTGAGATTATTCGGAGTTATGGAGCTGAGTGTTATCAGTATGCAGATGACACCCAGATCAATTTTCCATGTCTCGTTCGTTGGCCTCAAATTCCAATGGCGTCTCTTCTCTCAATGAATGTCTTCGGGCAGTAATGGGCTGGATGAGGAAAAACAGATTGAAATTGAATCCAGACAAGATGGAGGTGCTCACGGTAGTGGCCCCGAAACCAAGAATTGGGTTGCAACCTCTAGTCCTGGATGGGGTCACACTCTCCTCCAGTGACTGTGTTCACAGTCTGGGGGTGCTCCTTGACTCGTCGCTCCTGACGACAAATCAGGTAACTGCGATAGTCAGGAGTGCCTGCTACCAACTTCGGCTGATAACCCAGCTGCGCCCTTTTCTGGAAGTAAGGGATCTTGAGACTGTTGTGCATGCGCTGGTAACCTCACGTCTCGATGTCTGTAATGTGCTCTACATGGGGCTACAAACTACAGTTAGTACAGAATATGGCAGCCAGAGTAGTTTCGGGAACATCAAGGAGGGAACACATTACTCCGGTTCTAAGGCCGCTCCACTGGCTGCCCATAAGTTTCCGGGCCCAGTACAAGGTGTTGGTTATCACCTTTAAAGCCCTAAATGGCTTGGGTCCAAACTATCTCAGGGATATTCTCCCTTATAATCCTCCCCGCACACTCTGGTCGTCTGGGAGGAATTTGCTGCAGCCACAAAAAGCTAGGCTTGTGGCTACCTCCCAGAGGGCTTTTTCAGTTGTCGCCCCAAACTATGGAACAGCCTGCCAAATGAGATCCGTCAGTTGACATCTTTGGACAGCTTTAAAAAGGCTGTCAAGATGGATCTCTTCTGGCAGGCCTTTCCAAGATAGATAATCCCAGCCTCAGGAACCCCTCTAGAAGATGGTTCTGGGGCCTCATGTGTGCACTGCTTGCTGGGATTGGTTTTTAAATTATGTCTACGTTGTATGCTGTTTTAACTTGGATTGATTTAATAATGTTTTTAAGGGAGGGGGAAGGGAATTTGATTATTTTATATTATGTAATATTTTATTGTTGTAAGCTGCCCCGATTGACCTCAGAGGGGTGGGATATAAATAAATTTTATTATTATTATTTTTATTATTATTATTAAAGCACTGAGCACTAAGAAGTGCAAAAACATAAGCTTTCAAAATAAATAAGTCCTACTATACTTATCTGGGAGCAATCCTCATTGAGCACAATGTTAATTCAAGGTAAACATGGATAGGATTGTAACAAAGGTGCATTTATGATTCTTATTAATGGGATTTTGCAGATTTAATAGAGAATGATACATTGCATAATTTTACAGTGTGTTGATAAGCATGGGTCCTGTCTTTTGGGGGGCTTTATTTGCAGCTGACAGAGGAGGTGCTACTATCATCTTCTGCACAGCTTTTCCAAGGGGTCCCAAGGGGATCATTTTTAATTGTTTTTCAAACAATTGCCTGAAACTGACCCCCTAATGCTTTCTAATGGGTTCTTGACAGTAAGGTTTGGCAATAGAACCAATTGCCTAGGAAGGTGGTGGGGTCTCCTTCTTTAGACATCTTCAAAAAGAGGCTGAAGAGCTGCCTGACTGGGATGCTTTAGCTGGACATTCTGCATTGAGCAGTGAGTTGGACTAGGTGGCTCATGAGATTCCTTCCAACTGTATGATTCTTTGACTCTATGACTAGGATCTAAATGATTATGTATTCCTTGTTTATATTTTGCTACTATTTTATCACAACAAGTGGTTTGAGGACTGGGCCAAATCTATTCTGGGACAGGGTGACAATTGCTTGTGTGACCATTTTGGGGTCCTTCTGAAGAGATCTTGTGGTAAAAACATCCAGAGGCATGTCCAACTTGGGTGCTGTTGTCCCTTTGTTGTTCCTCCTTCACTTCCAGGTGACAGGGGAACCATATAGTGCCTTAAATTTATATGGAACCCCACTTCCTGTCATTTTTTGTTTTTCCTGGCCCAGCAGGTGGGTTGGAGGAGAGGTTCCATCAGTTGGCAGGTGGGCTTCCAATGCCTAGATCTGTTGCTCAGTGACACATTAAGGATATAACAACTGTAACCAATAAAGTTAACTTATACCACTACAGTTGCAGCAATGTGTCTGTGTACCTGCATCCCCCTTGCTGTGTTCCCTTTTTACTGGGCTCACAAAATATTTCCATGGGATGAATCCAAGACTATGTATATTAGTTGAAAAACCAGTGAAACAAATTGGTCATGATTTGTGGTTTATCTATACTGGTGAAAAATGCCACACTCCCCCTGAAGCCAATGCTAACAGTCCTGATGACATACAGTTACTTCTGGGGAGATACTGTGGTTTTTGGCCCTTAACACAACTAAGCAAAGTTGGGGTGATAGCCTGGTTTTTCCTGGAAATCCTGGAGTGACCTCAGGTTTTTCTGGCATGTGGATAGCTGGATTGGATCTGATTCTGCCTGATCAGTTGTCCACACACCAAGAGTTGTGCCATACTAAGCAGCATGAGGAAAGGGGATGGTCTGTTTTTGGAGCAACTCTTTCTTCTTTATGGCCAGGCGATTCATGTAAAGCCTGACCAGTATGCCTTTGCAAAATGGGATGCCTATGTGATCAACAAGGAGGGGATAGAGCGGCCCATTCTTCTGGATCACATGATGGGGTGCCCCATTCTGACCTTAACATCATTTCCCATGTATTTATTGACAAAATATTATTTTAGTAACCCTACTGTTCAGTCCCCAGATAACATTGAACTACAAGTCCCATCCTCAGCCAATAATTTTTAAATGGGCCACTCTGATCAGACAGGAAGCAATGTGCATGGAATCTCTTTAGTAAGCTGACAAGGATAATAATAATAATAATAATAATAATAATAA
>CM034710.1:66282301-66316022 GCA_020142125.1 Phrynosoma platyrhinos
GGAACAATAACCAGAGAAGGAGTTACACATATTTATATAACAAAAATTCATATTGGTGATGCATGACTTATTAAAATTGAAAGCTTGGAACATACAAGGAATGAACACCCCACAAAAATGATTTTTTTTTATTACTTACAAACATTAAAATATGATGTACTGTGCCTGCAAGAAACAAGAATAAAACAAAAGACTTTAGACATTTAAGATGTACAAGATTAGGTCAGGAATATATTTCAGCATCTAAATGTAAAAAAGAGGGAGTTGTAGTATATGTTAATACAAAATATGAAACAAAGCTATTTAGTGATGAAGAAGGGGATTTTGTTGTAGTAGAAATGAATGAAAATGGGCAAAAGATAGTATTGGTAGGAGTATGTGGACCATTGAATAGTAAAGGAAAATTTTATAAAAATGTATGGATGAAGTTGAAATCTGCCCTGGTGGCACAGTGGTTAAATGCCTGTACTGCAGCCATTCACTCATAGACCACAAGGTTGCGAGTTCAATACCAGCCAGGGCTGAGGCTCGACTCAGGCCTGCATCCTTCCGAGGTTGCTAAAATGAGTACCCAGCTTGTTGGGGGGCAATCAGCTCACAGTTGTAAACCACTTAGACATCCCATGCGCGATATGAAGTGGTATATAAATGAAGCTGCTTTGCTTTGCTTTGCTTTGCTTTGCTTTGCTTTGCTTTGCTTTAGAATTTGACTTAATAATCATGATGGGGGACTGGAATAGTGTTATCAACCCAAATTAGATAGAAAATCAGAAAAAATAAATAAAAGAAAACCAAGGGAAATTAGCCAAATAATTTTTGAATTGATTGATATGTTGGTGTTAAAAGATGCATGGAGAGTGAAAAATAATGATGCAAAAGACTGTACCTTTTTCTCAAATGGGCATAAATCCTGGTCTAGGTTAGACATGCTTCTGGTTTCTTTGACACTATGTACAAAGATTGATACATTTATCTATATATCCTAAAATATGGTCTAATCATAATCCCATCTCATTATGTTTAATATGGGGGAACAAAATATAATTGGCATTTGAATGATTTAATATTGAAAAATGAAAGAAATATTGCAGATATCAGAGAAAGTATAAATGAATGTTTTAAAGAAAACTTAAACAATGAAGTTCCCATGCAGATAGTTTGAGATGCCTCAAAGGCAGTTATAAGAGGATTGTTTATTCAAAAAGCAGTTGAAATAAAAAAAAAGAAAAAGATGGAAAAATTGGATAAACTAAATAAGGAATTAAAAGATAGAGAAGAGATATTAAAAAGAAATCCAAACAATTCAAAAGTTCAACAAGAAATTAAATATATGCAAAAACAAATTTCCACCCTTACAACAGAAGAACTAGAGGAAAAAAAAAACACAAAATTTACCAAACAAAATTTTTTTGAATTGGCAAATAGACTTGGAAAATCATTAGCACACAAACTGAAAGAGGAAAAAGAAAAAAGGACTATAAAGCAAAGCAGCTTCATTTATATACTGCTTCATATCACACTATGGGATGTCTAAGTGGTTTACAACTGTAAGCTCATTGCCCCCCAAAAGTTGAGTACTCATTTTAGTGACCTCAGAAGGATGCAGGCCTGAGTCTAGCCTGAGCCCTGGCTACTATTGAACTCGCAACCTTGTGGTCTATGAGTGAGTGGCTACAGGACAGGCATTTAACCACTTCACTACTATTATAAGAATTAAGGAAGGAAATAGGTTATTTGTGAATCAAAAACAAATTAAATAGGCTTTTTTGAATTATTATACAGAGTTGATTAAGAAACCAGAAGTCAAAAAAGAGAAGATAACAAAATGTTTAGGAAACATTATTAAGTTAGAAAAGAAAACATTATTAAGTTAATGGAACAACAACAACAACAAAAAGAATTAAATATGTTGATTACATTGGAAGACGTGTCAAAAAGCAATTGGAAAAAATAAATCAGGAAAATCTCTGGGGCCAGATGGCTTTGTTAACAAGTATTATAAAACATTTGAGAAACAATTGTTGCTACCATTAAAAAAATGGATGACATTTTAAAGGGCAACATACCTCAGACATGGACTCAGGAAAATATAGTATTAATTCCAAAAGAAAACAATGACTCAACAGATGTCAAAAATTATAGACTTATTTCATTACTCAATTCGGACTACAAATTATTAGCAAATATATTAGCAAAGAAATTGAAGAAAATTCTAATTAACTGGATAAATGAGGATCAAAGTGGCTTTCTCCCTAACAGAATGATTAACAATAATATCAGGAATATACCAAATTTAATAGAATTTTAAGGGAAAAATAGATAAAAATTGGTTTTGATTTTTATTGATGTGAAGAAAGCTTTTGATAATATCAATTGGGAGTTCATTTTTGAGATATTGAAGGAAATGGAGATGGGGACAACTTTATAACAAGGATTGAAATTATTTATAAAAACCAAGAAGTGAATATTATAGTAAATAGAGACAAATAAAATCATGTAAAATATTTAGAGGAGTTAGGCAGGGTTGCTCTCTATCTCCATTACTTTTCTTGATAACACTGAAAATATTATTAAACAATATTAGAGAAGACTATAATTGAAGGAATTAGAGTGAAAAACATGACATAAATTGAGAGCATATGAGGATGACTTTGTGCTCACCATGGCAATTCCTATGGAAAATATTAATCAAGATTTTAAAGCAGTATGGTGATATGGCTGATTACTGATTATTAAATAAAAGCAAAACAACTATGTTAACTGTAATTTATATAAAAAAGTAAAAGATCTGATGAGAAAATTTCAGGCAAAAAAAGGAGTTAATTATTTAGGAATTACTTTGTCTACTTAAAATTGAATTTATTTAAAAATAATTATGATAATACTTGGCGAAATATTAAAAAAGACTTCCAAAGATGAAATAAATTGGACATAACTTGGTTAGGAAGAATAGCAACTATCAAAATGTCAATGTTACAAAAATGATATTCTTGTTTCAGAATATACAAATTATAACAAGTGATGCACCTTTCTAAAATTGGCACAAGGACATATCTACTTTTATATGGAAGGGCAAAAAACCAAGAGTCAAGATAAAAACACTGTATGACTCGGTAGAAAGAGGAAGCTTAGCCCTGCCAAATCTGAAATTGTATTTTTATGCATGTGCCTTGAATTGGTTGATGGATTGGGTGACATTAGAAAAAAAGAGAACTCTAAATTTGGAAAGTGCAGGTATAAGATTTGGCTATCATGGTTATATGTTTTATGAAAAATTAAAATCAGACAAAGAGTTCAGTAACCATTACATCAGAAAAACACTTTTGTGTATTTGGTTATAGTATAAACTGCAATGGTGTAATAAAATACCACTATGGACTTCAACAAATGAGGCACTATTTCGAAGAGAAAAAAAATCATGAACAAAGATGGGTCACCTATGCAGAAATTACTAAATTATATCAGGGGGGAAAGAGAAATGAAAACACAAGAAGAATTGTTAGAAGAAGGTTTTAACTGCAATTAGTTTGCACATCAGTAACATTCTTGATGGATATGAAATTAAGTGGAATAGGAGTATCTAACCAAGAATTAGAAAATACCATAAAAGAAGGCCCTCATAGACAAATTTCAAAATTATGTATATTGATATGTAAATACGAATTGGAAGATGAGGCAGTGAAGGAATTTATGATAAAATGGGCAAAAGACTTAAATCAAAATATTAATCTAGACCCTATAAACTTTCAAAAATGACAAAAAGAACTAAAAATACCTGTTGGAAATGTGGTAAAGAAGTAGGTACATATTTCCACTGTTGGTGGAAATGTGAGAAAGCCAAGACATATTGGAAATTGATTCACCATCAAATATAAAAAATATTTAAACTTGATGGTCATGCAGACCCCAAGATGTATTTGCTGAATATAACAGAGAATAAAGAAATTGAAAGCAAGTATGGAAAAATCTTATTTTATATGATTGTGGTGGCTAGAACATTATATGCAAAATATTGGAAAAATTAGAAGTACCAAAAATAGAAGAATGGAAGTTAAATTTATATGAATCTTATGAAATTTGATAAGTTGACATGTTTAATTAAAATAAAATGTATGGGAAATTTTTTTATGAAGATTGGAAACCATGGTCTAAATATATCCATGAAGAAGAAAAAGAATATATGTGTATTGCTTTAGAGTAAAAAATAATAGATTTTGATAACACATTAGATTAGAGAGAAAAAAGTAGTGATGAAAATAGAAAATAAAAATATAGTAAAGATAGTTTGAACTACAGGAATAATAGTCTGAAATACTAATGAAGATAAAATCAAATATAGATGCTATACGTAGTAAGAGAAAGTACTCAGGTAATAATAAAGAAGATAGAACAACCTAGAAGTTCAGGAAATATAGACAATGTAAGTACTGTTTGTGGTTGTCATTAATTTTTTGTGGTTGTGTAATTATTATGTTAGGTTGTGTGGGATGGATAAATTTATGTTTGATAGGTTGTTTATGTTCTGTGTATTTGGGAAGTTGTATTTGTGTTTTTGTTTTACCTGTTCGCCTGGTTTTTTTGTTTTTTGTTTTTTCCGTTGTTTTTTTGTTGTTATTTTAATCAATAAAATATTCTAAGAATAATTTAAAAAGAAAATTGCATGCTTTTCAATAGCATTCTCACACTGAAGAGAAAAATGGTAAAATTATTTCTCCTTGATTGTGATAATGAAATTTATGAAGATTTACATTCCTAGCCATCATGGCCATTGTAATATTTCTCTGACCATCTCAAAGTTTAACCTGCCATGAAGAGGACAGTGGGAGTGTGATGTAGACAGTGGGGAGCATAAGCAGAGGGAAATAAACAAGCTCAAAACAAGTATATGAATACTGTATCTCGTGATTTAGGAATGCCATATATTAGCCAAAAGTTATATAAGTTAATGCTGGATTATATAATTTGTTTCTGGCTGGTGCTAAAAGAAATGTATCTCTGTGAGGTCCCATATTTGTACATGCCACTTAGTTGTGTTTACTTTGATTGCATCTTGCCTTTTATAGTTCTTAACTGCATCCCCCCCCCATGTTGTCAATATTTGTCACCATAGAAACAGTGATGACACTAGCATAGGCAATGCCTGCTGTTATTGAGAAGTTCAGGATAGTCAGGATTTAAATAGTTTCGAGTTCTTTTCTGTAGTGTAAGATATCCTGTGACTATAAAGGAATTTTTCTTGCTAATTCTTGCTCATTGTGATGATGACACCAACCAAAATGAACACAGCATATCTTAAAACATGTACCAAAAAGGAAAGGCTTTGAATTGATGCACAATTCAAAAATGGGATGAATGAATATGCAGGGCTGGTCCTACCATTAGACATGGTTAGGCAACTAGACTGGGAATGGGAACACTCTATCCAATTTCTTTCAATTCATAGAATTCCATTCATAGAATAATAGAATCATTCCATTCATAGAATAATAGAATCATAGAGTTGGAAGAAACCACAAAGGCCATCCAAACCAACCCCCCGGTTTGCAGGAATACACAATCAAAGCATCCTCAATAGATGCCCATCCAGCCTCTGTTTAAGAACCTCCAAAGAAGGAAATTCCACTACACTATGAGAGAGTGTGTCTCACTGTTGAACAGCTTTTACTGTCAGGAAATTCTTCCTAATGTTTAGGTGTAATCTCTTTTCCTGTAGTTTGCATCCACTACTCCATGTCTTAGTCTCTAGAGCAGCAGAAAACAAGCTTACTCCATCCTCGGTATGACATCCCTTCAAATATTTAAACAGGGCTATCATATCACCTCTTAACTTTCTCTTCTCCAGGCTAAATATATCCAGCTCCCTAAGTCATTCCTCATTCTGTCAAAAGGCAGAGCTATGTTTGCCATATGGTCTGTCCTGCAGTTCCTAAGTCATACTGCTGTCCTTAGATGTGGAGAAGGACACTTGTTAACTGCTAGTCCAGTTGGCTCTGTACATGGAATACTAGAAATGCTATTTTGTCATTTGTTTGAAGCAGCAAACCATCTTGCACTAGCCTTCTAAACATGAGCTCTTTGGCTAGTACAGTTGGCCTTCCATATCCACAGATTCTGTATCCATCCAGGGATTCAACCATCCATGATTTGAAAATATTCTTTAAAACATAAGTTCCAAAAAGCAAACCTCAATTTTATCATTTTATATAAAGGATACTGTTTTATATAAGGAACACCATTTTATTATGCAATTGTATTTAATGGGACTTGAGTATCCATAGATTTCTGTATCCATGGAGTGGAACCAAACCCCAGCAGACACCAAGGGCCCACTATATAGTAAGTGGACCCCTTAGGTCAGGGGTAGGCAACCTGTCCCCTTTAAGGGCCGAGGGACTTCAGCTCCCAGAAGCCTCAGCCATGTTGGCCAATAGTCCCATGTTGGCCAATAGCTCTTGGGATTCTGGGAGCTGAAGTCCCTCGGCCCTTAAAGGGGAAAGGTTGCTTACCCCTGCCTTAGGCCATGGTTAGGCATCCTGATCCTTAGATAAGTGCAATGCAACAGAAATGGTGATTTCTTGCATTGTAACACTGCAGTGGTAGGTAAGCTCCCAGTTTGCATTTGGGCTGATAATTACAAATGACATTAATAAGTGGGAAAAATATTTTTTCCTAGTTCTAAATTTGCTCATAACTGCCATTCCTTCCCATGTGCCCCCAATTCCCTACTTGACAGATGTGGTGGCTCCACTGCCTACTGAGCCATCATAATCCTAAGCTGCTGTTCTATCAGTGTCCGCTCCATTGGCATTAGGAGTAGCAGGAAAGGTATACTTTTCTTGTCCCCATTTCTAGCTTCTGCACCATTCCTATTGTACTTTCAGGAATGCTAAAGACTAGGGGTCTAAATATTTGTAAATTCATTCTCGAGAAGAAACAAAACTTTTTACTACTTTCCCTTTTACTTCAAGAAAGTCATTGAAAATATACATTTGTCAAATACTATTGCCTGCTTCGAATGTTTTCTTTGCAAAAAATGCATGGTTTTGTTTTGTTTGTTTTTTAACAGAGAAAACAGCATTTTGTATGGAGAAATGTTATTTTCTGCATGAGAAACTCAGTTTTCTGCACAAAACCCCAACATGCACTTTTAAAACTCAGAATAAGTCTCAAATAGTGAATTTTCTTACCCATCTAGGATTCTTGACATCAGGGTTTCCCAATACTCAAGAAATCTAGGCAAGGGTGTTAACAGTTTTTCAAATATTTTCACAGATTCCTTCTGTTCCTACTAAAGACTATATGAAATGCTATTTTCCAGGTATGGATATATTTACTTTATGACAAGCTTGTGCAGAAGGAAAGGTATTGATAGAGAGGGACTGACATAAGTTTATCCAGTGATCCTAGGATTTCAGCCCAAAGTTATCTCATCTAAGTTTAACACACCATTCACGACACCACTTTGGCTCTTATCAGCTTTTTATAATAACTCTATAGCATTTGAATGAGATTCTGTCACTACGTCTACCACTTGCTTGGTAGTGTGTAGTCCTTAAGAAAGAAAGGGATTCTCAAATCATTTTCCAAGTCAATGTCAAGCAAAAATTTGGATTTTTGGAACTTCCTTCTAGTGCTCTTGTTGTGTTTATCCACAAACTGCAACCCCCTCAAGTTGCAGTATAGGTACTGATCAGTATGTTAAATGCCATGACAAAAATACCTATGTCCTACATAGAGTATGCATGTGTCCTACTGGTAGAACATATACCAAGGCTGAGACCCACTGCTATAAATGACTATCAAAGGGATGTCCCTTACTTGTTATGACAAAGAATCAGAATGTGTGACCCTCCCTTGATCTCCCCTTGCTGCCCTTCATTTCATCCTGAACCTGGCAGGAAGGTTATTCCAAACTCCAACAGGAAAAAATGGTATAGGGGATTCTAGGGAAAAAACGGTATAGGATATTCTGTGTAATTTTCTTTTCTTCCACAACTACTAATCTGAGGAATAGAGGTGAAAGATATCTGAGAGCATCATCTGGTCAAATGAATGCCAAGCTAGTAAATGAGGAAGGGCAAGGAGATGTTGCTGCTGCATCCATGGAATCTGCTGATATGAGCAGCCTGACCATCTTTCTGTCCCCTCAGCTAAAACAAGTTACTGAGTGTTGACCAGCATTATATATAAAGTGTTTGTGTCAGTCTGAATGTGCTTTAAGTAGTTCCTTAGAACTGCAACCAATCAATGGCTTTATTTCTGGTATTATGTGAATGATGCTATTGTAAAGGGTAGTCTTATTCTTCCTCCTTAAAGGGAATTCTGTTCTCTATAAAGAATCTTCTCATTACATTTTGTCATGGTTTGCTCTTGGAACACAGAGGCACTTTTGTAAAGCTGTTTTCAAAAAGGATTTTTTTCTTGTTCAATAAATATACCATCTATTCAAGGTTAGTTGATCCTGAAGGTACATTTATCATTTTCCAATTTGCCCACAAGCTTCATAAATTTTTCTTTGGGGACACTCATATCACCACAAAATCCAGAAGAACTTCCCCACTCACGGAGAAACCTGACAATAGATCAGCATAAAAGGCAATAGCTTCTCTCTTCATGTTTGTAACTAACAAATTTATTGGATATGTATAAAACCAACATAGAGAATTCAATTTTCTTACTTCACAATCCACATTGGAGCCCCTTTCAGCTTCCACAGTACTTTTCCAAGTAAGAGTTTCTATTTAAAGAAAAGTCTAAAACCTCTTCATGAGGTATTTTTATTGTTATTTGGAAGTTAGCTGGTAGGTTTAGCCAACAGTTCACCTTAACAGATAAGCCCTCTCTAATTTCAGGAGCAACTCCACCTTTTTGACTCTGAGAGAAAAAAAAGGTTGACAAAGAGACTGTTCTTGAAATATCTAATTAAAACAAACAAACAGATGAGAAAAACAACTACAGAATAACAAGTGCATATCTGTTGTATTGAAACCTGCTCAAGAGACCTATGAAGAGACCTATGAAGGTTCCCTCTGCTGTGATGTTATTGTTGTTATTATTGTTAGATAATGGGGTGTTAAGACACTTGAGGTGAAAGCAAATGGAAACTGAAATGAAGCCATGCTCCAGGGTTAAAAACTGGAGCAAACAAAACAAAACAAAACAAAACAGCTGGGACACTTTGACTGAAGGTGCAAAATGTGCATCATTGCACTGGCATCTAAAAAGCCCAATGACAATATGAGACTATGGCAAAGCAAAAATGCTATCACCAATGATGCAATGGATGCAATTACAAGATACACAAAACACACAGCCCAACAGGGGGCATGAGGTGAAGGGGGCATGTATGGGGGGCCTCCATGATTTTGCTTTGCCAGCGTATCACTAGGCACACTGATGCACTGTACAGGCAGTGCATTGCATGTGTGACTGTGTGGCTGGTCATATCGGTGCACATTAATTGGAATGGCATCTGGGAGGAAAGAGGGAGGTAATTGAGTTGCAGGCACTGTGTTTGTGTGATGTTGTGCATGCATGGTGTGGAGGTGACAAAAAAAAAAAGAACCATACAATGTGGCTTGATGCTGCATGGTGTGGACAGCCTGTGGTTGTTCAGCCCACCTTAGCAGCAGGTAGTGCAAACAGTGGGGTTTTGCTTTCAGAAAACCCAGGATTGAGCCACTTTTTCCTGCCAATCATAGTTTCTGTTGTATGTTTCTGTTTTGATGTTATGAGCAGTTGCTGGACCTAGTTGTGTGTGTGTGTGGGGGGGGGGGGGAAGGGAGCACGAGACACTGGTTATTATCGCAAGGCTGCAAAGTTGTTTGGCTTGGGAAAGGAATGTAGACAATAGAAGGGCAGTATGAGCTTGTGGGAAATTATAATACTGAAGCTGACCCCTGAAAATCAATTCTGGAAAGAAATGGCTTTCTGCTCTGATATGCTGCAATGAACTCTTTCTGGTTCATCCATGAAATCAGGTTATCAAAGTATCACATTAACCGCTGCATCCCAAGACATTTTGGGAGCTCTTTAGCAAAGAATTCTAAATGCTCCTCCCTAACCTGCAAATCTCAGGGTTCCTTAAGGAAAGTGGAATCATGGAGAAAGTAGGTTGCAGAGGAGAAAAAGGGATCATGGTATAGTGTGAAAGAACAACAACGTGACTAGAAGAAAAAAGAAAAAGGGGGGAAGCTAGGTATTATTGAAAACACAATCTGTCTGGATAATGTCCAAAGTATTGATCTGCTATTTAAATATCACGAAACAAAATCAAGTAACATAAAGATTAAAATATCCATAAAAGAAACATTAAATACATAAATTGAGTACTGAAGTCCTGTGATCTTTTAGAAATGATAATCAGTAGCTGTTATTATAAAAGTCCTTGACGAACCAAGCCTATATCCAGAGACTTGACAGTTCTGTGGTTACACTCCAATACAGTTTTCAGGCAGAATGTTCTGTGAGTCCACTCCAGTATAGTCATCAGCCAAACAAGTCTCCATCAGTGGCTGCAGTGTCTACATAAATGTTATGTCCACAAAATGTTATAAGCAAATAACTTACCTCATAATCAATTAATTATCACCATAGGCATAGAAGATTAAGAATATACTATTGTAAACAATATACGAATACCATTATTGTAGAAATCTGCAGACTGCACCTTAAACCTCTCTTTTAGTTCATTAATAACATCATCTGTGTTGTCAAATTGGCTTTTTCATTTTTGGGAAAAGAAAAAGTCACTTGGTGATGATGACACTGACAAAATTTCATCAATATACCATACTAATTTCCAGGTAATAATTATTATTTTACAATACTCCCTCATACTTCTCCATCTTACACTTTAGTCACTTCTGGCACAATCTGTAAAAAAAATAAAGGGCACAATGAGCTGATTTTCTCATCATCATGCTCTTAGGGACCAATGATGACACTGATAAAATTTCATCAACATATCATAATAACGTCTGGGTGATAATTATTACTTTATGATACCTCCTTGTATAGCTTACCACTAACATCACAAAACAATGTGTGGAATATATAGATACCAACATTTAGCACCTGGTAATTTCATACACTTAACTTCTGCCAATGTTAATATCAAGTTCTCCCTGATGAGTTGGCCTGCTAAAGGAAGATGCAGTCTCTCTCATGTCACAGTTGAATATTCATATGAATGTGCACATCAGGATTCATACACATCAGTAGAGGTAGCCACCTTTTGTCACACAGACTTGATGTTCTGTGTGACAACTGTAATTCAAAAGGCACACTTGGCAACAGGTGGTGAGAAGGAGAAAGGAGGGATGGGAAGGAGGGAGAGCAAGGAAGGAAAATGTAATGAAGCAAATAAAGCAGTTCATCATTAGTATAAGCTCCTGTCACTCTTCATAATCTATAAAGAGGCAAAATGGGCTTAGTGACCAAAACAAAGCAAAAAGGAAAAGTCTGTGACTGTAGGCTGCCCAGACTAATGTGGTTAAAGTGCCGAGTGCCATCTGCTATAAGATTCAAAAGATTAGCTACCTCACATATCTGATGTTTTGTTTGGAAAGAGCTGCCTTATGTTCAGGGATTGACATTCAGTGAGTTTCCTGGGGATCACTTATTGGAATGCACACAGCCAGGAGCAGCTTCCCATCACCTTGCCTCCCTTCTCATGTACCATTCCCCACATTCTCACCAATTCACATATACACTTCCCTAGATCAGACCATGTGCCCTTCAGACCCTTCCAATCCCAACCTCCAATGGCAAACAGCAGATGGGGCTGGAGAAGATGAGTAATTTTAATGGGGAAGATGGAATAGACATCATCTGTTATGGAATGCAATCAATAATTTTTTTGTAAGCAGAGTAATTAACATTTGCAAGAAGAAGCTGATCAACAACTAGTTCCACACCATCACACACAGGTTCTAACAGAGAAATAAAGTAGGCTTAGAGTCAATCTGCACTGCAGAAATAATGTAGTTTGATACAACTTTAAATGCCATGGTTCAGTCCTGTGGAGTTTTTGGATTTGTAATTTCATGGCATATTTAGCCTTCTCTGTCAGAGAGTTCTGGTGCTACAACAAAGTACAAATCCCAGGATTTCATAGCAGTGAGCCATGGAAGCTGCTTCCTTTTTGCAATGCAGTTCTAAAGTTTTAGCTGCTTTAGCAATAGCATACATTTCTATACCACTGACCGGTGTATTAAGGGGTTTACAAAGGTAAGCTAAATGCTCCCAACAAGCTGGTTACTTATTTCCAAGAAGCAGGAAGACTGTTTAAGTGACAATCATCATTGGTAGGTGGCAACTCACTCATCCTCCTTTGACTAATTGAGGGATTAGCAATATTGATTCAATATTACAAATAACAAAATGGCCTATGAAAGATGTTAAGCAAGGTAAGGTAGCCTAATGAAAACTGCTATGGCTTGAATAGTGAATTTTGTAAGAACATATGGCCAATTATCTTATCAATGGTAAACTGAGATTGTGAAATATGTTGGGCTGAGCTGAAATAAGTACTTCCTTTATTTAAAACATTGAGTGCTCATTTCAGTTATTTTTCTAAGGGGGCTGAAAAATGGGCATTTGTTTGGTAATTTTAAAATGAGAATAGACAGCATTGTCCTCATTTGGAGTTTGGCTTTCCCATGCTTTTGGGTGAATTATGTGCCCACCTTACAAATACACCAAGTTGTCAGGTGTTACATTTTATCCAGGTTATGCAAAGTGTCCAGGTTCATGCTACTTTTATCTGCTTGGGCATCCCTGGGGAATAAATTAGAAAAGCAGTTTCTAACTGCAAATATTAATGTAGTTTCTCAGCTCTTCCTCATGTGAGAAATGATCTGGCACATAAATTGATACTAGCTCATTATTTTGTCATAGCAGAATTCCTAAAATAGGCAGTCAATGGAAGATATCTCTCATCATCTAAACTGCCCCTGATTTAAAAGTTTAATTGATACTGTTACAATGCACGAATGGAGCAAGCTGTTTGGGAGATGTCTTCTATTGTTTTATGTTCTCTATTTTTCTTTTGGACAGATTTCTGTTCATGATGTGTTAAATTATTTTGTTTCAGGCAATTAATTTACTAATCTCTTTATCTCATTTCATGGGAGAACAATGCATCTTATTGCCTTTATTATCAATGATATTATTTTAATAGCCTATTATGAGCATAATAAAAGCTAATCTTGCTGTTGTATAGACATCATTATTTCCTAGCTTACTTGTTTCTTTGTACATGGGAGTGCTAAAAAATACTTTCTGACAAACACAAGAGGAGAATTCATGAGGCTTATATAGGCCAGGAATGGCTTGTAACAAAGAGATATACCCAGAAGTAGGAAACTTGGGGGGGGGGGGGAGAAAGTCCTTCCTTCCTTCCTTGTACACCCTGAGAATTTCCTATACACTATGGTTTGTCCCATGCTGGCTGGAGGTTTCTGAGTGTTGTAGTCAGAGGATCATAGGGTTGGAATGAACCTCAAGGGTCATCTGACCCAATCCTCTTCCATGCATGAGTACACAAATAAAGAACTTCTGAGAGATGCCCACCCAACCTCTGCTTAAAGACCTCTGCTTAAAGAATGAGAGTACACCACCCTCCGAGGAAATCTGTTTCACCATTGAACAGCTCTTACAGTGATCTTTAGGTGGAATCTTTTTTCTTGCTGTTGAATCCACTGATTCATGTTCTAGTCTCTGGAGCAACAACAACAACAAAAAAGCTTGCTCCAGTTTTTATGAGCAAGACATCACTTCAAACGTTTAAAGGTGGCTATCATGTTATCTTTCAATAGTCTCTTCTCCATGCTCAACATAATCACTTCATGAAGCTGCTTCTCAAAAAGCAAAAAGCCGCACTTAGAGATGCTGCTGCTGCTCTTTTGCACCCCTTTGGCTCAGTGTGTGTGCACATGGCACCAACGGGGCACCTCGATGCTGTGTGCTATGTGGTCAGGCACATGGTGTCAGAGCAGAGTCGGGGCAGAGTCAGGGCGGTGGTGTTCAGTTGCCCCGGCCCAACTCCACCCCCAGGCTGGCCTAAAGTGCTGGTCTGTATCCCCCTTAAATCCTTAACATTGTTCTGATTTACCAAGTGTGTAACTCTATCAAAAAAAGGTGAATGATCAACATTCAGATGACAAGGAAGAGTAAAAAAAGGGCCAAGATTCTTTAATTTTCTGTGTATACAGAAATTTTCTGTACATTGCTTTCTCTCTTCCCCTGCTTTGTACACTACATCATCTTCTGAGGTAGTACACTCCATTGCTGAACAATTTTTACCAAGTAGTTCTTCCTAATGTTTAGGTGGAATTGGTTTAGGTGAAACCTATGTTTCATAAACCACTGCAGAACACAAGGTACCCAGTCTGAACCTAGCCCAAGTCTGGAACTATTTCCCAGGCATCCAGTGGGCAACTGAGAATTAATCCAAATCAATCCAGCTTGTTTCCAGATCAAATGTGAATAAGATGTGGTCCTACTGATCTGTATTTCTACTGTATATTTTATTTTGGTTCCCCACCACTACCATTAATAAAACTGTAGTTTTGAGACCTACTATAAAGGACTGGCGTCTGACTGAAAGACAGTCACAGACTGCCTTTCAGTTTTAAGGTATTTTGAAGGGTTGTGGTCCCAAGCTTAGTTGTTTCAAGAGCCTTGAAATTTCTCAATGACATTTAACACCTGAAGAGCAGATTGAGCAGTTATACAGGTCATAATGAGATGTCACATTTCTCTTTAAATGATAGTAATTATTCCTAAATTTGTATTTAATTTATATAAATCAGCATACACTACTTTATTCTTAATTTGAGCCCTCTCTTATCCTTTTCTCCAGTGATTCCTTTTCCTTTTCTTTTCTTTTCAGAAGTTAGTCAGTTAGCCACCTCAAAAGAAAATGAGATAATGATTTTAAAAATAGATAGCTTATAAAAGGTTTGATCTTGCTAATTCACCACAGCACTTTGTAGATTCAGCTCTGTTGTGAGCTGTTATACACCTAGCCCTAAATAAAGAGGAACTTGCTATAATATGCAACGTATGTAAAATATACACAACAGGTATAGTTCAGTGTTTTTCTTTACCACAGACCCCCTTTAAATATCTTTAAATATCTTTGCTCCTGCAGAACCCTCCTCACAACGTAATTTCAGATTTAAAACCCTAAAGTGCATTAAATATATATGGGAAACTTAACTCCCTTCCTCCCACAGAAAAAATGATATTTTCCCCTCTAAAGGCATTTGTTACATTTGTTTTTCAATTTAAAGAACATCCGCTACAGTAGAAAAAGAAACTCTGTTATAACCAATAATTTTGATAATGGTAAATCTCTTAACAGATTAGTCAACAGAAAGTTATCTGGAGAAAGAGCAAAATGCATGCTTACTTTGGGCAGTTTTCTGCCAGGTAGAAACAGGTTACTTTTGTTAGTACATAAATGTAAGTCAGCTTGTCTACAAAGGATTTCCTTTCTTCAGAAACACCAACAACCTTTCTCATTACAGTCAACTAAAATTAGCATTTTTCACTAGCTTAGTAACTGAATGGGGCAGGTGTGTCACTGTCATTTCACTTACTAACACCCCCCCCCCAATTGAAAGCCAGGTGCTGAGCATTTGGATGAAAAGACCAAATGCATAATAGCTATAGTGCTGAGCCAGCTCCTCCTCAACTCAAGTTTCACTTTCTATCTTGCCCCTTTTCTCTCTTTGCACTTTCCTATTACTGAAAACAAAGGGATTTACTCCCAAATTTATTTATTTATTTATTGTATTTATAACCTGCTCTTCAGCCACAAAGGCTCTCAGAGTGGCTTACAGATAGTTAATTAGACATTTCCCTGCCCTCAGGCTTACAGTCCAAAAAGACATGACACGAAGGAGAAGGGAATGGTGGTGGAGAAGGGGAATAAGTCCAGTGGTTCTTCTCTCCCTCTGAGGCCTGGATCAAAGAAACACAAAACAGCCTTATTTGGGAGAAAAGCAGAGAACCAGACATGCACCAAGGCAATGCCCACTGCCCACCTATCCACCCACCCATCACCCTATAAAAGGTTGCAAGAGGTGAGGGACTTAGGTGAGGGGGTGGCTGTTGTCTTGCCTGTTGAGGCTTGCCCCTTCCTCCCTGCTTCCCTCTTCTGAATCCAGATGTCCCCTCTTTTCTTTTCCTTTTGCTCTCTTTTTTGTCCTATCTGCTTCTTTCACAAGGAAGCTGTTGAAGTTGGCTCCTACTCATAGGATTTTCCATACCTCCTGGGAGTTGAGGAGCAACCACATGAGCCAGACAGAGGGAGAGAGGTCAATTGAGTGTAGCGTGACCAACTCAGCTGCTGAAAAAGAAGGGATACAAAAATGGCTGCCACCACTGCAGCCTCTGCCATGCCCACTACCAAGTCTTAGGGTGGTTGGGGGATGGGGCCATAATATCACGGAGGGCAAGGGGACAGGTGCTGTCTCTCTCCACCCATCCTTGAGTAGATGCCATTCCTGGACTGGTGTTAGGGACCAACAAAGAAGACTTGTGAGCTCACTCGGAGGTGGACTCTCATATGGCATCTCCATCCACTGCTTTACTTACCAAGGGAGGGAACACGGACCACTGCTGTAACACAACAGAGCTGAGAGACCACTTTGGTACTCACTAGATGCCTGTTCAGTACACTGTTACATTCTTTCCTTCCTAGTCCTAGTTCCTTCCTAGTCCATGGACTACAGGTTAAGAACCATTGGTAGCATTAATTTTTACTGGTGTTGGTGGAATGGAATGAATTTCCTCATTCCCTATGATAAAACACCTAATAGCAAAGTTAGCAGGAGACAAATCTCAGTGCCACCTGTGAGGTCTTTGGTGCAACAGCCAAACACACTTATAGTCAACAAGACATGATGCAGATGCCTCTAGAACGCTTAGATTAGTGTTTCTGTTTTAAAAACAACAGCAACAATGCCTCTGTGGAAGAATGACAGGGAAAGGGATTAATCTTCACTGCCTTGTTTCTTGCAGATCAAAGCCTCGGTAACTGTCTTGGTCCTAGAAAGTAATAAACTGTGAGCAAATGAGGCCATGCTTTTCATTCTAGTTATTATAAAATAGTGTTCAAAGCACTGGGTGTAAGCTTTTAGATTAACACAGAAACTTTTTCTAGATTGGTGTGAGTGGAAGGAAGGGGAAAGAGAGAGAAAATATGTTCTGTTGAACCTCTCAATTTACAACCTCCTAAAGTTGTAAAATAACGCTTTCTCTCTTTTATTCTGGGAGAATCGGGTCAAATTGCTCCAAGGCTACTTAGAGAGTTCATTGCTAAGCAGATGCCTGACCTCCTTCCCCCTAATTTAAATAAGTTATATTCCCAGCAAAAGAAAACACATAAAGAAGAACACACACACACAAAATCACTTAACCAGAAACTGCTCATCTTCTGTATCAGCCTGATGAGCTGTACTAGTCTGTCTCTGCAAATTTCTAGAAAGGCTCCTTCAAAACTGTTGGAAATTGTATGCATTGCATTCCCCTTTCCCTCCTTAGGTAGACAAGGACTTCCCTCTATCTATCTCATTCTATCTAAACATGTGACTCCTGTGAAGTAGATTCTCAAGGTAGGTAAAGACAACACTTTGGCCCAAACCTGTAAACAAATTGGTTATTTGTAAATGTGATATACTATAATATCATATCTCAAATTGTCAGCACTGCCTTCTGAGACCATCTTGTCTGAAATAATTGAAACCACTGTGAAACAGTGATTTCAAAGCTCATCCTGCTAGATAGTCCAGGAGTTACTATGATTGGTTACATTGGATGCCACTCAGTGAATCAGGAAAATCAATAGGGTCACACTTTGCTTGGCCATCTCCTTATACAGATGATCCATCAAGAGGGCCAAGGATCCTTTCGTTCCCAAACTGGGCTAAACTGAGAACTTAATGGTTTCCTGAAAGATTAATTAATTAGTTTCCTACAATATTAATTAAATAATTTTCTGCAAGAATAACTAGTGTCCTCAAAGACCTTTCTTAGATATGGTAAATTTGAAAGATGGTGAAAGTGATTAAATCCAGATGTTTGTAGTGGTGGTTTTTAAGAAGATTTCTCACAGCTGTGTTCTTAAGAACAAGTATAACCACTCTTACACTTATGCAGGTACTACAGAAAACACCATGATAGGTTTTTCTCAATGTTGCCATAAATTGGAAATGATCTAAAGGTATACAACAACAACAATTTCTATTGCATTAGTTTAATATTATTTGATATTTGTTTAGTGTTTCTATTTCCATTAAGCTCATTAATGTATCTCAGATTCTAAAATTTCTAGACTGGCACAAATACAAATGCATGATGCCAGGATTGAAGATGTTTCAATTATTTTTGCCTCTTTTTGAATATAGAAGATAGTTTAACCATAGCACAAATGTTTTAATTTCTTATTAAAATAAGCAATGTTTTCGGAGGAATGAAAAAAACAACACATTTACACAGCTGGAGATCAGATAATTTACAGAGCTGTGCCACATGTCTTAGGAAGATTATTTGCATTATGGGCAAGGTTCTGAAAACACTTATTTCTTACCTGGCATGTTATTTATGCCCAGAGGAAAAATCATATTGTTTGTTACATCACATTGTGTGGCATTTGCTTGAGTACACATAGGATTACTTAAAAGGATGTTTTCAAACAGAATGACTAATGTATCTCTCTGATGCAGGAAAGGATTCATTTCTTTTGCTTTTTGTACTCTCAAATTGGACTAGTATGACAGCTGTGGATTTAACAGAGAAGAAGGTCATTCTATAACTTGTTGGAAAAAGAAGTTTTCAGTGACCCTTATAACATTTATGAAGTGTTGACCACATAGCTAACTTTTAAATAAAAATACTGTATGTCTCCTTTCCTTCTTCCTTTGTATCCCAATATTCCCACTTGTGTTATTACTGTCACAGTTGTTTATGAAATAATTGCTCTCTGAGGCCTGAAAGATCTTTGATAAAGGACGAGAAGTTTTTTTTTTTTTTTGCTTAAAATAAAGAACTGGGGGTGGTGATGGTCTGGTAACCTTGAGAGAGAAGAATGTCACTGCTACTATTTCTCCCCACACTCCCATGGCAGGGAAGATTTAGTTTGTTCTGTCTCTCTCTTTGTGTTTGAGAGACAAAGAGATTGAGAGCATGTGAAAGTGAGGCAATGAAGACCAGCTGTAATGGCTGCTTCTTTGAATGTCTGGACCTTTCTTTAGTGACAGTAGTGATAGGATGTATGCCTGTATTTGTGCCAGCATTTATTTCTTCTTCTTCCTCCTCCACTTGCCTTTAGGGCAATGGACCCTAAGCTTAGCCATAGCAAGCAAGCTAGGAATACTTAACCGTCACTTCAATTCTCGATCTGTATACAGTGGTGCTGATTTATACTGAGAACATGGTATAGTCAGGATGGGAATGAGCTTTTCACCTTGTATCTATTCCTTACTGCCCTAGAAGCCTTACATCAAGCAAGCAGGGCATAATGCTGTGCCGATGCTCATTGTCCTGGCGGCTGTCATGTTCAGGGAGGGGTGATTGTAGCAAGGGGAGGGAAGGGCAATTTGGACAACAGAGAAATAATTGGTCCTGGCTCAGAGGGGAGATGAAACATGTGAGTGCCCCCATATGTACATCATCCTTTCCCTTTCTACAGTGGAACACACATTTCCCCCAGAGAGTAATGGAGTCTCCTTCCTTGGAGGTTTTTAAAAAGAGGCTGGATGATTGTCTGTCAGGGTTGCTTTCATTGTGTGTTCATGCATGGCTAGGGGTTGGACTGGATCCAACTCTATGATTCTGTGATTCCCTTCCCCTTGGACCTGGGGACAATTGCATCCATGTTGTAGGATGATTTTCATCTTTGAAACAGTGCTGAACATTCTATATAAAAATTTGGTGGTATCTGTGGGGACTCTGTTTTAGAAGAGGAAAGAACAAGGGGCATATATGATCAGCATCAATCCTTCTAGAAGAACCTAGATTGCACACTTTATTTCCATGTCATCAGTGAAACCTTCCATCAGCTACTGCAGTACAGCTTTCATATGACATTGAAATGGCACTTGCTTAAACTGCACATTTTGTGTCCAGTTGCAAATTTAATTGGGAAAAAAAAGACCCATTGTGCAGGTTGGTTGAAGTATCATGCTGTCTTTCTCACTGTATCTTCTCCTTTTGTTTTGCCATCAAGCAGATTTTCAAAATTAGAGCTAGACAATCACTCTATTTATAGTCCATGATCACTTTCACATGACTGCACTCATAAATCAATCCTATTCCATGTTCCCATTAAATTGTATTTTTTAAAAAATAAAATCAACATAAAAATCCATTTTAAAACACATATATTAATAATAATAATAATAGTAAATTATTTATTTATAGCCCACCCAATCACAAGGAATGTATTTTCTTTGACAATATGTATTTTAATGATTTAAAAATATTTTATTTAATATTATGCCTCTATATTATTATGCCTCTTGCCTCATTTGGTTAGAAGAATGGATAAAATTGAAAGATGAAAAGTTACTGGGGATAGAAGGTAATAATCTCCGATTTGGTATACACACATATCTGTGGTATGATAAAATAACAGCCAATAAAGATTTTAAACATCATATAATTAGAAAAGTGCTTCTAAATGTATAGAATAAGATTAAAAAACAATTTATTCAAAAATACCTCTTTGGACATCAACACAGGAAGCTCTTTTCACGAGAACAAGAAATATCGGAGAAAAATGGATCGCATACAAAGATATATTAGAGATAAGTACTGAAAAAACCTTTCAATTTAAAACCATCGCAACATTACAGCAAGAAAACATAAACATAAACTGGTTTTTATATAATCAGTGAAGAGCAAAATTCAGACAAGACAAAAATGATCGGGATTTGAGAAAGAGGAAAATGAAATAGACAAAATTATATTCCGAGAGCAAGACAAACATATATCAAAATATTATGAGATATTAAAAAAGAGGGATTTAGAGAATGAAACAATCAAAACAGTAATGATAAAATGGGTAAGAGATATTGGGGAAATCTATAAATCTAGAAGACTGGGAAGAATTGTGGAAAATAACAAATAGGTTCACTCTCTGCCAGAGTTATAATAGCAAAGATGATAAATGAAATGCTTAGGATCAAAGTAAAATTAGACCCAATTTTTTCCTATTGAATATGGTAAATAGAGTAGATAAGAAGATGACGAAAAACCAAAAGAAGAATATTTTATATATGATCACCTCAGCCAGAATACTCTACGCCTAATTTTGGGGAAAAACCAACATTCCTAGTGAGGAAGAATGGCTGCTAAAATTACAAGAAACAATGGATATGGACAGAATTACAGCCAGTCTAAGAGGGAAGTGAAAGATAATTGGATTTGCCTTCAGAATATAGAAGAAAAAAGAGGATTGAAATTAATCTAAGACCATTCACGAGATAAATAATCCAGTAATTAAATTATTCATAGATTGGTATAAAATAAAATGGGCAAACAAGAAACAAGAAGTAAGTTTAGAGATAGATAAGTATGGTAGTCACATGGAAGGAAGTTCTGTAAAGAAAGAATATAATTGAGGGAAAAAAGAAAATTGCCAAAAACCATGAAAAGAAAAATTAAAAACTACGAAGATAATTATAGTAATGGGATATATTTATAGATGTCTTTGTTTTGTTGTCTTGATCATTGGATAAGTGTAGAGTTGTATGTTTTTAAGAATGTAATGAAGGATGGATGACTTGTAGTATTGTAACACAGTGTCTATGTTACATGTTGATGATGTATTGTTGTTATGTTTTTAAATAATAAAATCAATAAAAATATATTTATTTAAGAATTAAATTTGAACATTTGGGAATCACAGAATCATAGAACTGTAGATTTAGAAGAGGTTTGAATGACAATTTAGTCTAATGTTCTGCCATTACATTGTGTAGGAATACACAATTAAAGCACTTCTTAGAGATGGGTATCCAATCTCTGTTTAAAACCATCCATAAAATGAGAGTCCACTGACCTTTGAGGCATCTTATTCCACCAGGAAGCCTGATGGCTTGTGCATAACCCCATTCCAGTTCTCATATCTGGGAAGTATCAGGTCAGTTCATATGATAATTCTGAGATATTAAAATCGTTCAAGCCAGAGTTTGGAACCTTTAATGTTAGTGTTTCATTAAGATGAAATTCATACATTAATATATTATTTTCTCTCTTTTTATTATTGACTAATAATTGTTAATGGATAAATGAAATAATCATTTAAAATGATTAAAAATTGCCACCTCCAAAATATCCCTCAAGGTAACAAATTAAAATAACCTAAAATAAGGTCATTCACAGTGAATGACTGGAATAATGTATATTAAATTTGCTGTTGAAAATGTTAATGAATTTGGTAATTATTTAATTTTATTTCCAAAATTTGCTTCAAACACCCTAGTCAAAATGCAAGAAATGAATGCATCTTCATCCACAGTCCCTCCCTATATCTGCTATGTGGAAAATGTTAAAGAGTTCACACATCTGCACTGGAAGTTTGGCCTTTGGTTTCCTGCTTAAGATGTAAGGAGTCCTGCACCACTGAAAAATTGGTGTGCATTTGCATGTGTACGTATGTCTACTAATACATGGAGCAGGTGGAAATAAAGCATTAGCGGCTGTCACCTGAACTTGTGACACCTACCAAGTGACCCAAAATTCTCTCTTCTCCTTATTACAGCACATTCAAACTAAGAAACTAATTTCTTATGCCAAGATTAATAAAGTAAGTCCTACTTGTTAGAGGAACAAATTGGATATGTATTATCTTATCTTTATATACTGCTTCCTAATTGAATATGACTGAAGCTTATTGGGTAGGAAAAAGCACATTTCTTGCTTTATTACAAGAGACATGAACTATGCTTATAATGTTGGCATCAAGTACACCGTAGCATAAATTGGTCGGAGAAAATGTATTTCCACATGACAGTTGGGGACTACTTTGTAAATGGGGACCAGCTGGTCCATCTGAGATATTATAAATGGTTCCTGTTCATTGAGAAGATGCATAAGGAGATTTATTAACCTGTCATTCTGTTGCTTGGCTTGTACAGCAGTACCAGTGGCAACGTGTTTTTGAAAGGTTCAGAAAAAGGATAAGCAGAAGTGTATCTTAGGGCTGGAACAGACTGGCAAGAAGACTGGGGGGGGGGATTGAAGCTACCCCCATTAAAGATCTGCTCCTATTTGGGCTGTGAAAGAGGCAGCTTACCTGGCCCTGCCACAGCCCCAGGGTGGCTTCAAGATACTCCAGCAATGTGCAGCACTGGTTTCACCCTCCCTTAGGGTGTCACCTGGTGTTGTGTGTACTCCCTGCAACTCCATAGTGACACCACTGTCTGAGTCTAGTTCACAGTGCAGGTCACACAGATTACAATATACCATGCAATTGCCATATCCTCCAATGGCTTTAGCAGGGACAATCCTGATTAATCCTCTGTCAGCCCATTTATACAGCAGCTTTTAACATGTCCTAGTTTCTCTCTCCTCATCCCACTTTCTCCATTTGTCCTCAGTTTACTTCAATTGCTACATATTGCCAAAGTATTTTGCACTCAACACAGTAAGGGAAGAGGAAAGAAGGGGTGGAATCTTGCCCTTCCCATTAGACATAGGCAAAAACAAACTGCTGCAGCATCTCCTAACTTGTGTACTATTCTTCACTGATAATTTTTGCCATATTGACCATACTCTGATGTTAAATGACCACATGTGTCTCTGTTTTCATCTGTGAAATTTTGAAGGGGATGAAGTACACAGCTCTGCAGAAACCACTTTTATTATCTTTCTTATGTACAATCATTCTTTTCCTGGTTTTACTCTGTTTCTGTTTTTCCATATGCCACAATAGGTAGCTGTAAAGTCCTCATTGTAACCAGGCCAGCCCTCCCATTAAGTAGAATAAAACAGCTGTATAAGGATACTGTGCTCCTTGTTATGGGTGGATGGGTAATTTGTTGTTATTGTATGCCTTCAAGTTATGCAACTTCTATATTATTGTTTTCTTATTGTATTCTTTTATTTTTATGCTTGTAACCCACCTTGATTCCCTTTGGAAATAGGCAGGCTAGAAATAATAATAATAATAATAATAATAATAATAATAATAATAATAATAATAATAACGATTTCTGACTCATGGTGAACCAAAGGCAAATTTATCATGGTTTTTCTTGGCAAGATTTGTTTAGGGAAGGTTTGTCATTGCCTTTCCCTGAGAATGAGAGCATGTGACTTGCCCAAGGTCACCCAGTGAGTTTCATGGCCAAGCTGGGAATCAAACTCTGGTCTTCACAGTTGTAGTGCTATTTTTTATTTTTTTCTCAGGTAACAACATGTTTTGGGCTCGCCCTATCTTATGATATAAACATAATTGGACTTTTGTTCCTAAATTTTTCTTTTCCCTTAAGTCCAAACCTATTGTAGCATAGAGTACATAGAGTACTAGTCCTGAGTATTCTAGCTTTTATCAATCTTTTGATTATTCATAGATCCATTAATACATACTTTCATAAATCAATTGAGTATTCACATCAAGGATCAAAGAAGAATCAAGGAATGACATACTCCTTTATTGTGGCATGAAACATTGGCTTTCACTCTGATTAAATAAAGGAGTATGTCATTCCTTGATTCTTCTTTGATCCTTGATGTGACTACTCAATTGATTTATGAAAGTTGTAACAGATAGATAATGGGCCACTTTTGCCACAAAACTTTACCCAATCTGCTTATTGAAATGTGATTATTTAGATCTTCCTGCCCACCAAGCCATTACCTTCCTATGGTGGTGGGATTGCATGCTCCTATGAGGCAAGAGGCTATACTAATGGTAGCAGTGCTGCTGGTAAGAGCTCCAGTGTCAGGCAAGCTAGACTAATTGTGCCAAACAATTGCTGGACAGCATGTAGGTGTATGCATAAACACTGGCAAAGGGTGTCTCAGAGACAACAGCAGTGGCATCATAGCTAGTACTGGGCAGAAGGAGGCACGATAAGCCCATTTTGAATGTCTTTTGCCATGAAAACCCAAGGATGTGACAAGCCAAAATGAAACAAGAGATGGTGCCAGAAGATGGCTCTCCGAGGCTAGAAAGCACTCTGTGGCCAATGATGCAACTGAACTCAAGCCAAAGGACTTTCAGCTTTTGTTGACATGCTCAGAGGTAAAATGAAAGTCTGAAGCTGCACAATAAATATTATAGGAACACAGAATGTAAGAAGCATGAATCAAGGGAAGCTAGACATAATAAAACAAGAAATGTCAGATACTATTTGCAGCCAAAAAGAAGGAGAAGCCTCAGTGCATCATAGATGAAACTCATCAAGCAATTAAGGACAGATGAGAAGCAAAAGTAAAAGGGGACAGAAATGGGGTCAGAATCCTGAATCCAATTGTTCAATGACTTGTACACAGGGACAAGGAGAACTACTATTACAACCAATGCAGAGAAATAGAAGAGGATAACAAAAAAGGAATAGCAAGAGACCTCTTCCACAAGATCTGAGAAATCAATGGGAATTGTAAACCAAGACTGGGGATGCTATATGACCAGCAGGGGAATACATTACATGACCCAAGTAGAAATAAAAAAGACAATGGAAGGAAAACACCGAAAAACGATATAAAAGAGATGAAAGGATGGCTGATTATTCAAGGAAGAACCATTTGGAAATGAACCTACAATTTTAGAAAGTGAAGTGGAAGCTGCCAAATCATCAGGAACAGATGGCATTCCAATAGAGCTGCTTCAAGCTGCAGAGACAGAATCTACTCTAGTTCTAACTACATTCTGTCCACAAATGTGGAAAACAAAACAGTGGTCTACAGATTAGATACTCTATGTATGGTCATGAAAGCTGTGCAGTGAAGAAAATTGCTAAGAAGAAAACCAATATTTGAAATGTCATGCTGCAGTAGAGTTCTACAAATACCATGGATTGCTATGTAAAAAGACATATAAATTGGGTCAAGAGCAAATCAAGCCTGAATTCTTCCTAGAAGCCAAGATGACTAAACTGAGACTGTCATACTTTCACCATATCATGAGAAGACATAACTCCCTAGAAAAGACGATAATGCTTGGTAAGGTAGAAAATAGTAGGACTAGAGGAAGACCACATTCCAGATGGAAAGACTCAACCAGGGAAGCTATGGCTTTGATTCTGCAAGACCTGAACAGGTCTGTTGATGATAGGGTGACTTGGAGTTTTCTCATTCTTCCAAGCCATAAATCAAAGTCAGCTTTATAGCAATTAACAAGATCCTCCTAACTTCACTAGGATTGACTTCCTAGTAAGAATAGAGTTGCCAGCTAGGGGATTCTAGGAGTTGTAGTCCAAAAGGCAACTTTCCCTCGCTCTAGCCCACATCATCTTTGTGTCTATCTGCCCCTCTTGTAGCCCATTTTAATCAAAAGTACTTATTTATCAATACAATATTGATAAAAATAGTCTTAAAATAACTACTTGGATGTTAGGCAATAGCTAGATAAGTCTTTCAAAGAAGTAAACTGTCTCACTATGACATGAATTAGAAAACAAAAACAAAAGATAACAAGATTGGTGGAATTGCTGGAAGGAAATTGATCCACTTGAACTGTACCTCATATAACAAGGCCATTCTATAGTCAAGAGGAGATGTCTGATAGATTTAGTGTTGGCAAATGGCTCCACCTTCTGTTCTTCATGTGGAAATACTCAAACAGTTTTTCTGGGAAAAAGCTCTTTATGAGGTTGTCTGCATGGATAAAAAAAAATTGAAATGAAAACAGCAGAAGTCTGAGGCTGTTCTCTACAGAAGGACAATCTACTATAAAACAGAGGACAACAGCACTGTGAGTAATTGTATGGTTTTGCTTAACTTCATTGAGTCTATCATTGTTTGCTTTCATTCCAGGCAGCTGCTCCTTGGGACTTATGTTCATATTTACTTTTTATTGTGGAGTACTTCCCACAAGGTGACTTTTCACTAAAATTTCAGGAGTGAAGCTTCTCTCTAAATATGTCCTCCAAAGGTACCTTGAGATGACAGAAAAATGAAAATACAGTGTTGATTACTTCTTCTATCCAAAATACCAAGGGAGAAGTATATATATATGTTGATTATTCCATAGTAAAAAGGAATGTCAAAATTAAATCTTAGTAAAGAAGTTTTATAATTTAATGTTATCATGTTATGATGATGGATGATAACAACAACAATAACAATCTTCCTAAAACTGAACACACTGGGATTTATTTCTGAGGGCCTAAGCAGACGGGTGGCTGTGGGCTGCCCTGGGAAGATGCGCCACGGGACCGAGGCATCCCTATGCCTCGATCCAGCGGTGCACCATCGGTGCCCCTGGAAAGGAGTGCTAAAATAGCGCTCCTTTCATATGTCGTCGAAGGTGCACGTCAAAACGTTGCGGCGCACTTTCGGCGACCCTTCTGCTGCAGCATGTCCGGACGCTGCGGCGGGAGGTCGTCCTCAGAGCGCCGGCCATGCGGAGGGTCGGCGGCTCCGAGGACAACCTCGGGAGGGGGAGGGGGCACCAAGCGTGCGGCTGCCCCTCCCCTTCCCTGCGCTGAGGATGGCTTTTTAAGCCGTCTGCCAAGGCCCTTTGTTCACATGTATCAGATTTTGCTGTTAGTTACACTTTGATTCCACTGGATGCTTGGTCTTCTCTAGAGGAGACCCTCTGACCCTTTCACATAAGCCATTTATTCAATGGATCTACAGTATGCAGTGCTAGAAATTAAGTAAAGTCCCAGGTCAGATGTGGAGAAAGTGTAGTTTGTGAGTGGCCTGTGGCTGCTGGGTCCCACTTTTTTGGCCTCTCAAGATCACCATCAGCCTCAAAAGCCCTCCAACCCTCTTGAGTTTTGACCAAACCGACACAGAAATCCTCCTAACTGAAAAATGTGCAACCCCCCACCTGAAGAATCCCCCTCCAGAACACCTTTATTCCTACCCCTGTTATCTTTATCAGCATTCCTCTGAAAATTCTGATAAAAGGCAGCTAACAACAGCAATCTGTATGATATGCATGTACAGATCATCATATGTAGTATGTTTTTTGTTTCCTCTATATTAATTGACACCCAGATGCTTAGATCAAGGTGATGAAATATTATTTCCATTCACCATTATGACAACGGAAGGAATATGGAGGAATTCTGATGCACTGTAGTACTGTAGTGTGTCTTGCAAGGTGAGTTGGGAGAAATTGGCCCTCCCCCATGTAGTTGCTCACCTTGACCTAAGTCTGTTTGTTTGTTACTATAGTTAAGAACCATACTACATATGATGAGATGTACATGCATACCATGCAGATTGTTGTTGCTGTTAACTACCTTCAGCTACCATCAGTACTAATGGTGACCCTATGAATAAGAACCCTCCAATTCATCCTATCACCAACAGCCCTGCTCAGGTCTTGCAGACTCATGGCCTGCATCCTTCTAAGGTCACTAAAATGAGTACCCAACTGTTGGGGGGCAATGAGCTTACAGTTGTAAACTGCTTAGACACACCATAGTGCGGTATGAAGTGGAATATAAATGAAGTTGCTTTGCTTTTGCTGATTGAATCTTTTCATTCAGAATGTGGTCTTTCTCTTTTTCTACTTCCTCCCCCCTTCAAAGCATTATTCTCTTTTCTAGCAAGTCTTCTCATGATGTGTCCAAAGTACACAACCCTCATTTAGTCATCATGGCTGCTAAGGAGAGTTCAGGCCTAGTTTGCCCTAGGACCTATTTATTTGTTTTTTTTAGCAGACCACATAGTACTCTTCTTTAGCACCACATCTGAAATTAGTTGATTTTGTACCTAAGAGCTTTCTTTATTGTCCAGCTTTCACACACATACATAGCATCAGGAAATACAATTTCATGGACCATCCTAACTTTAATATTCAGTGATATATATTTACACTTCAGTATCTTGTCTAGTTCCTTCATAGCTGCCCTTCCTAGTCCTTGTCTCGTTCTAATTTCTTGACTGCAGTCTCCACTCTGATTAATGATTGAGCCAAGGTATGAAAATATACATACAGTTATATGCCATTATTTTAGTACTAACTACTAGACATCAAACTGCAAGAAAAGGAACTGATTTTGGTTCAAATTAGTCTACATTTGCAATGCCATCCTAAAATTTGTCTTCTCAAAATTAGAGATACAGCCAAGTTGTTAACTGGGACTTGATACAGGGAGCATACAACTCCCTTGTTCCAACAACTCCATTGGCTAGCAGTCCATTTCTGAGTAAATTTCAAAGTGCTAGTTTTGATCTGTAAAGGCCTATATGGCTTGGGTCCAGGTTATTTGAAGTACCCTATTTCCCCATATGAGCCCATTAGAGTGCTCAGGTCACCTGGAGAGGCCCTTTTCTTTGTCCCATGCCCTCCTTGGGTTTGGTGGGAACAAGGGAGAGGGCCTTCTTGGTGGCTGCTCCCAGACTTTGGAACTACCTCCCTAGAGAGGGCAGGGTGGCTCAGTCCTTGCTCTTTTTCTGACAGCAGGTCAAATATTTTTTTATGTTGCCAGGCTTTTGCAAATTGACATGGATTGGGCTTTTAATGTGAAGGGTTCTGCTAGTTTTTAATGTATTGTAATATTTTTAAGATGTAATGTTTTAACTCACATATTTTTCTTGTTTTTAACTTGTACGTTTTAGATATGTAGTTAGCTACCTTGAGTCCCATGAGAAAGGTGGGATATAAATGTTTTAAATAAATAGACATTCTAAAGAAATTAGGGACAGGTGTCAATTACTTTAGTTCAATCAAAGTGGAATGGTCTGCTGGAAGAAATGTGAAATAGCATCCTGTCTCACTTTAAGCTGGGAGTGATATTGGGAGGGTTGCAGACTGCCAGAAATAATGCAAATTTAGTCCACTTTTAGGGTTATGGTTAGTGCTAGGGAATCATAGGAACTGTATTTTATTGTGGCACCAGAGCTCTCTGACAGAGAAGGCTCAATGTCTCAGAAAAAAACAAAAACAATTCCCATGATTCCCTAGCACTAACCCTAACCCTAAAAGTGGACTCAGTTTGCACTATTTCTGGCAGTCTGCAACTCCCCATTGATTAAAACACAGACTATGGTGTTCAGTGGCTTAGATGAAGATTCAGGCATAATTAAGATGAAGCCATTGAACTCAATGGGTCTGCTTTAACTAAAGTGGTATC
This sequence comes from Phrynosoma platyrhinos, assembly GCA_020142125.1. Taxonomy (NCBI): domain Eukaryota; kingdom Metazoa; phylum Chordata; class Lepidosauria; order Squamata; family Phrynosomatidae; genus Phrynosoma; species Phrynosoma platyrhinos. Next base: position 66,312,577 of record CM034710.1, read on the forward strand.
CAACAGTTATTTATTCTGTGCACAGACGAGTAGGTTTCAACGGGGGAATTAAAGGAAGTAAGCCTGGTGACATCATAGAGATGTTCTGAGAGGTAAAATGACCAGCAAGGAGGAAAGGGTGTAAGAAGAACAGGAGACCTTTGGACAACTGTGATGGAACCGGCAGAGTAGAGGTTACAAGTAGGATTATAATGGGATAGAAGACAAGAGAGATGGGAGAATAAGGCCATGGAATACTTTCAAGAAGCATATGATGGATCTGAGAGCAGACAGGAAGACACTGTTGAGATTTGAAGAACATGTTCAAATTATCCGCCTCTTCTGCCTACCATCAGAATGGCAAGAAAACTGAAAAATTCTTTCAGCAGAGTGCTCCATAGATATTATGCTAATATGTATGCAGACTATAGTAAGCAAAGAGTTAATATTTGGATGGGCTGTCCCCCCCTCCTGCCCTCTCCCTCTCCATTGTCTTCTCCATCATTGTGCTTGCTATTTTGATGAGAAGACAACCTGAGGAACATCATTTGATATAGGGGAAACAAAAGGTGACAATCCATTATTTGAAGGGCTGTTGTAGGGCAATCTATTTCAGTGCTTCTTAAGCTATTTAATATGGGGGACTGGCACCCCTACACCCAATATGCCAGGAATGTATCATATTTGAGTCCATTGGCTACAATTGTTTCTTTCCTTCTGGGAAATTCTCCAGGGACTTGTAGGGGGTGAAATAATGTAAAAGGAACTACAAAGCTCATGGCTAATGCGGGGCTGGATTGGATGATCCTTGGGGTCACATATTCTATGTTTAAAACTGTGCATTTGCAAAGCAATTGTAAAAGGCTTTTAGTTTTGGCTTCACTGGAAAAGATAGCAAGGAATGTTGCTTTCGGTCAAAATGATCTTGAAGACAGGAAGATTGTTTCAGAGCCAAAGTGATAGAAAAAGAAGTGGTTGTTGATCTCAATTAGTAAGACTGATGGTATGGACTGGGAGTAGGAAACTAAGAAGATAGGCCCCAATTCCTGAGTCCAGGTGTTGATGAGTAATGTCAAAATAGTTCATGCATGGCAAGTAGAAGTTTAATATGTAATCAACAGAGGTGGAGAAACTATATCTTGTAACAATGAAAAATCTGAATTATGCATATGTTAATGTAATTATAAACTAGCTGTGTAAGATTGATGGTATATAAGGATGTTGATTAGCTGAGGAAGGGGCTCTCAAATCATTGGGCTAACCTATCTGAGAGTGTGTCAATGTAAAAATAAACTCTGCTTTCCTGGATATTCCACGAGTCTCCATTCCTGTTTTGTCCACTACAGACTGGCAGCTCATGTCTCATGGACTGGCCCTGATCTGTGGACCCCTACCAGTCTATGGATCACCTCTTTTGAATAGTACTGATTTGTCTGATGGCATCTGTTCTTTGAAGGACTGTCCAGTCCAAGTATGATTAAAAGACAAAGAACCAGAATCTGGGAGGCCAAGAAAGGGCTGTAAACTACCCATCAGCAGTTCACCTAACAAAGCAGATGAATCAGACACACACATTGCACTCTCTCTCACCATGGTGAGATGCATTGTTTTTCTATCTATATTACAGTAATTATTTTCAGATTTTCATCTGTACACTGTTTTGTCCTCCCGTTGGGTGATTCACTTCTATTTTGGCAACACATAACCAACCAGCCTATTTGGACTAGGGACCATCTGCTTCCCAGGTGAAGCGTGGGAAGAATCTATACTTATTGTTACTGCTGCTGTTAAAATAGATGCATGCAGCTAGCCTTGGACATCAGCTGTGTTTTTATCCTAAAATAAACAGGTTTCTTTATTTTTTTAAAAAAACAAACTGTGATTGTTCTTGGTGAAATCCAGGCATCACCTTTGAACTGAAAGATGTGAAGGGACTGAGATGAGGCAACAGAAAGTCAATAAAGAGAAGAAAGGTTAAAATAGGAAAAGATAAAGATGACCAAGACACAGACCAGAGTTTTTGGCAAAGAAGAAAATGAGGCTGGACCAAGATGTTTTTTCTGCTTAAGAAAAATTATAAGATGGCACCCAGACTTTATTCCACACACAGAAGCTGGCCAGTTTTCCAGCTGAATCTGGTTGTAACACTGGAAACAGCACAGTGTACTGCAGGCAGCAGGTAACTTTAAAGGACAGAATGCAAAAAACATGGCACACCTGACTCCTGTTCCATGCTCTCAGCATTTGCTGTCTGAGGCCATTGCCTCATTCTTCCTCATGGTAGGGCAGGCCCTGAGTGGAATGGCTGCCTATTTGAAGTACATTTGAAATGATTTACTGATAGATGCTCTGTGTGTGAAACACTTCCCTCAGCTGGTACACAGTGCCCAACTGAATAATATTCTACCACCTTTAATATGTATTTTATATTTTTATAGGCCAGAGTGTTTGGATTGTGGAAGTCTTATGCTAATGCCAGCTAAAGCAATAACTATAAAAAAGTTATTCACAACACCCACAACAAAGTTCTGCTCTTAATGTGTAAGGTTAACCCCCCCCCCCCCCCCCCGTTGTTCCAAACTTTCATTCTGACAGCTGGTTTGCCACAATGAACTGAGAAAAGGCTTCTTTGCCAAAGAGGTGTAAAATATAAAGTATCTATTAGTGCTGGAAATAGTCGCATAATAAGAAAAGAACAAATAACTTAGGGTGACAGTTTGAATCCAAACATATCTAGGTGGCAGACTAAAAATGAACTGGCCTGAAGGATGAAAGTCACTGTACATCTTTGGCTTTGTGAAAATGCTTTGTTGGAGAAGGAACAGGGATTGGTGAGCAGATCAAATGAACTCAGGCCTATAGTGTGCAGCAGTGTCTTTTTAGCTCATGAGAGAGTCCTTTTCCCACAAGCTTAAGGAGAACAGATAGGCCATAAATTATGCATCTGGCAATCCATGGCAACCTGTCCCACTAGCCCAGCAACATACATTTGATTGCTGGGGATGTTTAATTTGGGGTAATGCTGATTATATTCCATGGCTTTTGTGTGATAGATAAGCAAGGGATGTTAGCGCATAAAGTTTTTTCTACTAATATATGTAAGCAAGTGGGGGAGGAAGACAAGGGATGAGGCAAGAGAAAAGACATATAAAGCTAATGCAGAAAGTAGCTCATCTAGCTTCTCACAAATTTGAGGGAGGGTTTATGTGGGGCTAAAGGGTTTTAAAAAAATCTTTTCTTAATTTTTATTCATATATTCATATTCATACAAATACCCACATTTATCCACAGTCAACTCTAAAACACATTTTCTAATATTGTAAAACATTCATTCTAAATTATCTTCCCTAACACTTCAATTACACACACTTCTTACTACTTCATTTGCTATATCTGCTTCCTTCATCCTCACCTTCTATAACAGGGGTAGGCAACCTTTCTCCTTTAAGGACCGAGGGACTTCAGCT
>CM034710.1:66319491-66334097 GCA_020142125.1 Phrynosoma platyrhinos
GGCCAAAAGGATCTTGAATGACATGCAAGACATTAAGTGGAGACTCCCAAGCACGGTGGTGATGTGGACCAAGTTTTTGCTATGGCACGCATGGGTGGGAGCAAGAAAGGACTCGTCAATCAACGTAGCCCATCGTTGGCTGAATAGATCCATGGTTAATAAGTTGGGAGTTTAGGGGATTGGAATTGTTGAGCATGAGAGTATTCAGATGGATAGGCCACATTTGTACAGGGGCGATGGGGTTCATCTATCCCCCGAGGTTTGTGATGTATACTTGGAGTCCATCTCTTGTCACATTGAACGGGTTCTCTGGGGTGGAGGGGAGGGGATGCCAAGCTAGACTGGCCCCCTCCTGTGGCAGAAAGGATCCCCCCTGGGGATAAGCTGGTTAATTGAAATTATGGAATTGGTTCAAATTTAAGTGGACAAAGAGTATACTTCAAGGGGTTAATCCAATTATTGCTGTGTTGTCACCAAACAAATGGATGATGTCATAGACAAGTTACATCATGAGTTAAATTATGACATCATTTCCTGTTAGGGAGAGATTATTTTATTTGGATGGTGGTTTAATTGGAACTTGATGTTCTTGACACATGAATTAAAGGGATAGATTGACATGGTTGGTTATATTGGATATGAAAAGGAACACATGTGTCAAGAACAATGTCAATTGTGGTTAAATTAAATTGTTAAAGAATTATTGATTACCCTGTACAAATAAAGTTGTGGCCAAGTTTTACAACCATAATATTGAGTACGGTGTCATTTTTGTGTGAGTGCAACAGAAGGCCCAGTGGACTGGAGGAGGGCAAACATTGTCCCCATCTTCAAAAAGGGGGAAAAAGAGGATCCCAATAACCATTACTCAGTTAGTCTGACATCAATACTGGGAAAGATTCTAGAACAGTTCATTAAACAGAGAGTCTGTGAACATTTAGAAGGGAATGCCATAATCACTAAAAGTCAACATGGGTTTCTCAAAAACAAGTCATGCCAGACTAATCTGATCTCTTTTTATGATACAATTACCAGCTTGCTAGATGAAGGGAATGTGATAAACATAGCATATCTTGATTTCAGTAAGGCTTTTGACAAGGTCCCCCACTATATTCTTGCAAACAAGATAGTAAAATGTGGGCTGGACAATACAACTGTTAGGTGGATTAGTAACCAGTTGACTGACCGAATCCAAAGGGTGCTCAACAATGGCTCCTCTTCATCCTGGAGAGAAGTGACTAGTGGGGTGCCACAAGGTTCTGTCTTGGGCCCAGTGCTATTCAACATCTTTACCAATGACTTCGATGAAAGAATTGGGGGCATGCTTATCAAATTTGCAGATGACATCAAATTAGGAGGAATAGCTAATATCCCAGAAGACAGGATGAAAATTCAAAATAATAGATTAGAAAGCTGGGCCAAAGCTAACAGAATGAATTTCAACACAGAGAAATATAAGGTGCTACACTTAGGGCAAAAAAATGAAATGCATAGATATACGATGGGGGACACCTGGCTTAATGAGACTACGTGTGAAAGGGATCTAGGAGTTCTGGTTGACCACCAGTTGAACATGTGTTAACAGCGTGATGCTGCAGCTAAAAAGGCCAATGCAATTTTAGGCTGCATTAATAGAAGTATAGTATCTAGATCAAGGGAAGTAATAGTGTCACTGTATTCTACTTTGGTCAAGCCCCACTTGGAATACTGTGTCCAGTTCTGGGCACCACAATTCTCTAGGATGTTGAAAAACTGGAGCGTGTCCAAAGGAGGGTGACTAAAATGGTGATGGGTCTGGAAACCATGCCCTATGAGAAACGACTTAGGGAACTGGATATTTTTAGCCTGGAGAAGAGACAGTTAAGAGGGGATATAATTGCCCTCTTTAAACATCTGAAGAGATGTCATATTGAGGAGGGTGCTAGCTTGTTTTGTCCTACTCCAGAGAATAGGACTCAGAACAATGGATGCAAGCTACAGGAAAAGAGATTCCACCTCAACATTAGAGGCATTTCCTGACAGTGAGAGCTGTTTGACAGTGGAACATATTCCCTCAGACTGTGGTGGAGTCTCCTTCTTTGGAGGTCTCTAAACAGAGGCTTGATGGCCATCTGTCAGGGATGCTTTGATTTTGAGTTCCTGCATAGCAAGGGGTTGGACTGGATGGCCCTTGTGGTCTCTTCCAATTCTATGATTCTATTCTATTCTATTCTAAGTTTGAAGGACAGGCAGGAGGCATCATTGTAGTTTATATAGAATCCCATCTCTCTCCAGGCTTCCTGTCAGTTTAAGTGCAAGTCTGAAAAATCTGCATTGGGTGAGCTAAACAGTGGTGACCTGTGAACATCACTGCTCAGCAGTCTCTCTGCCTGAATTGACAAAAGTTATCTTGAATGTGCTCCTCTTAAGTTCTTGGACTTAAGGGTTTTCAGTGTTCATAGGATACCATATGAGGTGTGTCTCAGGGTTCATGGATAGAATCCATGAGACAGAAGTTGACCTTCATTCTCCCTTAACTCTAGAAGAAATTAGAAGATCAGGACTGATGAATCGAACAGCCAACTTTATTTAGGCAGGGTAAGAAATGCATTCTTTCTTCCAGCCTAACAGACCAGAATCTGAAGAGAATGGGATCCCTGAGGTCAAACACTTTAATATAATTTGTCAAAGTTGCCAAGTCAACACTGCAAAGAGTATGTGCTGGGAAAATTCCATCAAGGTAAGAAGTTTGATAGATGTTTTGATTATTGCCTATCTGAAGAGAATGGGATCCCTGAGGTCATACACTTGACCATGTACAGCCTCTTTTAAGATATTCAATCTTTCCCCAGTCCTTGCTACATGAACCATTCTCAAGGTCTTTGGCCTCCTAGGGAATAATCTACCATACATCATATAAGCAGAGTAATTTATATCACACAACCTCAATTTATATCATGTAATCAACTTGTTAATCTGAAAGAAAACTAAATTGGCAATACAAAAGCATTTGGCTGGGTTAGCCCACAAGCAGTGGTGTCACTAACTATGGTGTCACCCGGTGTAGGAAGGGTGCACACACACCCCTCCTGCTCCTCCATGTCCAGGCTTTCTCCCTGGAGATGAAGCCCAGGGATGGAACAGCCAGCAAGGGTATTGAGGGGGGGGGCGCTTGTGTTCCCCATCCCTGGGTTTTGTCTCCTGGGAGGAAATCTGGGGATGGAGCAGCCAGAAAGGACATGTGTTCATCCCTCCTGCCCCCAAACCAGATGTCACTCTTCTCTGGGTGTCAAAGGGTGTAGTCTGCACCCCTTTGCACCCACTCTCAGTGATGCCACTGCACACAAGATGGCATGTTAGTTTCCCCGTCAGGACTCTCTCAACATGAAATTTGGACAGTTGTTCCTGCAGGACAGGAGAAGGTAATCTGCAAGGGAGCTTGCTACCATTTGTCCGTCATGGTCAGATCACCTTCTAGTGAGTTTTAGATCACCAGTGGCCTTTTCACTTTACAGAAGTGATAGTTCCTTTAAGGTGAGCACTCCCAGAGGCTGTTGGATTCTACTGGCTCCCAACTAGCTCTGTGTTTCTTTGCTTGCTTTTATAGCTGCCAAAAGTAGGTATTCTATTAAAGCCCTCATCAGCCTTTAGAAAACAGCAATGCCTAGGCTAGTTGAAACAATCACTACTGGGGATCCTCTCTTACTTGGCAAAGTCTATGCCATTTCATGATATACTGTGGAGATTATGGTGATGATATAAGCTGGGAGGTGACTCTGAGTGCATAAATATTCCTGATTACTAGTGAGTTTCCATGTGACAGTAAGAGTGGCAAAGTGATCACAGTGCTCTTTCAGAATTCAGGGACTGTTAACATGTCAGCTCAAAGGAGATATCTGAGCCATTGATGCCTTATTTGATAGGCATTTTGAAGATGAAACTGCTGATGGAGTCAGACAGATTTTAGGAGATGTTGCCACCAGTATGCTGATGACATGTAACTGTATTCCTTTTCTGTTCCTGTAGGCATGCTGGCAGATGTGTTGAACTGGAATCTGGTCTTAGGACATTATCACATGTGGCCCAGAAACTGAAAATAAAGTGGAAATGAGGCATCCCGAAAATAAACGGGAAATAAACCTTGTTTTCGCAAACGTCATTACCTTAATTGCGAATTTACAGTAAGTGCATTGAACGTCCACACACAAGAGAAAAAAACCTGTAAATGTAGTGGAAATGAGCCTCTTGCACATGTGCAGATAGAGGAATGCTCGCTGGAACCATGGCAACAGCACGGAAATGCTCCCCAATGCGCATTTGGCGATCACATTATGGTAAATGCGTAATTACCGTAATTACGTATTTGCATTTCCTCCAGACAACTGGATTACAAAAGGCTCAGGCTAGACTCAGGCCTGCATCCTTCCGAGGTCGCTAAAATGAGTACCCAACTGTTGGGGGGCAAGGAGCTTACAGTTGTAAACCACTTAGATATCACATAGCGTGATATGAAGCGGTATATAAATGAAGCTGCTTTGGGAGGCAGTAAACTGAAACTGTATCCACACAAAGCTGACATTGTGTGATGGTAGGTGGTTTCTTGTTCTGAAAGGGGACATGGAACTAGATTTGAATAAAACCACACTGAGTTGAAGACGTAAGTGTGCAATTTGGAGGTGTTCCTTGATTCACCATTGTCTTTAAAGGCCCAGGTGCCCACCTTGACACAAAGTACCTTCTTGCAGCTTGAGCTGGTAATTCAGATGATGATAGCATGATATCAGAGCTGTATATCTTGATGACCTACAGTTAGATCATGTAAACATTTCATATTGGGCTGCTTTTGAGGATAGTTCAGAAATGTAGCTAGTTCAGAATTTGACAATCAGGCTCTTGACTGAGGCTAGGTGATGGGGTCAGGTAGGTGTTCTCCTGACTCATCCTCACTGCTAGCCAGTTTGTTTCTGGACCAAATAAAAATTTTTGATTTTAACTTGTACAGTTATACAACTCCCAGACCCCAAGGAGTGCTTCTGCACATGTGAGCCTACCAAATACCTGAGGTTGGCATACTTGGTGCCCATAATGCCCCAGAACCAGAATTTGGAATGCATTGAATTTTAGGAAAATAAAGATGACAGCTTTATGAATTGTCTGGCCTAACTGGGGAATTGTACATAAACCAAACACATGTTATCTTTAGGTGGAGGTATTGTAAAGATGGGTCAGGATAATTGGTAAAACTAGAAGAGTAGTAACAGTAATAAACATTGGGGCACCCGGAAATATTTTTTAGTTAAATAAAATTATGTCCTCACTAGAGAGGCCTGTGTGATTGGTGGAACAGACAGAAAACTTTCTCCAGAGGATCTTAAGACTCTGGCAGTTTCATATATGTGTTAGGGTTTTAGTAAAAGAGACAAAAAAGGCATAATTGAGACTTGGTGAATCTCCGTAGAGTCCTTGCAGAAAACATGAGAAAACAGTAAGACCAGCCAACTGCACCCCCCCTCACATGTATTAGCCCAGTAAAAGATGAAACATAGTCATCATTTAAATTAACATATTTATTTATTTATTTATTTATTTAATTTGGAGTATTTATGCCCCACTCTTCAGCCACAAAGGCTCTCAGAGCAGCTTACAAATGGTTAATTAGATGGTTCCCTGCCCTCAGCCTTACAATCTACAAAGACATGACACAAAAGGAGAAGGGAATGGCAGTGGGGAAGGGGATCAGGTCCAGCAGTTCTTCTCTCTCTCTGAGACCTGGACCATGGCAGAAAGACTGGAGGGGGGGCTCTCCTTCTTAGTCTAAGCTAGACCTGATGGAGCTGGGCCTGCATCTCTCCCTCTGAGACTGGATGTTATCAGATGGACTGGAGGGAGGGCTCTTCTGTTTAGTCTAGGCTAGGCCAGATGGAACTGGGCCTGTATCTCTCCCTCTGAGGCCAGATGGTATCAGATGGACTGGAGGGAGGGCTCTTGTTCTTAGGCTAGGCTAGGTCCAATGGAACTTGGGCCACATCTCTCCCTCTGAGGCTGGATTGTATCAGATGGACTGGAAGGAGGTCTCTTCTTCTTAGTCTAGGCTAGGCCAGATGGAACTGGGCCTGCATCTCTTCTTTTGAGGCCGGATTCTCATTAATCCTCACAAATAGATTGTAAAAAATACCAATTTATTTTTAAGAGTCAAGAGTTGGTCACTGGGATTCATTTCATTCTTTTTCTTCCTCATGCCCCTTCTGAGGCCTGGGTGAATCTTTCTTTGTGGATCCACTGTGTGGTCTATTATGTGCTATTATGCAGACCAGGCTCATGGCCCCCAAGCTCCAGCTTCCAGCTTCGAACATAAAAATAGTTTACTCACAGATCTTGTGCACAGTTCATATACACAGACATTGTATACACAATTATCTTCATGATGAAGATAAAAGGAAATAGAAGATCTGCATGCTATTCAAAGAAACTTTATCATCAACTTAAAGAAGCATGCTGAACAGATGAAAGTAATGGAGACTGGGACAAAGAAAGGTGTGCTCAGGAGGGCGTGTGTTAAGGCGTGTGTAAACAACAAACAGCAAATTACCACAAACATGCATTTAAGGTCCTAGAAGGTCTCAGCATGCAAAAGTTGCTACACTCAACAATATGATCTTCCAATTACTCTGGATCTAAGTAAAATAGGGATTTATAGGTCAATTGCTCATTGTTTCCTAAAAATTTTCAAGTATCATGTAGCCCCCTATAAGAAAAAATGCACTGTAAACTAATTCTACACAATATCAAAGAATCTGTAGCCCTTTATCTCATATAGATGGCTACAGAAACTAAAAAACTATTTGATCTCCTTCCCATTTGTTGCACTGGGCGAAGAACCCATATTAATAAGTTAATATCCTCAAATTGCAGCCTTTGTTGTCAACTTCTTCTGAAGGAGACATATGTCAATGACTTCTGTCTCTGTCAACTAAAGGTTACATGAGATATTATAAAAAGACCACCTGGCTTTTATAAATTATCAGCTTCTCATGTGTTTACAGACTTGTCTTAGCTTTAATGCTTCATTCATTTCATTTTAATGTTCTCTTTCATCTCTCCTTTTCTGCCTGCTCTTTACCATAGTTGCTGCTGCCTCAGAAAGACTGAATGACAGCAAGCAAGAGAGTGTCCAAATCCAGTTCTTTAACTTTGCATCATGGATCATCTTCCATAATATAATCATCCTTACATTTCATCTGATTTTATACTGAATTGTTATCATCATTACAGGCAATAATTTGCACAGAAAAGAGGAGAGATGCATAAAAGGGAGGGGGAGACAGGGAAAGAGCACATAGAAGGAAATTAGAATGAATCATTAAGACTAAGGGAGCATGCCACTGGAAAAAGAGGACATAAATATGAAATGTAAATAAACTAATAAAACTGTCATCTTGCTGCACTTTCAGACTGTTTAGCATAATGTAGGGATCTTTTCAGTATGTCTGGGTCCTGTCAACACTTCCTTTAGAATAAAACAGATTTTAACACACACACACACACACATATATACTAAAGGAAACATAAGTACGAATAGTGAAATATTTCTATAGGAATTACGTGGTGTCCTTTGTTTTGGTTCATTTCAGAATTTGTTCTTTCCCTTCCCTTTTGATCTTCTCAACTCATTCCATGCCCCAGGCCACAATCAGCTAATTTATTCTGCCCACCTCATTTTCTTAAAAAAAAAAAAAAGGCTTACAGAGAAACTCAAAAAGTGGCAATGTATTCTCTCCAAAGTGTTAAACACCTGTATGAAACTATCTTGTCCTAAGGACATTTTTTTTATTTATTTAAAGTATTTCTCTATTGCCTTTCAGCCCACAAGGGCTCCTGAGGTGATGAAGAACAACAAACTCCCCATTTAAAATAATACAAAGATGAAAACATTTTTAAAACACATTAAAATATTTAAAAACTGCTAGAAGTAGTCTAAAAACAATCCTAGAATCCAGTTTTGAAACAGTCAAAACAGCTACCCTTGTGCTTGGTCTGGAAACTTCAGTTAGTACAGAACATGGCAGCCAGATTGATTTCAGGTACAGCAAGGAGAAACCATATAACACCTGTATTAAAGTCTCTCCACTGGCTGCCTATTAGTTTATGGGCCTAGTATAAGGTGTTGGTTATTACCTTTAAAGCCTGGGTCCAACCTATCTTCAGGACTGCCTTCTCCCATACAATCCACCCTGCGCACTTTGGTTCTCTGAGAGGAATTTGCTGCAGCTGATAAAAACTAGGCTGTTGGCAACTTCCAGAGGGAAGCAACCGCTCCCAGATTATGGAATGGCCTGCTGGATGAGATCCATCAGATTACAACCTTAAACAGCTTTAAAAAAGCTGTCAAGACAGATCTCTTCCAGCAGGCCTTTCCTGCTTAGATTTCCCGGCTTCAGGAGTTGCCCATCTCTTCCTCTCCTGCCTTCAGTTATAGTCGCCTCTGCTGTCTGTTACTGGCTGCCTTTGAGTGTTTTTAATATGTTTTAACATGTTTTAATGTATAACTTGTTTAATACTTTTTTAAGGGGTGGGTGGCTTTTGGGATTCCTAGGTTCTTTTATGTAATATTGTAATATATCTGTTTGGATTTTAATATTGTAAGCCACCCCGATTGCTTGGCAGAGGGGCGGGATATAAATAAAAAATTATTATTATTATTATTATTATTATTATTATTATTATTATTATTATTATTAATTTCAAATATTCCATGCCATGTGGAAGAGCACTGTTTTGGTTGGCCCTTGGAAGCTTGAAAGATATGGGGCCAACGTAATTTCTTTGGGTAAGGAGTTTCACAGTTGAGGCACTGCTACAAAGAAAAAAGGTAAAGGTAAAGGTTTCCCCTTTGACAAGGTTGTCAAGTCAGGGGGAGGTGCTCATCTCCATTATTAAGCTAAAGAGCTAGCATTATTAAAGATGATTCTGTGATCCATTTCAGACCTCAAAGCAGTGGTCCTTGAACAAAAGAACTACAAAGGAAAATTGGAAAGAGAAACAGCAAAACTGGAATTCATCCATAAACTACAGTCCATCAGCAATGGGTTGAATAAAGATAATGATTTCCTGGCACACTACACACTATCTAACCCCAATCATCATGGGGGCACCCTTGGCCTGTTCATCAGATCACCCTGTTTCTCACACTCATCTATTCTCATCACCTCAGGCTAGTTTCCTCTGTCTTTGTTCACCAATGACCATAGTTAAAACTCGACTTGCCAGTTCATTTCCATACACAAAGGATTTTGAATTTGAATTGACATTCTCTAATGGTATATATAAGTCTGTCCATGGCTTTTCACTCCATCAAATGCATCTGAGGAATTAGACTTATGTCTCTGAAAGTTCATACTGCCAACTTTTTTCTTTCAGTCTCAAAAGCACTACAAGACCTCTCTACATGCTGATTCTACAGACCGACCTGGCTATATATTTCAATTCTGTGATTATGTCGCCAGCATGACTGCACAGAACACTATTACCTTCCCATTGAAGTGGTACCTATTTATTTACTTCCACTTTTACATGCTTTCGAACTACTAGGTTGGCAGAAGTTGGGACTAGTGATGGGAGTTCATGCTATCATGCAACACACTATAATATATACATTATATGAATATGTATATATATTATATGTATAGAAAGCCCATCAATCTAACTTCATGAAGTGTTGTGACTCTATGAAAATCCTATGAAAACCTCAGATTGCTGACATGCTCACCAATGGAGATGTTCTTTCAGCCATTTTGTCCCTAAGTCATCTAGGGCATTGTAGGTCAACACCAGCACCTTGAATTGAGCTTGGAAGCAAAGTGGAAAGCAGTGTAGTTCTTGCAGGACTGGTATTATATGTTCTTTAAAATGCATACCTGATACCAGTCTGGCTGCTGCATTTTGCAATAGCTGCAGCTTCCAAACACTGTTCAAGAGCAGCCCCATGTAGCACACATTACGGTAGTTTAATTGAGAGGTAACTAAGGTATGAACCACTGTGGCCAGATCTGCCTTCCCCAAGAAATGTGACCAGTCGAAGCTGGGCAAGGCAGTCCTGGACACAACAACAGCCTGGTTTTCCATCCAGGGGCAGTGCTGGGTCCAAGAGCACACCTAAAATACAAACCTGATCTTTCAGAGGGAGAGCAACCCTATCCAGGACAATCTGAGATCCCAATCCAAGATTCCTACTAACCAGCAGCAATTACATCTTGTCTGGATTAAGCCTCAGTCTGTTCACCTGCATCCAGTCCTTTGTTGCCCAACCCCAGAAATAAAGAGATAAGACACAAGATTGAAATGAAAACAGGGCCATTTATTAATTGACCTATTTATTAACTTCTTAACAGAAATACAACCAATTCAGTAGAATAACCAAGTGTGGGAGAAGCTGAAGCCGGTGTCTTTTCCAGACCACCTCTGCAGCTTATTTGGATAATAACACCTGAGCCCTCAACAAAACCCCAAAAGCTGGGTTATTCATTGGCCAGCCCGCATGAGGAAGTCTAACCATAAAATTTCTCTCCCAATCCACTAAGATTAAAGAATGGGTTTATCTCTAAAGCCAGACTTAAGGGCAATTTCTTTCTGCCACCCTGCCCCAGGTTGCAAGGCCTAAAGAGGTGGTTCCAGAAATGTCCCTTCCACCCAAATGGTATCCAAGGTGTTAGCTGAAATATATTTAAATTATTTATGCATACCAAATTAGAATTCAATCATTTATGCCAGACTGGTTCCTATTTATCTACTTGCCCAAGTCAATTTCCCATATGCTGACCGGACACAGTATGGGGTAGGCAAAAAACCCATGGAAACAGGCAAAAATTCCTAGCCAGCCCCTAACAATCAAGAAAACTTCACACTCTACAGCAGCGGGTGGGTGGGTTGATCAAATTTCAAACTGAAGCTCTTGGGGGCAGCAGGCATCAAATCAGCTGTGGCTCCATCCCCAGAGCTTCCTGCCATGCCACAACTGCTGTATCATTATTAGACATTAGCCTATCTTTTATCAGGGAGGGCAGCAAACAACACATCCCCCTCCAACTCCTCTGTCATGGAGGTGGGAAAATGGCCATTACTGCATCTAGACAATAATTCAGTACCAAAGACTCCTTGGTATCCATTGTACAGGAGAAATAGATCTGGGTATCAGCAGCATACTGACGACACCCAATCCAGAAACCTCTCCTAACAGGTTCATGTAGATGCTAAAAGCTTAGGGGACAGTATTGAATGCCACAGGCTAGTGGCCAAAAGGCTGAACAACAGTATTCCAGCACTAACCTCTGGGAACGTTCAGCCAAAAAAGACCTGAATCATTGCAAAACAATGTCATAAATTTCCATATCAAATGGCCCATGGTATCAAATACCGCTGAAAGATTCAGGAATACCAATAGGGTCTCACTCCCCCTATGTAGGGCATCCACCAGAGTGGCCAAGGCTGTTTCTGTTTCATAACCAAGCTGAACCTAGATTGGAATGGCTCCAGGTAATCCTTTTCATCCAGGAAAGGCTGGAGTTATGTTGCTACCACTCACTCTAGGACCTTACTTAGAAAGGGGAGATTAGTGACTGGATGATAGTTACTTAAGATATGGGGTCCAATGAAGGGTTTTTCCCCCCACAAAGGACTTACAGTTGCCTCTTTTAGAAAGGCTGGAACACAGACCTCTTTCAAAGTAGCATTTACAACCTCCACCACCCAACTGACCAGTCCTTCTCTAGCAGCTTTAATTAGTCAGCATGGACATGGGTCTAACAGACAAGTGGTTGCCCTCACCTCCACAAGCAAGTTGTCTACATCATCATGTTGAACAACCTGAAACTTATCCATATATATAATATACAAAAGTATATAAATTATAAATATAATTGTAATATAAATATAAATTATAATTAATTATAAATAATATAAATTATTAATTAATTAATAATCTTATCTCTTTGCAAAAAATAAGAGATTTAAAATCCATTGCACTGATCTGACAAAGCCAGTTAGATGCTGTAGTCTACACAGAGGATCAACTCCTCCCATTGTTGAAAACAGCTGGAAAAATATCTGTTCCTTTCCCATAACCTTTTAAGAGGGTAATTTCTTATTTTAACCTTTTTAATTTTTTTTCCAACCAGAGGTACTAAGTGCAGCTTTAGTGTGTACCAAATGGCATACTTCATTTAACCACCAGCTCATTAAGCTGACAAGCAAAATTCTGTCCTGATGATAGCAGGGCTGTGTTAGGACTACTTTCGCACCAGTTAACATGCACACATACAGCAGAAAACACAGAGTCAAGCAAATCTTTGTATTTTACATCCAGTGTGAATGTGCATAGCTGGAGATCCAGATGGCATGAGCCCAATTCCTATGATTTGGCAGAACTCAAAAAGACAGCAAAGCTTCCTGATCATTAATTGCAGGCAGGCCAGTACATTATGATTTTTAAAGAATGGTATTTACATCCCATAATGGCTGACAATAGGCTTTTTTCTTCCAGCATGCTTTAAGATGGAAAAGGTTTACATGCATGGTGCAGGGGTGTTTATACTGAGGGAGATGTTTCTCTACTCAGATAGCTACCATTTAACTCAAGGTTATGTCGTGCAAACAAACCTGCATTTTACCCATTCTGTTACTGTACCAAGCATTGAATCAAGGAGGCAGAGGTGATTCAAGTCTCAAAAGTAAAGAGAGAGAAAGGTTCATACTAGATGGAAGGAAGGTGTAAGACAGGCCAAGCACCTTTGGTATATTCTGCAGGGTGATTTTCTGAAGACATTGAAATAGTTGGAAGATTTTCCATACTTTATAAAGGTAAACAACAACAACAACAACAACAACAACAATAACGTTTATTTATAACACCCTTTCCACCAAAAGTTTCCCCTTTGACAAAATTGTCCAGTTGTGTCGGTCTGTAGCAGGCAGTGTCCATCACCATCACTGCACCAAACACTGCTATTTTCCCACCAAAGTGGTACTTATTTATTTACTTGTACTTTTACATGCTTTCAACTGCCAGTCTGCCAACCTTGTGATCATAAGAGTCAGCATCTTAACTGCTAAGCTTTGGCTCAGTCATTAATCAGAATGGAGACTGCAGTCAAGAAATCAGAAGACTAGGATTGGGAAGGGCAAGTATGAAAGAACTAGAAAAGATCCTGAAGTGCAAAGATATATCATTGAATATATATATAAGTTAGGATGGTCCATGACAGTTTATTTCCCATTTCTATGTATGGTTGAAAAGCTGGAGGGTGAAGAAAGCCGATAGGAAGAAAATGGGTCATAGAGAAAATCAAGCCTGACCTCTCCCTAGAAACCAAGATGATTAAACTGAGACTGTCATATGTATCATGTGAAGACGTGACTTCACATGAAGTCAAATGAAATAATGCTTGGCAAGGTAGAAAGAAGCTGGAAAAGAAGATGACCACATTACAGATGGATAGACTCTATCAAGGAAGCCACAGCCCTGAGTCTGTAAAACCTGAGCAGGACAGTTGATGATAGGGTGACTTGGGTTGCATCTGCACTGCAGAAATAATCCAGTTTGACACTAGTTTAACTGCCAGAGCTGTGTACCATGGAATTCTGGGAACTGTAGTTTGTCATGATCCCAGTGCTCTCTGACTGAGAAGGCTAAATGTCTCACAAAACTACATAATGTACTTTTTTTTAAAACACTTAAAACACAACAACAACATAAATACCACTTTAAACAAACACTTAACCCACCAGACAAACAAACAAGCAACAAAACAAACATATACACATAATCACAAAAATATGATTACTAATTTACTAATCAATCTTCATTTTCTGTTCGCGAGTAACTTCTTCTTATCCTTATCCAAACTAAATGTTTTCTTTCTCAAAATATATAAATCGTAACAGGACTTTGATATCTTACATTAGTATCATATCCTTACTATTTATTTTCTCTCTTTTTTTTACCAGCTATCAAATTAGATCTTTACCACTTTCCTTATTTATCTAACACATAGATAACCAAGTAAATCGCCTAATCAGATCTCCTTATATTTAATTAATTTCTTATCAAAAAGTTTTTAACCACTTCCCATTGCTTTTCTCTCCTATCTACAAATTTGTTTTGAATTATTGCTGTCAGTAAATTCAAATTCATCATCTCTCATAATCGCATAAGCCATTCCTCAATTCGCGGGGTCTCCTATATTTTCCAATATTTCGCGTAAGTTATTCTTGCCAGTGTCACCATATATAACAAGATTTTCCCATACTTCTTTTCCACTGATTTCTCAACCATATATGTCATGTTCAAAAGATAGAATTTGGGACACCATGGAATCTGTACCTGTAATATTTCGCTCATCTTCTCCTGAATTAATCTCCAATATTTCTTTGCTAACTTACACTCCCACCACATTTGTAGGAATGTTCCCTTCATTCTTTGACATTTCCAACCCCAAGATTTTTCTGATCTATATATTTTCTTTAATTTAGTAGGATATAAATACCATTGGTGCATCATTTTCAGAAAGTTTTCTTTTAGATCTTGTCAAAGGGTAAACTTATTGGTTAGATTCCACATTTTTTCCCAATGCTCC
>CM034710.1:66343682-66353731 GCA_020142125.1 Phrynosoma platyrhinos
CTATGATTCTATGATTTCATTTTATCTTATTTTAAATCTATTTGTAAAATGATCCTGTGCATATGAAAACATTCAAGAATGAAACAATGTTAGAGGTATATGTAGGTCTTTGCTTTCTGTTTTGTTAGTGTGCTTATTGTTGTTTGCCTTCAGGTCATTTCTGATTTATGGCAACCCTAACTGGTGAAGGATTTTTTTGGTAAAATGTCTTCAGAGGGGTTTTTCATTTGTCATCCACTGTGTCTGATAGAGTGTGACTTGCCCAAGGTCACCTAGCTAGTTTCCATATTGTTTCCATTGCTGCCTAGTGATTTAATACCTGGTCTCCTAGTTCTAGTCCAACACTCAAACCATTCCACCATGCTGACTCTCTTAAAATGTGTTTTGCTTTATGTTTTGTTTTAACAAACAAAGTTAGAAAATTAATTCCTGTTTTAAATTAAATTAATCTAATCAACAAACAAAACAGACATTCTGGCCAAATACAATATGGAGTCTATGTAGTATCATTCTGTACAAGTATACTTAGAAGTAAACCTTTTTGATAAGGGCCTCATTCCCAAGTGTACATGCAAAGATTGCAGCCTATGGGTACCATCCTAAAGACTATGGCAGAAATAGCAACTTTGTGGACAAAAACTGGTTTTATACTACAACTCCCATTATCATTGACTATTGGGACATGCTGGTGGGGGCCAATGGGAATTGGAATACCCATCTGTGGAACCACAGAATTTCTATCCCTGTAATAGGGAGTGAACTCCATTCTATCTTAGTTTTGCAGAAATATGGATATGATTGCTCTCTAGATCATATAATAATGTTATATAGACTTATAATGTTATATAGACATATTGATTTATACTAATAACTTTTTTCTAAAAAAAAAAATAATGTTACATAGACACAGTATCGGTCCTCCCAAATCTTGGCTCTTTCATTAAAATGATATAAATGTGTTTTCCTTTTGAGTTAATTTTTAAATGGATAGACTATAGCAGTGATGGTGAACCTTTTAGGGGCTGAATGCCCAAACTAAAAGGCCTTCTGACACCAGGTGTTATCTGGTACTGGGAAGGCCCGGGACAGTTGGGAAGGAGGAGGATCAGGCACAAGCCTTTTCCTCCTCCTCCCCCCTCACCCTCCCAGGCCTTCAGCTGCCTCTGGGCTGCGGGAAGCTGCAGGAAGAGGAGGAACAGGCACGTGCCTATTCCTCCATTTCTCCCTGCCCTCACAGGCCTTCAGTTGTCTCTGGGAGGCAGTTCAAGGCACATGAGGGCAGGGGAAAGTAGAGGAATAGGCGTGCTCCTGTTCCTCTTCTTCCACACCACCCTGTGCCTTTAACTCTTTCTGGAGAGGCAGTTGAAGTGATGAGAAGGCAGGGGAAGAGGAGAATCAGGCACGTATCTGTTCCTCCTCTTCCCTCCAAAATGACAGAGATGGCACGTGTGCCTTAGGTTCACCAACATGGGACTATAGGAAATAAAACAATTATAATATAACCATTGATAGCACCCACAAAAATGCATGATTAAAAGCCATAAAACCACAATATAGGGAAATACTGCTTTTTAATTTGTTTTGCTCTGTGACAATACAAAAAGCTAGGGCTCCCTGCAGTGGGAAATCACTGTTGCTTGCTCTTGAAATATTCTTCTTTTTACCTAACCCACTAATTACACAGTCCACTGCCCCTAATAATTGTGATATATAAAGAAGTTTCTACACTCTAGCAATTCAGTCAGTACTTCTGTTTAAAGTCAACCAATTCCACTCTAATGAATCTCAGTCATACCACAACACAGCAAAATTCTGTCAGGGTACTGTGATAGAACTTGAAAATTAAAGGTGGATAATATTTCTTCTTATATTTCCAGCAGAAATTTCCTTCTTATGGGTTTTTAATTCAAGGTAAAGTATACATCAAGAGAAGGTAGGCAGAACTGTGCAAAGCTGTCTCATGAACCTTGGCATCCCTTGGTGTTGCTTCCATCAGTCCAAAATCTCTGTCGCCCTCAATGGACCACCCCAAAATGTATGGGCTGTCATGGAGGGAGGAGGAAAATGTTTCACCATGACACTCCTTCCTGTCCCAAATTCCATGTGTCGATGTGAAGTCGAAGGCTTTCATGGCTGGCATCCATCATTTTTTGTAGGTTTTTCAGGCTGTGTGGCCATGTTCTAGAAGAGTTTCTTTCTGACGTTTTGCCAGCATCTGTGGCTGGCATCTTCAGAGAATAATGGAATGGAAGAGAATGAGTATATATATATACTGTGAGACCCTAGGTGATTCCCATGTAAACTATGTATTGTTCTGTTGTTGATGGCATCACTTCAGGGTGGGAGGATATGCAAATGAGGATTAGTGTCTGCTAATTGGTGATCATTGTCTGCTGGGAACACCCCTGACCCTTGGTGGTTTCCCATTTGCATTTGATGAGTGCTAATTTTTCTATTTTGCAGGATTGGTAGCCAAACTTCATTTACTTTAAGGGTTTCTTCTTTCCTGTTGAAGTTGTCCAAGTATTTGTGGATTTTGATGGCTTCCCTGTGCATTCTGAATGGATAGCTGTTGGCATGGTCCAGAATTTCAGTGTTTTCAAACAGCATTTTATGACCAGGATGGTTTATAATGTTTTCTGCTACTGCTGATTTTTCTGGCTGATCCAGTCTGCAGTGTCTCTCATGTACCTTGATTCATGTTTAGACACTGTGTTTGTTGGTCCCTATGTAGACTTGTCTGCAGCTGCATAGTATGCGGTAAACTCCTGCGGCTGTGAGAGGGTCTCTCCTGTCCTTCACTGAGCTCAGCATTTGTTGGATTTTCTTGATTTAAGAAAATCCAACTAATGCTGTTTGAAAACACTGAAATTCTGGACCATGCCAACAACAATCAGGTCAGAATGCATATATATACCCACTCTCTTCCATTCCAGTATTCTCTGAAGATACCAGCACAGATGCTGGTGAAACGTCAGAAAGAAACTCTTCTAGAACATGTGTCAACTAGTATAGTACAATCTATATGTGTAGAATCATGGGAGAAAGTGTACACAGACAATGTGTACAAGTTGGCACTGAGATCAGTAAGGGGTATGATTTGTGTGTAGTTAACAAATGTATATGAATGTACTCAGTTTTCACATCTGGTTACTTCAGAATGAATGTGTATCTGAATGTAGATTGCAGTCTAAAATCAGCAAATGACCAAACCTCCATTGCAAATTGTGCAGCAGCAAAAACAACAAAATAATAAAATGTGCATGAATAAAGGTTTACTTTAAAATGCACACAGACCACCAGTCAATGGGAAAAAATGCATTCATTTTTTTTTAAAAAAAGTTAAAAAAACATTTCCATTTTGAAAAATATGCCTTTACCACTTCTATATCATGCCTATACAGTGAAGAGACATATTTGCCACAGAACAAGGCATGGGGAGTCTAGAGGAGAGTGGCACTCAGAAAAAAACAAAGCATACTATGGCCCTGATAGTAGCCTCCCCATTAAATCATACCTGCTGCTTTTGACCTTTTTCTTTTCAGAATCCCAGAATTCAGAATTCCTTAATTAGCAGAGCTTGAAAATTTAACCTTTTTGGACAACAGTTCCCTGAATCCCTCAGCCAACACAGTCAGGATTTAGTAGGTAGGGCACTATTGTTGTTGTTGTGTGCCTTCAAATAATTTCCAATTTGTGGTGACCCCTATCACAGGGGTGGGTTTTTTCCCCAAACTTTGTTCATTTGTTCAGCTTGGTCATCTTCTGAGGCTGAGAGAATGTGACTAGCCCAAGGTCACACCATGAGATTCCATGGCCAAACAGGCATTCAAACCCTGTTTTCCAGAACTGTAGGATGCATCTACACTATAGAAATAATACAGTTTGACACCACTTTAACTGCCATAGCTCCATTGTACAGAATACTAGAATTTGTAGTTTTGTAAGGCATCAGCCTTCATTGGCAGAGAAGGCTAAAGATCTGGTAAAACTACAGATCCCAGGATTCCATAGGATGGAGCTACAGCACTTAAAGTCTAATGCTCAAACCACTATATGATATTGACTTTGGGTGGGTGACTGTAGTAGAACAATGTAACTTTCATTATATCTGTTGCCAAAAAGTAGTGAGTAATTTGGAGCCCTGGTGGTGCAGTGTTAAATGCCTGTACTGCAGCCACTCACTCATATACCACAAGTTTGCAAGTTCAATACCAATCAGGGCTCAGGCTCAACTCAGGATTGCATCCTTCTGAGGTCACTAAAATGAGTACCCAGCTTATTGGGGGCAATTAACTTACAGTTGTAAACCACTTAGAGACAGCATAGCATGGTATGAAGCAGTATATAAATGAAGCTGCTATTGCTATTGCTAATTTGTAATGTGTTATTCCTAAGATCTTCTCCTGACAAGATACTCATTCCTGGTTTTCTTCTTGATCAGGTCAAAACAGGCAACAGCAACACAGAAGGAGGCCACTGTGTGACTGGTGGCTGACCTGTAAGATGGACAGTGGTGCTCAGGATGAGGGTGCTCAACTTTTCTGTTGTTAGTCTGTAGAATATTCTGACATGTTTCTTCATTTTGTTTGTTGTAATAATTGTTCTAAAAAGCCAATAAAGCAAGCTGTAAGTCATTTACACTTAGTCTTTATTAAAGAATTCACTTGATGAATGCAGTAGTCAACATTGTAAATCTCTTACAGGTTTGCATTGAACCCATGTTTATTTGCTCCATCACTTGCTATAAACTAGTAATTCTAAACTTATATTATATTATGTTATTAAACTATATTGTGTTAAAATTTAATTTTCTCTGTAAGTAATGAACAGGAGTCTGTAGAACAAGTCTGCTGAGCAGTCTGTGGATATCATTATTGCTACTTTCCCATAAATGAGTCTGATTGCATTTACTTTCAGTATTAGGTCATCTCATTTCCACAGGAGAGATTATAATTATCCACCATCATCAATTATGTGCTCCTAGAACTAGACTTTCTACTAATAATCTGGCCATATGGCTTTCAGGGACATGCACCTTACATCATGATAGATGGTCAGTTGTCAGTCTTTAAAAGGAAGATTGTGGGCAACCTTCCCAAGAACACAGATATGGGGGGGACTGGGAGAGAGCATGACAGCAAGAGAGAGATAGTGTTGATCATAGTGGCTTCTAATTATAAGTTACTTTCCCAATCAACACATTTTTTCTTCTAGAGTTAATAGCTAATTAAGTGCTTTTCCATAAGATGGTGTATTCACTGGGGAGGGAAGGGTTCATAAAAGTTCATAACAAAAACCAGGGAGTAAATTATGACAACAACTGAAACACTAATTGGAAGTAAAAATATATATTCGTCCCTCCCAATACATGGGGATCCATTCTGGACACACACACCGCAAATTGGAAATACCACAAATATTGAAGTCCCATAGGATATAACAGTTGTGTGCTCCTGCAGGCAAGCACACAATTTTGTCCCTTGGTGCTTACCATCCACGAAAGATCAAGGGATGCAAATGGCAAGTCCACAAACAATGAGGGATGAGTTTATGTCACAACCCAGCCAAAAGCAATACTGTACTCCCTTGGTAGAGCGCATGGGAGAAAAGCAGGTGTTGTAGGCTATATTTCAGAGGAAGAAACTGATAAAACCACTTAGAAAACACTATGAAATTCAACAGGTGATTTGAACACACAGACACTCACACAGATATACACACACACACATCCTATTGAAATTCTAAAAGGAAATAGAGATGTAATTAATTACTAATTTTCTTCTCAAAACAAGCAATGAGTACATTTAGCAATTTTCTTCCCATTGAAAAGCCTATTCACAATTTAGGATTTCTTATGAGTAGAATTCACAAGTGGCTGCTTTGCACAGGAGACAGAATTTTCTACATTGAAAACAGATTTTTCTATGCAAAAAATAATATTTCTGCATGGAAATAATATTTTTGCTACAGAAAAAAAAACTTGTTCCCTGTGCAGAAAATTATGTTATTAGTGCAAATCCACTGCATGAAAAATTATCAAGGAATTGCAGCATTTTCTGCACAATAAAAGCTTTTCCAGAACTGAGATATCATTTTCTGTATAGGAAAAGCTGTTTCCTGAGCAGAAAATGCTGTTTTGTGTGCAAAATAACCACATGCAAATTTTATACAGAATAAGTCCCAAACTACAAAGATTCCCAGCAGTCTTCTTGACAGAGTTTCTCATTACTCAAAATACATTTCTGAAACATTTTCAAATATTCTTTTCATCTCTAATTGGAAATACATAATGTTACATTGTAAATCCCTTTCATTCCATGCAAAAGAAATCACTGTGAGATTTTTCTTCCAATTCTCCCAATTCAGGTGGGTTGAATACCCATGGGCAGATTGCATGGCATGGCATTAAGCTGCACCTCCAGATATTTTTTTCTTACCTCCCCACAATGCATGCATACCATTGCACAAACACACTACCTTCAATCTCCAAGTACCTCCTATGACTGCCCAGATCCCATCCCATTGGATGGCTACCCCTTTGATCGAACCCACAGTCACATGTGCGATGCTCCTCCAGTACAGGGCATCAATGCATTGGTGTGCTAGTGAAACACTGGCAAAGCCTACATGTCCCCTTAACCCCATGACCCCTTATTGGAATATCCGGTTTGTTTTGAAATTGGATTCATTGGAGTTGTTGCACTTTTTTTTTTTTTTTTTTGCTGCAGTACCATACTGGCATTGGGCTAGTTATATGCAGGTGCGAAGATGCACATTTTCTGAGTTAAGCCTGACTATCTGGACTTCTTTCTTCTCTGTTTTTTAGCCCTGGAGTGTGGCTTTGTTTCAGTTCCCACCTACTTTGGAGGCATGCAGCATATAAACTTTCTGCCTTTAAAGTGTCTGGAAGCAACTTTATTTTGCCCATCTGTTTCACCCCATAATTACATTTCACCATTTGATACTTCACTTCATGAGTTGCTGCTGTTGAAGGGGATAGGTAAATTGTGTTAGACATTATAAAACAGGATAGGAAACTCAGTGTAGGGCTATAATGTTAGACATTATAGAACAGGATAGGAAACTCAGGGGGGATGCAGACCAGGGCGTCCAGGACGCCCTGGTCCGGAGCGCCGCGGGGCCATGGCAGCCGCACCGCGGCGCTCCTGCGGCGTCCCTGGAAGGAGCGCTAAATCAGCGCTCCTTCCTCAAGACAGCGAAAGTGCACCCTAAACGCGTAGGGCGCACTTTCGCTGTCTTTTCCACCGCAGCGCATGTGGTGGCTGCGGCGGGAGGTTGCCTTGGAAGCGCCGGCCGTGCGGAGGGCCGGCAGCTTCCAGGGCGACCTCAGGAAGAGGAAGGGACGCCGTGCGTGCGGCTGCCCCTCCTCTTCCGGGTCTCGGAGACGGCCCTATTAGCCGTCTGCCGAGGCCCTTAGTGTAGGGCTGTCTATTTAAGCTGTGTTGTTGTAACATTGAATTGAAACCCAAGTTACATGCTTGGTTATTCCACTGATTTCAATGAAAAAAATAGTCAGTGTTTTATTCTTCACTAAACAGATAAATCTTGGAAGCTATAGAGTCACTAGGGCTGGTGTTACCTAGTGCAGTAACTCATGGTATTATTCCCCCCCCCCCATTGACCTTTCTAATGTTTTTGTACTAATGTTACTTATAAATTGTAATTCTCGTATGGCAGTAGTTGTGACATAAACAACTTGCACAATTAAAATTATGCCTTTAAATCACAATACCATATGTACAGCCTGAATGTATATGTTTGTACATTACTTCATGCGTCTAAAGTGAAAATTTGGTAAGATGGGATGTTTTTAAAGAAAATTTTAAAAGAATATATATTTTAAATGTTTAAATGTTTAAATTTTAATTTAAAAATAAAATAAAATTATTATTTAAAAACCACCTGGGGCCTTGCCTTCTTTCTCCCACTGAGCCTTGCTCAACTAACACCATGTCTTCAGTATTTTAAAGGGACATGGGCACGGGTATCCCTCCCAGGGTGTCATCTGATGTGGATTGCTCCCCCTGCTCCTCCCTAGTGATGTCTCTGCTTGGACTTTTATATTGTGCTTGGTTAAGTGGCTTTGGGGCTGGTTCCCACATGAGGTTTCACATTATAAAATCCTAATTGATTTTTCATGAAAGCCATATACAGCAGCAGCAGCAAGATGAGACACTATCTGAAATTAGTATCAAGGTGCCAAGCCATTCTCTGAAATAATAACATCTGGACCATCCTATTAATTCCAGTGGCGAAGCATTAAATAATTTTCCATCAATAAAGATTTTTAACCATGTCAGATCTACGCAACTACTGTATAGAATTAATTTTGTTCATCTCAGTTGTTTTTCTTTCTTTTTTACAGAATATGTAAATTAATGTGCTGAACCAGCAGAGAAGTGGATTCAGATTTTCTGCTAAGACAATCAATTTAATGAATGGGTAATTAGTGTTAAGAGTATTAGTAACGTTAAAGCTTAATGAGTAGAATGTTCAGCATATCATGTCTCTGACTTTCTGCAGTTTAGAAATTAAAAATTATTTATCTTTGTGAACTAAAAAACAGGTATGAGGCATAACAGAAATGAAGGAGGGGAGGGGAGGAAGCTAATCTAGACAATTAAAATTACACATCTGAATACATAATTCACTTTAACCAGCAGTTTCAGTTCAGCCAAACTGACAGTTGCCAGTTTAACTAAAATGTGAGGCATAAGAAGGTCATTGCATTTACTGAAAGGAGAGAATATACTGTCATTTAGTACTTATTTGATGGGGGGTGGAATTACACTATCAAAGGTAGTATGTGTTTTATCCGGTTGTCTTCCAATGTGTTTCAATTTAAGTAAAACAGAATTTAGAGCTAAATTGTAAAAACACACACAAACACAATGAAATGCTGCCTCCGCTTCATGGATTAAAAGGGGTAAGGGACTGTTCACAGACCAAAGAAAGCATCTTTTTAAAAAAAATATATCACTACCATCAGTTTTATTTATTTGATTTATATCCCACCTTTCTCCTTGTACAGGATTTAAAGAGGCTTAAAAGCAATTTAAAACAAGATTTGTTTTTTTAAAAAATCCCATTTGTTCACACGTTTTTTAAAAAATAAAAAATAACTATGCTAAAAACAAAAAAATGAAACAATATAAACCACAATTAAAACTAATAATATAAAAATAATATAGTAAGTCAATAATATTCTTATTCTCTTTTTTAGGAAGGGAGGGAACCTTAGAATTAAACAAAAAAAAGGATGAAACAGGAAGTCTTCTGCTGAAAACGCTTCTAGAAATGCTGAAAAACACCTATTAAAGTGACTAAACGATAACTAGAATTAGAGATAGGTCTGCTCTGCTGGCAGAAATGCCATTCTGTCAGCAGAAGCCTCTTCTGTCAGCTAAATAAAAGCATTTGCCAATGGAGCAATCTGTCTATCTATCGTCTCTTTAAAATTTCACCTTCCAGGGTGGTTTACAAAATACATTAAAACAATATATGGTACAAAGGTTAAAATACCCACAAATAGAAAATTTCTTAATTTTTTAAAGTAGGTTCACATACATGTAAATGTAAGAAAAAGGTACATCCTCTGACACACCCAGTTAAAGATTTAAGAGGAGGGAAGAGTGGATGCTTAGCACTATTTAGCAGAAATTACAAATTTCCCCTTCTTATAATATTTCTTTTTTACCTTTAATGAGACATAGTAAGAGTACCAAATATATACTGGGCAGTAGCTGTAGTGGTGGGTAACATTGGTGGAAGATCAT
Organism: Phrynosoma platyrhinos; assembly: GCA_020142125.1. Classification (NCBI taxonomy): domain Eukaryota; kingdom Metazoa; phylum Chordata; class Lepidosauria; order Squamata; family Phrynosomatidae; genus Phrynosoma; species Phrynosoma platyrhinos. Next base: position 66,353,483 of record CM034710.1, read on the forward strand.
GCAAAGACATCTACAGTCCATCACAGGTAACACTTGTTAGTACTGCACAGAGGAAGGCATGGTAAAGATCTACCAAGATCTTTGAAGATTATTATTATTATTATTATTAAAATTTATTTATAGAGAGCTGTCAGTGTACTCAGTGCTGTACAAAGACAATCAAGAATAAAACAAATAATAAAACAAATAAACCTTCCAGATGCATACAATCTAAGTTAAAACAATGAGCAGAATAATAAAAGTCAATTT
>CM034710.1:66359247-66377419 GCA_020142125.1 Phrynosoma platyrhinos
CCCAGCTTTAACTCCAGGTTTTCCTGCTTAGAAAGTTGTCTTATACGCCGGAAAATACGGTAATTCAAAATATGGCAGCCAGATTGGTCACTGGGAGATCTACGGGTGACCATATAACACCTGTATTAAAGTCCCTTCACTGGCTGCCTATTAGCTTCTGGGCACAGTACAAGGTGCTGGTTATAACCGTTAAAGCATTTCATGGCTTGGGCCCAGCTTACTTATGGGATTGCCTTCTCCCATACAATCCGCCCTGCACACTGAGGTCCTCTGATAAAAACTTACTGCAGCCAGCAAAAACTAGGCTGGCAGCAGTTCCCCAGAGGACCTTGCTGCTCGCAAGTTATGGTATGGCCTGCCAGAGGAGATTCGACACATTGCTAGTCTTGACTGCTTTAAGAAGGCAGTCAAGGCGTATCTTTTCTGACAGGCCTTCCCAGACTAGCCTCTCAGTCACCTCCCATCAACTGACCCTTAATTGCCCCTGCTTTGCTTTGTTTTAATAATTGAAATGTTCTTTTTATTGTGGATGGGAGGATTTATGGGATATGTTTTACTGTATTTTACTGTTGTTTTATTATTGTTAGCTATTATTGTTAGCTGTTTGGAGAGGCAGGATATAAATAAAATGTATTATTATTTGTTATTATTGTTGTTGAGGGATTTCCAAAATGGATTGAAAGTCATTTTGAATGGCCTGGTGGGGGAAAGGGACTAAGCAGACACTTGTCCCTTATTGGTAGCCCATATCGAGGATAAAGTTCTATTTGGTGCACATCAGGGGCACACCCTTGTGGTGAAAGGTTAGGCTTTGGAACAGCTTGGACAGGTCAAGGGACCTGGAGTTTTTGAAAGAAACTGCCTTTGGGGTGGATATGGGGTTTTTGCTCAACCTTACAAACTTGAAGGAGTTTGGGGGAGAGTGCCTTATATTTACCTCCCTAGGACTGGCTGAGGATACAATTCGAATCATTGGATTGGGTCCAGTGTTCGCATCCAAAGGGAAGGCTGAAGAGGCGATCTGGGATTGACACCTTGCTTCAGCTGGACCCGCACCAGACTTTCACTTTAGTTAATTTCTTGCAAGTGTGTTGAAGTTTAAGTCTTGAAATTCAAGACTTTAGTGTTAAATACGTTATAGGTCATATAAATGGCTCTTTATTTATCCAATTTATGTGTCTGGTCGCTTTATTTCATGGTTAGATATCAATCAGTGATGAAGCAAAATGACTCAGGTTTTGGCAAATGTTTTTTGTCAGAAACTGCATTAGAGAGAAATGTTGGCACTCTTTCCAAAATGGTCCACTTATCTATTTATGTTGCCCTTGCTTCTCTTTAACTTTAATCTCCTCTGACTGGCTATATAAGTACTGTGAGATAACTGGCAGCTAGTGACCAGGAGGTGTCACACATCAGTTTGAGGCACCAGTGTTATTCTTTTCATCCGTCTTGTTAGTGGGTTTATAATTATCTCTGTATCCACAGATTCTGCACCCACAGATTAAACCATCCACATCTTGAAAATATTCCAAAAAAAAAAAAAAAAAAAAAAGGAAGGAAGGAAGAAAAAAAAGAAACAAAAACAGAAACAGAAAATCCAAACAACAACCCTTGATTTTGCCATTTTATATAAGAGACACCATTTTACTATGCCATTGTATATAATGGGACTTGAGCAGCCATGGATTTTGGTTCCATGGAGGGTCTTGGAACCAAACCCCAGTTTGATACAGGATCCACTGTTTCAATTTACTTCACCAGGCAGAGGTTTTAAAATAGTATGCTGGGGAAATAAAATAACAGTGTTATGGTTCCTGGCATCTACGTTCTGCTTTGTTGTTATAGGAAGTGTATGCAGATGAAAAAGTGACCCACCCTATGGCCATACACCGAATGAGAATAAAGGTAATAAAGATAATAATTTTTCATTTCTCCATTTGAAGTTACAAAGCACCTCCTTCTGAGAACTGCATTTACGTCTATCTGATTTGACTGTAGGCCACTGTGACAGGAAAATACATTTAATCTCTTGGTGATGTTTCTGTATTCTCAGGCATGGAGATAACTTTAGGGCAGGCAATGAAACAGGTAAAGTCTATCAGCTGAGGCCAATTCAGCTTGCATTCTCTGGTGCTGGAAGGGTTACCCCCCCCCCCTAGAAAAACAGTACTTATTGTATGAAGACACATAATTCACTTCCTCAGTTATAGGATCTTCCTGTTTACAGCTAAATTTGGTATTTTAGTTCAGGAAACATTGCAGGGCCAGCCATGCTGGACATAAAACACAAACCAAACAAAATCCAAAATCTATCTTGTGGTGATACCTTTATTTTAAGTGTCCAGATTTCACCATCTTGATGCATACATATTATTACAGAACCCTTGATAATGGAAGACTAGAACACAATTCATGTCAGTAAAAACAGGTGGTAGAGAGAAGTATCGAATCAGCACACTTTACTGTGTGTACTTTACTGACTTTGATCTACTTATATCTGGTTTAGCTGGTGGTTCCAATATCAGTGGGTAAAGACACCAGAACCAGTCTGGCTCTGGAAGCTAAGCAAGGATTAGCCCAGGGGTAGGCAACCTGTCCCCTTTAAGGGCAGAGGGACTTCAGCTCCCAGAATCCCAGGAGCTATTGGCCAACATGGAAATATTGGCCAACATGGCTGAGGCTTCTGGGAGCTGAAGTCCCTCGGCCTTTAAAGGGGACAGGTTGCCTACCCCTGGATTAGCCCTTAGATGGGAGACTGGCATTGAATACCAAGTGCTGTGTTTCAGAGAAGGAACTGGCAAAATCACCTCTGTCTTGCCTAAGAAAATTCTATGAAATTCATGGGTCACCATAAGTCCACAGGTGACTTGAAGGCACACATATGACTGGTGGCTCCAATGCCAGTGGGTGTTGAATTGGTTTTGGAATTTAGTTTAGACATTAAACAAGCTATCAGAGGTGCTGAGGCTATCAGGAGGATAGGGGTCAGTATCCTTGATATGGCCTTTAAAGGTCAGACTCAAACCACCAGCTCATTGACCTCATTACCATTCCTCATGCTAGTTTTCTTTTTGTCTCTGCTCAAATGCATGCTGGACTCTGCAGATTGAATTGCTGTCTATGCAGATGAAAACAGTTTCTGATCATTTTTTTCTCTTTCTAAAACAAATAGATACTGTTCTGAAAGTAATGCAAAGCAAATTAATCTTGTTTCCTATATGTTTCCCACAAGTCCAAACTGCTAATTTTTCAGGTCTCTAACAGCTATTTTAAGAATAGGGAGATTGTACTATAAAACTAATCCAGAATACAGTAAATGGGATGATTGCCCAAGTATTTGCCAGAGTTTCAGAATGTTAATCTGGATTAGTTTTAGAAGTCTCTAGACAGTATCATAATGGATTTATTGACCTGTTCCAAGTCCTGACACCCTGAAATGCTTCTGTGGCTTTCAGCTGGAAATGAGCTCCCTGCCACTCTCACTGCATATTACTTAACACAGGAGGGAAATATAGCAGGAAGGAATCTATTGCTGCTACAAATGCTGTATCTTTTTAGGCTCAGAACAGACAGGGAAGCTAGAAAGAACAGATTTTCTCTGCAAGTCATCTCAACACAGAGTCTGGAAAAATTACTTATTTCAACTAACTCCCAGAACCGCTCAGCTGTATGGACTCTGGGAGTTACAGTCTAAAAAAAAAAAAAATAACTATTCGCAACTCTGTAGTCAAATACAAATACCTTCTCATGCAAGTTGGGTTCTGGAAAGCAAGATGACTGCCAAAATAAAATCTGATTAGATTTTAGCAACTGCCTTACATCTTGCAATAATAGTTCCTTTTGGAATAAAATTAGGGTTGGGCAAGACTGTATTGCTCAGAGACAGTTACCCTTTGAGCCATCTGCTGCACCAATCTTTCCTTTCATTAGCATAGTAAACCAGCAGGTGGTTGTGATTCAGAACATGTTTTGATAATATTTATGAAGTCCTTGTGTAGTGCCCTCACTGCTTGTCTAACAGATGATTTTTTGTACACTTTGAAGTCATGTAGGAACAGAGAGAACGGCTTCATGCAAGGTTAGCTATTTCTTTTTCCCTTCCATTATTCTCTTCTCTGACCAGCTGCCACTAACCAGGGTCTCTATCCAACATCTTGGCAATTGCCATATCCTTTTTCCTTCATTGGAGATCCCAGGGATTGATTTCCTACATGAAAGAAATGTGGCCTCCCACTGTGCTACACCTGAATTGACTCCTCACTGCCCACCAAGTACAGCTTTTCATGCATTCATGAGTTCATTAGGGAATCTTATCATACTTTGGTCTCTCTTTTCTGGATGAAATGGATTTGCCTTTTGAAATAAAAAAAAAAAACACCTTGAAGTACAAAACTCCAGCTGTGGTTGTTGAGAATTCCACCTAATTGTAATGCAGGTAAATTCTATATTACTGGAAATTTGTGTGCTGAACTTGTGGAGACCCTCATTAAAATCCACTATGAATGTCTAGGGTCCAATGCTCTGTTTGTTTTTCCTATGCCATGGTAACAAGCATTTCATGTTTTTATACTATTCATGAGAGAAAGGATAGCTATTTATGGTGTCTTCAAACCACAAAACCTATGATGCAGTGCAGTTAGGAGAAAAAATGCACATTCATTGCAACACCTGCTGTTTGTTATTCAAATTAGAAATTGTTCCTAGGAGGAGATTATCAGCACAGATGGGACTGCTTGAAATCCAAAGGGCACAGTGTGTTTCCCATACAAATCTGTGACAGTATTTCAAAACTGAATTCTGCCTACAAGTTTTGCACATCCTAAACTTAAACTGTGCTAGAGGCAGGGGTATTAAAGACTCCAATCAGCATGTTAAAATCTTCTTTCAGCTAAATGGCTAAGATGTCTGGATACTGTATTTGTATATTCCAGTGTAGTTTTAAGTGCATAACACAGGCACCTACATAGCTCAATATACTAACATGAATCTCAAAAGGCAGGTTTACTGTGTTATTTATTTCCTAGCAGAAAACCTGTTTCCACAGACAAATTTACATTTTCTTTATTGATGTCAATACAGGTAAGCGAGAAATATGAGTCAATACCTTAAATATTTTATAATATGTAAATCTTAAATGAAGCTCTCCTAAAGAATTTTTGTCGTCAGGTAAATGAAACTTTTGGTCAAACCAAAGTAAAACAAGATATAGCACCTAGGGCATTTACTCAACATAAACGTAGAGAATGTGAAAATACTATAATTCATTTATGTTGCATCTAATCCACTGATTGTTGATCATGCAGAGTGATAGAAATGTTTATTTATTTATTTATTTATTTATTTAAAAAACAACAGTTTTTCATTATCAGAATTGATGGCATGCCATAAGGATTTGGGGCCTTTTGAAGACTATATTCAGGTGTTTCTAAACTGTTTTCAGTAAACACAAAGAGGCAAATGCTATAGCCCAGGGGCAGGCAACCTTTTTGAGCCGGGGGCCGGGTTGCTGTCCCTCAGACAATTGGGGGGCTGAAGCATAATAAATAAATAAATAAATAAATAAATAAATAAATAAATTTTTAAAAATTTAAAAAAAACCCTAAAAAATATGCATGCACACCCTCTCAGCCCCAGAAAAGCCTTGGCAAAACCCCTGTTGAGATTTTGCCAAGAAAACCCCAAGAATAAGTAATAACAACAATAATGAAAATAATCATGGCGGGCAGCAGATGGCAGCGGTGGTGGCAGGACCAGCCTGGAGCTGGTCCAAAGGCCTTGGGGGGCTGTATCTGGCCCCCGGGTCTTAGGTTGCCTACCCCTGCTGTAGCCTCTGGTGTTGTCTTTCTGATATGGAGAATGAGAGTCTGAAGCAGAGATTCTCCTGAAGGTATGATGGCTGGCTACAAGATTTTGAAGCCTAATTTTCTAGTGTCATGAACTGTATGGAAGACTTCAGTCCAAATGACTGCTGTCCATGTGAGGAGTGTGACTGAAGAGGACAGAAATTCAGCAGTCTGCCCTCCTCATATGTTTAATTAAACTAGCTTGGAAAGCTTGAATAGGGCTTATATTATGACCTTCACAATTTGTACTTTGCCCACCAAATTATGAATTCAGTATTTTAAACTTGAATGCAAGCTCTTTTGTTATACAAAATTTTGAAGCAATAATGAATTTTATGCAATGGTCGGGAGCTTATAAAACCATTTTCCTCTTTATGTTCTTTTACTTGTGTGGCCAAGTTATATTTTCTCTCTTTTCTAAGGCCTTTTAATTTCAGAGGCTCAATTGTTCCTGGAAATGGTGGGGATTGTTTTCCTTGACCTTCTTCACATTCCAGCATGCTGTTAATAATATGTATGTTACAGAGTTGCAGAAGATGGAAGGAAAGAGATAAGTGTCCCCACAATGACTGGGGTGGGAGGATTTTTCCCATTTCTGGGTTAAGCAAAGGTAAGCTTGAAAAAGCTGTCTGCTCTGTATATCTCAGACTCCAGGCCATTTTTTTCCATGAAAGATTGAAGAGTTGTGTTTATCTCAGCAATATCTGGAACTCTGTGGCAGGATGGTTGGAGAAGATGGAAGAGAGACTGCAGTAGACAAGTAATGGGATATGGAAGGGTTAAGCTTCCATACCACTGTCACTAGAGGAAATTCAAGCCACTTTGCCTAGAAGAGGCAGCCACTGAGGTTTGCAGCACATACAGGCATCTCATGCTTATTCACAGGTTAGGGTCCATAGCACTGTCAAAATCATCAAAATGTGGAATCCAGTGGTTTTTTTTAGCTTGCAAGTGCATTTTGGACATGGAAAGATATAAATAACACCCTATATATCACTTGCAAATGCATAGGAAAGCTAAATGCACTATACAGGGTGATTCAAAAAGAAAGCTACAAAAGTAAAGCTGCTCTTATTCTGTTTTGTATCATTTTTAAATCATCCGACACACACACGCACACGCACACACCTGCATGTGCACAAAAGTACAGTAAAATATATCATAATCACAAATGTAAGAGATGAATTGCACACAATTTCTAAGAGAATCACTACAAATGACTTATATACACATATAATGAAAAGATGGTGCAGAGTCATTTGAGAGAGAAAGCAGCATGTGCTCACAAAAGCACATGGAAAGTCATGAAAGCATGACAAAATAGGTTGAAAGAGAGGACCCCATGTCGAATGTATTGGTTCTGGTTATAATTGAAAAAGGGCCAAAACAATTGATAGTTGAAAAGTGGACCATCAAAAAGTCAAGGAAATTTGTATTTGCATGCTCTTGATTGCTTTGCTCTCCTTTTATAGGGCTTAAATCAGGGGTCGGCAACTTTTTTTGCCGATGGGCTGGGAGTGGGGGGGGGCAAATGGTGCTGAGGGCTGGTGTGCGCGTGCGCGCTTGCCCCCCGTGCGCGATGTCATTTTGAAAAACAAAATGGCAGCCACCTCCTCGCATCATGTGCACATGCGCACGATGGTGAGGGACCCCCAGGAGGCCTCCCTCGGCCATGCCAGGCCTACGAGAGGCCCGGTGCCACCACAGGGCCTCCCCAGGAGACTTCCCTCAGCCACGGTGGGCCTCCAAGAGCCCCCCGCGGTAGTGGAAGGCGGTGGCGGCGATGGTGCAGCAGCAGCGGCAGCGGCAGGATCAGGCAGGGGCTGGTCCGAAGGCCTCTGCGGGCCTCACCCGACCTGCGGGCCGTAGGTTGCCGACCCTTGGCTTAAATAGATTTTTAACATATTGCCAGTATTCTAGAAATGTCTCTATCCATAGGGCTTTCCTAGTGTTCACATTAAGTATATTTTGGGCCAAAGACACCACAATAGTATCAAGGTCAAATGATGTGATTTACCTGTCATGGCTAGTTTCAGTATGTAACAATATAATTAGTTTTGCCTAATGGAAACAGATTAAATATTGTTAACTAATAAAGCAACTTTAGGTTGAATCCCCCACTAATTACTTTGCCACATTGTCAATAAATCAGTTGCCAGGTAAAAGAGGAAATTAATGTGGTGAAGTGTAATCCTTCAAGACATGGTAGAAGAATAGCACTTGGATAGATTCCATTTACAGTTATCATCAGCTCAAATGAGGGAACTCGGGATTCTCCCCCCCCCCTTACTCTCTCTTTTGCTGCTAACAAATAAATGATACAAAACAGGTGTATAAAGTTGCAGCAATATGAAACCATTGTTGTAAGACATTTTGTGGTTACATAACTGCCAAATCTCCTATTCTGTTCACACCCATTTGCCCAGTGTTAGGTTAGGAAAGATTTAAAGACAGCATCTGCAATGCAGAAATAATCCAGATTAACACCACTTTAACCACCATGGTTGAATGCTATGGAATTCTGGGAATTCTGGGAACCAGAGCTATCTGATAGACAAGGCTAAATGTCTCGTAAAACTACAGCTCCCAGAATTCCATAGCATTGAACCACGGCAATTAAAGTGGTGTCAACCTGGGTTATTTCTGCAGTGCAGATGCAGCCAAAATGATCAAAAAACTAATATATTTGAGGAGTTCATATGGAAAATTTCTTCTTTCTTGGATAGATGCCATTACCATCCCATGGGCAACTTTAGTAGTCCTAGGAGCCAGTTTTCACACAGAGTTACCATGCCACCAATGTTCAGTGGCAAATAACACTGCTGAATTTAGCAAACAAGAAAAAACAAACCCTAAAGAAAACAAAACAAAACATGCTTGTTTTAAACTCCCCCCTTCCAAGTTTGACACCAAATTCTAGCAACAGCTGCAACAAACAAGCAAACATTTAAAACAAATTTAGGGTCTTTTTGATCTAGTTGTATTGGTGATAGTGATGCTGATGCTGGCAAATAGGCCATTGAGAGGGTACCATTTGTACCATGGGGAAAAGATGTGTCCTGTGGGTACATTATTGCAGGGCACGTGTGTCCCATGGGCTATCAGGTGCCAACTACTACAGGAAAAGATTAAAAAGTTAAGATTAGTAGCAATTCTAGAGTTGGACTGAAATTTGGTGACAGTGACAAAACATCAGTCTGATATGATTATAATGCCTGTAGCTAATATTCTAGGGATATGGTGGCTTAGTGGTTAAGATGCAATTCTGACAATTGAAAGATCAGAAAGTTGGCAGTTCAAGGCCCAAGTGCTGCATGATGGGGTGAGCTCTTGTCATTGGTCTCAGCTTCTGCCAACCTAGCAGTTCAAAAGCATGCAAATGCAAGTAGATAGATAGGTACCACTTCATGGGAAGGTAGCAGTGTTTGATGCAGTCATGCTGGCCACATGACCACTGGAGTGATCTTCAGACAATGCTGACACTTCGGCTTAATAACAGAGATGAGCACTGCCCCCCACAGTCAGTTACAACTAGACATTCATGTCAAGGGACTACCTTTATCTTTATCTTTAGCTAATATTTTTGCAGCTCTAATTTGCAGCTGCATTTTTCAGTTTTAAAGGGTGGCCCCATCTACAGCACACTGTATTTGTCCAAATGGCAGGTTACAGGAGGATGGGTACTTGTGGCTAAACTGACTCCATTCAGGTATGGCTGGTACTGGTATATCAGCCAAAGATGTTGGAAAACATTTTGAACCACCATAGTTGCTTGAATGAACCTCTAATGACAATGCTGGATGAATAAATATCTCTGAGACTGAATCCTCTAGATGGAGTGCAAAACCTTCCAGAGCACACTGAATGTGGATAACTACCTGACTTTGGTAACCCCCCATGTTGTTATTATTCAGCCTCATCCAGAACATTACCTCACCCAAGCACTGATGCTGAAATCTTGATTGACTTAACTTACCATGCTTTTTTAAAAAACACAGAAAATATAAGTAAGAATGTGTGGTTGAAATCTGAAAATTGCTAGTATGTGGGTGGATTAGCAGGACTCCATTCACTTTAATTGGACTCAAGTGAAAGGCCTGCCCACATATAACTTTTTGTAGAGCCTGTCTAAATTATAGTACCCTTTCTTTTGCTTCAGGAAGTACGTTTCTCAGGAAGTGCTTTGTCACATTCCTGTCGTCTTAATGCATTGTCTGTCACAGAAATATATCACAATGAGGGTATGAAAAAATCATCAAAGGGAAATATATACAAGTTTTCAGCTATAGATATAGATATAGATCCACTTTCCCCAAACCTACTAATTTGCTACTGGGGGAAAATAAGTTAACAGCAGGTGACAAGAAAATATTTTCCTTCGTTTAAAAATATTTCTTCATTTTCTACATGACTACGAAGTAATATATTTTCCATTTCCCATCGGAGCTTATGTTTCAGAATCAATCCAAAATGTAGCATATCTCTTGGAGACAATTTGCAAGAGCTGCCTTATGGTTTTTTGATTATGATTTGGTTATGGACATTTAACCATTTAAAATGGGTGAAATCACTATGACCCACAGGCATCTTTATCACAGAAGACACCTGTTGCAGAGTAACATGTAATCACAACCTTTCTCCAGTCTTGAATGTCTTTGTCCAACTTAAGCTGGGACAAACACTAATGTCTGGCTACAGAGCTTGGCTCACAGGTGAGACCAAGAAGGGTGTTTGTGTGGGTCTTTAGTGAGGGTTGTTTGAGGGGGAGACCTTGAGTTCTGTTTCAGTGGCTACTTCAGACTACTGAAGATGGACAGTGAGGAACTGCTGTGGTCATCTGCAACAGCTGTGGTATGTTTGTGTTCTTGCTGAAGGATGCTGGTAACTTCACCTACAGGAAGTAGAAGTTGGTTGGTTTGTTGGAAAAGAAGGTCCAGCAACTTGAGGCCCATTTATCCATTCTGCAGCATATTAGTGATCATGAGGATTTCTTGGATAGAATGAAGAAGACTGTTCTGTTTAAGGAACACAATGGGGATGTCTCTGGGGCAGATCCCAGTTCCCATACACAGGAGATAGACATTTGGAGGAATGTGACACATAGAAGTAGAAGCAAAAGGGATCATTATGTGAGTTTGGAGCTGAAGAATCAATGTGAAAATTCTCTCCTATATCAGTGATGATGAGGAGAAACAAGAAGAACAGCAGTGCCAGTCCTCAGAGAATGTGCATGAGACCTTGAAGGAAGCATGTTGTGATGCTAGGGGACTCCTTGCTGATGCACACAGAAGCAGTAGTTTGTGGGCCTGATAAGACTTCTCGAGAGGTGTGCTGTCTTCCAGGGCCAAAAGTTTATGATGTTATGTAGAGGCTGACAAGGCTTATCAAGCCCAGTGACCATTATGCCTTCCTTTTGGTCAGGGATAGGCAACCTTTCTCCTTTAAGGGCCGAGAGACTTCAGCTCCCAGAATCCCAGGAGCTATTGGCCAACATGGGACTATTGGCCAACATGGCTGAGGCTTCTGGGAGCTGAAGTCCCTTGGCCCTTAAAGGGGAAAGGTTGCCTACCCCTGCTTTTGGTCCATGTGTGAACCGATAATACTGCAAGGCATAACCTTTAGAAGCTGCATAGAAAGCTGAAAAGTCTGGATGCTACACAGGTAGTTATTTTGTCTGTCCTGTGGAAGGCATGGTCCAGGAATGGAGATAAAAATAGTGGAGGTGAACAGCTGGTTTTGCAGATGGTACCTCTAGGAACAATTTGGCTCCTGGACTATGTTTTACAGATAAGTTGGTTGCCAGAACCACTGGTATACATTGGAGCTCTATATCTTATATCCTGTAATGGTGTGCACTTTCATGGGGGTGGATTTCTGGCAAGGAATGGTTTGCACCTCACAGCAGCTGGCAGGAATGTTTTTATTAAGAGTCTGAAAGATCTGGTCAAGAGGGCTTTAAACTGAGTTATGTTGGGGAAGAAGACAGTATTCCTGAGGGCAGGAATTCATCAAGTGAAGGAGAAAATAGCCCAAATGTTATACAGAGAATGAGACAAACAGCCTTAGATGTCTCTATAGCAGGGGTAGGCAACCTTTCCCCTTTAAGGGCTGAGGGACTTCAACTCCCAGAAGCCTCAGCCATGTTGGCCAATAGTCCCATGTTGGCCAATAGCTCCTGGGATTCTGGGAGCTGAAGTCCCTCGGCCCTTAAAGGGCAAAGGTTGCCTACCCCTGCTCTATACTAATGCACAGTGGATAGGAAATAAACAGGATGAACCTGAACTCTTAGCGCAGCAAAACAAATATGATATAATAGGCATCATTGAAACCTGGTGGGATGAGTCCCATGATTGAAATGTAGTAATAGGAGAGGTATAATTTATTTCCGAGAAATAGACCAAATAGAAAGGGAAGTAAAATAGCATTAAGAATGTGTATACCTGTGAACACATCCATGAGATAAATCCTGGAAGTCAAGTTGAGAGCATCTGGGTAAAAATTAAGGGGGAGAGAAACAACAGGGATGTGGTGGTAGCGAGGTTTACTACAGCTCTCCAAGCCAAACTGAGGACTTGGATGATGCCTTCCTGGAACAGATGACCACACATTCAGAACGGAGAGATGTAGTAGTAATGGTGACTTTCAACTATCCTGATATTTATTGGAAGTCAAAATCCACCAAAAATGTAAGGTCCAACAAATTCCTCACTTGACTTGCAGACAATTTCATTGTGCAGAATGTAGAACTGCAATTAGGGGATCAGCTATTTTAGATCTGATCCTAACCAATAGTGATGATCTGTTAATGGGATGGAAGTAGCAGGATCCTTAGATGGCAGTGACCATGTTCTCCTGGAGTTTGTTATACAGTAGATGGGCCTTTATACAGACTGCCAGAAATAGTGCAAATTGAGTCCACTTTAAGGGTTAGGTTTAGGTTTAGGGAATCATGGGAACTGTATTTTATTGTGGCACCAGAGCTCTCTGACAGAGAAGGCTCAATGTCTCAGAAAAAAAAAAACAATTCCCATGATTCCCTAGCACTAACCCTAACCCTTAAAGTGGACTCAATTTGCACTATTTCTGGCAGTCTGCAAAGGCCCATAGTTAGACATGCATTCTAGACTTTAAGAAATATGATTTCAGTAAACCTGGGGAAATACTGGTGGCAATCCCATGGTCAGGAATACTAATAGAGAAGAGGGTTCATGAGCGATGGGAATTTCTTAAAAGTGAGATATTGAAGAAATAATTTCAAAGAGTTCCAATGAGGAGGAAAAATGGGAGGTGTCTAAGAAACCAGGATGGATGTGTAAAGAACTTTCAACTAAGCTAAATCTCAAAAGGGCCATGTACGTGAAATAGAAAAAGGAGGAAATCCCCAAAAATGAATTGAAGCAATTTGTTTTCAATTTGTTGGGCTTGATTTTCTTTTAAAATAGAAAAAAACACATACTAGTGTTACATTAATTTGGTATAAATTTGTTTGGGCATGTCATTTGTATACTCTGCTGGTATACAAATTAATTTAGGCAGTTTGAAAATATTTAATAATACTAATTATACTAAATAATGCAACAGAGGCCTGAATGCACCAAGGTGTATTTGCTAATGGAACTATTACCACCAGCACTATATGAAAGGGGAGAGATCACTTTTCTCTATTACAACCCCTTTTCCATCATGCACCTCAAGACCCTTGTGGACTGCAGGGATGAAGGGAAGGAAAGAAAGTTCTACCACACTGGTGTAGCAGCACCAGTGTAATATTGGGCACAGGAAAGAGCAACTTCAAATTAAATGTGAGTAACAGGGAGTGAGTGTGGTGTGGTTTGAGTGTTGGACTATGACTCTGGAGACTAGGGTTTGATTCCCAGTTCAATCCTAAACTCACTGGGTGATTCTGGGCAAGTCACACTCTTCAGCCTCGGAGAAGGCAATGACAAACCTCCTCTGAACATATCTTGCAAAGAAAACCCCATGATAGGTTTGCCTTAGGGTTGCCATAAATCAGAAACAACCTGAAGTCACACTACACACACACACACACACACACAAAATTGGGAAGCAGACTGAAATCTCATGTTTCCTATTCCAACATGCCACCAGCTTATCCAGAAAGAATATTCACACCATCCTTTTGCTTGAACTTTTCTCCACAGGAGGAAGTTCAGAAATATCAACTTGAATCATATTGGTTAATCCTGGTAGGAGCATTAATTAAAAAGGAGTAGACTTACTGCATGAATTGTTGATTGATGAGTAAGCACATAGGTAAATTCTTTTAATTCAATGGTCTATTCTAGTTGGGAATAACAATTAAGATCCAGGCTGTTCTTTTGGAAGAGATGAAGCCAGGATAGATAGAGTGCATAGCACTCTTTTCTTCTTGCCATTCACACTTCAAAGGCACTCAGGAGATTATACCAATAGATGAATCTTGGTTCTGTCACACTGGACTCCTAAACACAGCAGGTAGCTCTTGGTCATTTGGGGGGAATGAAACTTAGGTAGCTAGTATTCCTATTGGAAAGAAATATTTTAAACTGGATGAAAGTGTTCTTCGAACTTCAGGGCCAAAATTCTGAAAAGGCTTCTTTCTCTTTTGTTTCTTTCTTTTGTTTCTTTTGTTTCTTTTGTTTTGTTTCTTTTGTTTTTTGTTTCTTTTGTTTCTTAGTGAGAGAACACTAGTTAGAAGGAAAAGCAACAATCCATGGCAAGAGGATTGCTAGCCTAGAAATCAAATACAAAGCAGTCAAATGAAAAGCAAGGTTTTCAGCTTGCGTGGGGGATCTCCATGAAAGTGCAAAAACCACAAACTTTAAAAGCTTCCTCCACAAAAAATTGCTGCTACAGACTTGCTACAAAAATCTCTGCCTCACTCTGAGGCTGTCTCTGCTGCACTTCAATTGCATCTAGCTCATAGACCAATGATACTGCTGTCATCCTTCTCCTTACTGTCCTCCTTTTTGTCTCCTTTCCCAGCCCATATTTTGGCCCATACACCCCTCTCATGCCTTGGCACCATGACCACAATGTCTCACTCCCAGGCCACTTCTGCCACCATCCCTCCCTGCTTCCCTCCCCACTCTGCTGCCACTACCACTACCACTTCTCAGCCACTCTCCTCGTCCTTTTTTTTCTACTCTTCCCTCTTTCCTGTGCATGGGATTGCTTGCTCCTTCACTTGCTTGCTGCCTAGGTTGGATGGATAAGCATGGAAGGGAGCACATGTGTATGCAAATTCAGATGCCCCAAGAGGATCCATGGCAATAGTGGCAGTGGTGGTGGTGCAGGAGAGGTTTTATTGGGTTGCAGCCACTTTCTAAGATTTCTTTTGAAGATTCCCCAGCTAGGCTTCCATGTTGAACTTGAGTGGGTGCAGATCACCCAATCCTCCCACTATTACCCAACCATGCTGTCTCTGTGCCTGTCCAAGTTTGGCTCAGAAGCCAAGGGAGGAAGGGAAGGTGTACAGAAGGAGGGAGGAATGGGGCCTCAGTAGTGGGCCTCTCTTTCACTTTCTCTCATCCTCGTCTGCCCCATAGCCAATGTCTTCTCTTTGGTGACCTCATTTCTTTCCTGGATGGGCAGAGGGGCAGCAGAAAAACAGCCCAGCAAAGCTGAGACTGGACCAGTGTCCTTCCGCTGTAACTCCAAGCTATGCTTCCACTTGGAGTAGGATAAAATGTAATAAGCATGGATCTCTACATAAGACAAAGTGCAATTGGCAGTAAAAACAAAATGCATCCTACCACTTTGATGGCCTAAACTACCTGCTCACCAGTGAGAGCTGGCTGTGACAAGAAGCAGTGTGGTATGGTGGCTGGAGTGGTGAATAAAGCAAGTCCAAGTTCTAAACACCACAAGAAATCATCCAATTGTCCTGATTTTTCAAGGATAGCCCTGATTAATCCTCTGTCATTCCAACTCCTGGATGGGTGTGGGGAGCAGAAAAGGTAGCCCCAAAACCTGAAATCAGGAAGGCACAGGTCTGGGCATTCACATTCACGTGCACACGTACTCCTTTCCATGCCTTTCCAGCTGGCCTGAAAAGCTGCAAGAGAAGCCTAGGTTGCATACAGGCTGCATACTGCCCGGCGATGGGTGAATGCGATAAGATCTGCCTTAAGAAAGTTATAGCTCAGGTCTATCCCAGCTGGAAAGTTAATTCAATAATCTCCTTAGTTTAGGGCATCAGAATGTTTTCATCAGGCCTGGGCTGCATTCAGATGTCAGAGGTCACATTCCTGATCTTCCAAACCAAACCCTCTTTCAGTGATATGTTCAGCTTAAAATAATATCTCATGGCTTGAAGAATCAAATAACAATTTGCCATTAAGTCAAAACTGGTTTAACCATGACCTCCAGATAAGAATTGTGAAGCAACTTTGAACTATGGCTTGCAATTCTGCTCTTGAGTGCTCACTCAAACCCATTTTTTTGGCTGAATGCATGGCAAATTGTCATTTCATTCACCTAAGAAATGTCTATGAAATGTTTGACTTGAAGAAGCAAGGTGTCTGTGTGTGTGTGTGTGTGGGGGGGGTGAAACACAGCAAGTGGGAACAATGAGCTCATTCTTGATTCTCCAAATCAGCCTTGCCTATGAAATTATTGACCAGAAAGATTAACACTAGGCTGAATTACTGTGCCAGAGTTTCATTAGTTTGCCAACTAAGCTGTTCTACACATATTAGTCAAGTCTGCTGGATCTCTTATGACATTCCTTGATTTACTTGATTAAACCTATGTAGCAACCTTCAGCATTCAGTTTGTTTACTTAATGAGCTGGAGGTGCCGTTTCATCAATTTGCTTTCAACTGATGGCAATACAAAAAGAAATGTTGCTAAATCACAACACTCCCAAAACATTCTGGAAAATTAAGCCAGTGGAAAGCTCTGGCAAGAAACTTGTGCCACTGTGAAAGGTGTGGGGCCATTTTTAAAAGTTTTAAAAGCAGGAAAATACAGAACCTTTCTTTCAGGGTTAAGCAACCTATTTGGAAACCTGTTGAAAATGTTGCCAAAGTTTCTCCTTGTCCAAGCAGTCTCGAGAAAATTTGCCCCAGTTTTGCAGTCAGGCAACATCAGATTGGAGGTTGAATTTTAAGCCAGCTTTATGCAGAAAAGCAATCGGTCCCAACAAAAACACGAGTACCTCTATATCTCAGCCTATTCCAATCATCTTTAAAAGCCTTGTATCTTCCCAGTTCAATTTGTGCTAACAATGCAAAGTGGTGGGCTCCACACAAAACTCAACTAAGTGATAAGCATTAAAAATGACCTTGGCAAAATTGATGATAGATGAACTCCAGAATAGCAACTGTGAATGAAATCCACCCACTTCTGGGCAGCTACACATTCAGTTGGGCAGGGGTCCTCTTGGAACTAGCTTCATTTATTTCATATCCGACAAAAAAGAACAATAAAACCCTGAGTCATTTGGTATTTTCACACTTATAACATGTGGAATAATTTCTGTGAAAACAGATGATGACTTGCACATAATCATTCTCCTTTTAAATGCCAAGTGGGGATGGAATTCAAAGTTCCATGGTTGTCTTTATCTCCAAAGTGCTGGTAATTGTTCTATTGTCTATCTTATCCTGCTTCATTTCTTTCAAACCCAAGGACTTACTTTACATCACCCCATAATTAAACACTGATTTTGAACTTTGTTGAATTTAGTCCTTTTCACCAGAGAACTATTTAAAAAAATCTGATTTTCCATTCTTTGTATTCAAAAGAGTAATTATCAAAGGGAGATAGAAACAAAGTCAGAAGTATGAACAGAACTGTCCAACATCTGACACACAGGGATAAGGAGAAATACTACAATAACCAATCCAGAGAAATAGAAGACAACAACAAAAAGGGAAGAATGAGAGACCTCTATCAAACAAGAAATTAAAGCCAAGTTCAAACCAGGGGCAAGGATGCTCTATTGAGAAATAAAAACCTAATACAGGAACAAGAAGAAAGAAAAAGACACTGGAGGCAATACACAGAAGAGTTATACAAAAGAGGCAAGGGAATGAATGATACTTGGAATGGGAACCATATGAAGATGAACCCCAAATTCTAAGAAGTGAAGTGGAATCAGCAATGAAGGAAATATTGCCAGAATACATTCAGGAATTGGAACAGTTAATAAAGAAGGCCAAAGATGAAAGTGCAAAGACTTCAGTTTCTACAACCTTGGAAGTATTTCAGCAAAACAACCCTCCACCCATTTTATCATCCTTGTTGCTACAAAGTTCATCTATGCCATCTCTAATAATATAGGCAATCAAATATCTAGTTGTGCGTGTGTGTGTGTGTGTGTG